>CM055749.1:10939570-11387070 GCA_029465975.1 Dallia pectoralis | reverse complement strand
AGACTTGACGAAAATACGTTGAATTCAGGGGCAGCGCCATGGACAAAAACCAAATGTTTGCTCTCCTCTGCTTTCTTTGTTAGTCCTGGAAGGTATTTAATAGTCTGGGAATTAAAAGCAACGTGATCATTTGCAAATGAATGCAGTTGCAGTTGTGAAAATATCACTGGGCTTAGTTCGGAACACTAGGACAAATGACAGCTCCGGTTGGAGAGAGGGAGAAAAAAAGAGGGCCAGCCCCATCTTAATTTATTACAGATCTGCGGCATTTTTCACCTAGACGCCGGGGCAACTACTTCATTGTGGCTCGAAATGAAATTAGTACTCTTCTTCTGCGACAGAAACAAAGGCCTCAGCCAGTAGCGGGTCAGCAGACTGAGGCATGTAGCCCAGACAGGGTCTAGAGTCTGAGTCCAACTGCAGAACTGTCCTGTGTGCAAATGAATTGCTCTCCCTTTCTCTCATTTCATTTCTCATGCAACAGCGTTTGCGTTCCCCTTTTCATGAATGTAAGGCCCTATCTCGTGGCCCTCCCTCTCAAAGGCCTGCCCGGTGACAGAGGTGACCTGCCAAGCAGAAATAGGAGGACCTGCCATGAACTGAGTGTCAGCCATTAAATATGATTTCGCCCCTGAATGGGGACACAAGCACATTGAACTGAGTGAAACTCATTAAGACCCGCATAATCTCTCTTTTCTTAAGCATAACAATGATTTCAGCTGGGAAATGCGATGGTTTTGGAGGGACTTAACCATTGATTCAACTTGCATTCAAAGTAATAAATCAAGTTCAGCTTCACATCCTGTGCCCATTTGCCTAATTCAGCAGTGCTCACCATACTAGTCAATTAGTTTAGAGAGGATATATTCAATACACTGAGCAGTTCACTGACAACACAGTTGAAAAAGAAATCGCTCTGCTTTAAATCCAAAACACTGGGAATGTAAAACACTGTGGTCATTCAATAATCTCACTTAAAACTCCTTGAAGGACCTAGTGAGAATCTAGTATCTCTAGTCTAGTGCCTGTACTAGTATAGTACTCTAACAGCAAGACTCATTCTAGTGCAATGATGAACTTCAAAAACTGACATTGTAATGTTATGCCATTTTTTGTTTTAAAATATATTCAAAATATATTCTAATATATCATAATAATCATTATCACTCCTCATCAAACTTAGGGAATGACAGAGACATACATTGACTTATCTGTTTGATTCTCTCCTAGAAGCCATTCTTCAACCCTCCTTCTCTACCAGCTTCTCCACCCCAACAACCCCTACATCATTCTTCAACCCTCCTTCTCTACCAGCTTCTCCACCCCAACAACCTCAACCCCAACATCATTCTTCAACCCTCCTTCTCTACCAGCTTCTCCACCCCAACAACCTCAACCCCAACATCATTCTTCAACCCTCCTTCTCTACCAGCTTCTCCACCCCAACAACCTCAACTCCTACATCATTCTTCAACTCTCCTTCTCTACCAGCTTCTCCACCCCAACAACCTCAACCCCAACATCATTCTTCAACCCTCCTTCTCTACCAGCTTCTCCACCCCAACATCATTCTTCAACCCTCCTTCTCTACCAGCTTCTCCACCCCAACAACCTCAACTCCTACATCATTCTTCAACTCTCCTTCTCTACCAGCTTCTCCACCCCAACAACCTCAACCCCAACATCATTCTTCAACCCTCCTTCTCTACCAGCTTCTCCACCCCAACAACCTCAACCCCAACATCATTCTTCAACCCTCCTTCTCTACCAGCTTCTCCACCCCAACAACCTCAACTCCTACATACGTCTTCAATCCTCCTTCTCTACCAGCTTCTCCACCCCAACAACCTCAACTCCTACATCATTCTTCAACCCTCCTTCTCTACCAGCTTCTCCACCCCAACAACCTCAACCCCAACATCATTCTTCAACCCTCCTTCTCTACCAGCTTCTCCACCCCAACAACCTCAACCCCAACATCATTCTTCAACCCTCCTTCTCTACCAGCTTCTCCACCCCAACAACCTCAACTCCTACATCATTCTTCAACTCTCCTTCTCTACCAGCTTCTCCACCCCAACAACCTCAACCCCAACATCATTCTTCAACCCTCCTTCTCTACCAGCTTCTCCACCCCAACATCATTCTTCAACCCTCCTTCTCTACCAGCTTCTCCACCCCAACAACCTCAACTCCTACATCATTCTTCAACTCTCCTTCTCTACCAGCTTCTCCACCCCAACAACCTCAACCCCAACATCATTCTTCAACCCTCCTTCTCTACCAGCTTCTCCACCCCAACAACCTCAACCCCAACATCATTCTTCAACCCTCCTTCTCTACCAGCTTCTCCACCCCAACAACCTCAACTCCTACATACGTCTTCAATCCTCCTTCTCTACCAGCTTCTCCACCCCAACAACCTCAACTCCTACATCATTCTTCAACCCTCCTTCTCTACCAGCTTCTCCACCCCAACAACCTCAACCCCAACATCATTGTTCAACCCTCCTTCTCTACCAGCTTCTCCACCCCAACAACCTCAACTCCAACATCATTCTTCAACCCTCCTTCTCTACCAGCTTCTCCACCCCAACCCCTACATCAGAGGACAACCGCCGGTACAGAAGGCAGTCTTTGGTAACTTTGGTAAAGTCTTAGACTTTTAAAATAAAGTTTTGGTCCGATTTCTTTTGACTTTTCCTTATTCTAGGGAAACCTGGAAGGCTGCCACGTTGTTGGGTTACAGCAGTGCACACACACACACAAACACACACAGCAGATGACCAGCTGTGTCAAAGCTCTCAGGAGTCGGATCATTGTAATCGGCATTAGCCACATTGCAGGGGACAGCATAGGGTCAAAGTCTTTACGTGTCAGTAGCACAAACATAATAAAATATTCCATCTATTAATATGATCTCTATTGTTACTCAATTTGTCACAAAATATTAAAAAGTTATCCAAGATGATCAATCCCAGCTAAAGGGCTGATCGTAGAATGCCTGATCAACTCTGATCCTCATTGAGAGAGAGTTCGACAGGGAGAGAAGGTCTTAGAATATCGACTGTGAGTATTTAAAACATGTTTGAAACAAAATCAGACGGAAAGTAAACCATTATGCATTTCCTTACAATGTAAGGAAATCTATAATTTTATCCAAGCCTTCTGAAAAGGGGAAAACAGACACCACCGTTCAAAAGTTTGGAGTAACTTAGAAACCTAGATGTCCGGCATCCTGGAGTCGCCTCTTCACTGTTGACGTTGGGACTGGTGTTTTGCTGCAACAATTTAATAAAGCAGTCAGTTGAGGACCAGTTCCAAGGCACTGTATTTGTCCTCTTGCTCAGTTGTGCCCCGGGACCTCCCGTTCCTCTTCGTGCTTAGAGTTTTAGCTGTTCTGTGAAGAGAGTTGTACACCACGTCGCACCGGAACTTCAGTTTCTCTGCAATTTCTCGCATTGGAAACGCCTTGATACTACAGAACAAAAACAGACTGACGCATTTCAGAAGTTATTTGTTTCTGGACACTTTGAGCCTGTAATCGAACACACAAACACTGATGCACCAGATAGTCAACTAGTCTAAGGATCGGCACACAGTTTTCAGATATGCTAACATAATTACAAAAGGTTTTTATGATGATCGATAAACGTTTCCATTCCAGCTACAATAGTCATTAACAAAATTTACAATGTTTCCACGGCATTTCTGTTCATTTTTATGTTACGTTAATTAACAAAAAATTTAATTTCATTCAAAAACAAGGGCATTTCTTTCCAACATTATGAACTGTAGCGTACACCTTAATTTTTGTAAGGGCCTTATTCCAGAGAGCAGCTTTTCAGATACGACCTGCAGACAGCTTGTGTGCTGCCGGCCTGCCTGTGTTTTGTCGCACGGAGCTTATATAGATCGCCGCCGTCTGCGTGTGTCTGTGGAGGAATGACAGAGAGCTCAATGGAGGCGTCCTTCTCGTCTGTCCTCCCGCCCGCTGCCCCTAGACTCCCATTCCGTCCCCATACCTCCAGACACTGGTGATGAATGCAGGCGTAGTGCGTGTGTGTTTCCCCACACGCAGACGACGTTATTAACACGGTATAAAATGTGATGGAGCATCTCTGCCACGTCGGCGGGCTCCAAGGCACAGCACAGAGGCTGCCCGGCTGTGATTTATTTCAGGAATCATGAAAAAGTAAGCGTGCCATTAAAAACACAGGTGTTTGGAAGAAGCCCTGCTCACGGTGCGTGTGATCGATAATGTCACTTTTACAGAGCTCACTTTCAGGCACCCGCGACAGCATACGCCATTAACGAACCTCTGCTACAGGGTGCCACAGAAGAGCAGGCTACACACACACACACGTTTACAGTGTGCTTATATGCACTCACATATAACTCAGCAGAGCTAATGTGGTGGATAATGCACTGTAAATGGCAAACTACCTGATTGATACCTTTACTAAAAGCAATGATAGTTATTTTTAAAACTTGAGAGAAGTCCAAAGTTGTTGGACGTGCCTTTAGGCCCAGCTACGGTGCCTTACTATCTCATCTGTTAGTGTTTGTTGAGCGGCTTCCCAAGACAGTAGAACAGGACACCTCGGACAAATAGAACTAATGCTGTGGCTTAGAATGGATACTTTGTAAAACTTACTGAATGTACTGGGCATTCTCCTACTGCAAGGAAATACATTCACATAAGAAATGTACATATGGTTTATTTCTCACCATACTGCACATATTATTAGAATTTAAATTTAACCTATTTATTTTGCATTTATTGATAATAACAAAATATTATTTAACATTTGCTTTAATGTTATTGGAACAAATTGTGGGTTTGTACAAAAAAGTAGTTATCATTGAAAAAGCAAAACATGTTTTAACTTCCATGGTAATTCCTATCTATGTGAGATAATAAAATAATACATATAAAGACAATGAGGGGAAATACATTTAACAAAAACATTCTCAAAGTGGACGCTGCATTCCAACATGATATTCAAGTTACAAAAACAGGAACAATTAAGAGCCAACTGAGTGGAAATAAACTCCCTGTCTTGCTCCCAAATGCAATGCTATTTGCATATGGCCAAACAGAGGACAGAGCAGGTGTAGATACAGAGGGGTTTACCAGCGGGTTGATATTGGTCCTGTTTCACACAAAAGTGTGTTGTTTTCAAATGGAAATATATTGTTATATATATACATACATACAAAACTTCACAAGAAACATTCAGAGATGGTGTACATTTATAGGTAATATTTATGTATTTATAGGTTGGAAACATATTCATAGTATAAACCTGACAAAAGTTGCATATCATAGAAATCCAGCTGTTTGTATTTTTTGTCTTTTCTCACTCTTTCTCGCAATGCTCTTGACTGCCATGAAAATGAACTATTAATGTGATTCCCAAAGGAATTCTTCATGCCAGGGCTGGCTTTGACAGCGGCAATACGACGCTTGTTGTGTGGTCAACAAACAATTTTCCTGGGCTTCAGTGCTTTTCAAAAGAGAACTTTTTTCTTTCAGCCAGATAATGTGAAAAATGTTGTTGTCAAAGGTCCCCTTCTTTTCTTCTCTCACAAGATGTCAGACGGAGAGAGTTAGAATTTCTAAATGTTAATCTGTAAAAGCGTGAACTCCAAAATCTAAAACCAGACTGTGTCTCCACACACAGAAACAGAGATGTGCTTTTCACAGTTACACACATTTCTATTATCTATAACTTTGAGAAATAAGTACTTCCTTGGGTGTAGTCAACACAAGAAGTTTGTAAGTAAAAAAAAAAAGACTTAAATGTTAAAAAAAACAATATAATTGTTCTTCCTATTTGTTGCTTAATTGTCACTCATGATGTAATACAATTAATTAATAGACACCGGCGAAGATAAAACAAAAGAAAGTGCATGAAATATTGAAGTTTTGAATGGATGCATAACCATTTAGGTTAACATGGTTAACATTTATCGGTGAGTACATTCAATTTCACACGTTCAGAGTTGATACACCTCTTAACACACAAGTCATATACTTTAAGTGATATCAGTTGGTGTAGCTGCCTGGTAGAGTGCATGATTTGTATGTATGATGTTCTGGGTTCAATCCCCAGCTGCTCCCCAGGTCACCGTTGCAAATGAGAATCTGTCTCTATGGACCTACCTGGTTAAATAAAGGTTAAATAAAAAATATCAATTATTAACTATTTTTGGCCTTTCACTATACTTAAAAAGGAGAGCAATGATGTGGCCTAGGTAATGTCAATCGTGCATTGATGTAATGATAGGGCACATAAATGTGTATGTGTATGTGTGTGTGCGTGTGCGTGTGTGTGTGCGTGTGTGTGTGTGTGTGTGTGTGCGTGCGTGCGTGTGTGCGTGCGTGTCTGAGCAGAACATGATAAGAACTGACAAGTGGGCTGTGCCTTTGCTCTCCCCCGCCCCTAGATTTCCAGCCTTAACCCCTCCCCCTTAGGCCCTCCACCCCAGCCCTCCCTCCTCTCCATCCTGGCTTACTCCTTTGCAGCCTCTCATCACGGTCACATCCTGTCATCACACACACATCCCTGTCACACTGTGGCTGATTGATGAGGGCACTTTTGATAATGGCATCGGGAACAGGGGCGTCTGCCTTGTCATTAAAGCCTATCAGACCTGCCTTATTACACCCGAGGAATCTACGGGCTGACATAAAGCAGACACAGCCCCGGTGCTGAGGAGATATGGCCAGAGATAATTAAGCTACAGTAGGTACTAATATAGTACCTGGCTTAATACATCCATCACATGCATCAAAGTTCAATTCCCTCTGAAGGGCTTGGATGAACTACACACTGAAGAGAAATACAGGAAGCAGTTCATCTGAATGATCATTTTGTCAGCTGTGCATGTTGATACCTAATAGAATTTTCTGACAAACATAAACATGTAGCTGAAACCCACAGAGCCATTATAAGGTAGATGTAAATACCAATGAAATATGTTGTCGAAGTCAGTAGAACTGAGGCCTCTGAGCCCAGCACAAACAGGTCCATATTAAACCGGTACCTCAGGAGAACACAGGAGAAAGAATGGAAGATGTTGGCTAGATGTCGCAAGAGTTAGGGGGAGAGGTCAAACCGGATGATGTCACTTGGGATCTGTCACTGTGGAGTAACACGATGAGTTAATATGACAATAACAGGCACATAGAGTATAACAGGCACATAGAGTATAACAGGCACATAGAGAATAACAGGCACATAGAGTATAACAGGCACATAGAGTATAACAGGCACATAGAGTATAACAGGCACATAGAGAATAACAGGCACATAGAGAATAACAGGCACATAGAGAATAACAGGCACATTGAGAATAACAGGCACATAGAGAATAACAGGCACATAGAGTATAACAGGCACATATGGGATAACAGGCACATAGAGAATAACAGGCACATAGAGAATAACAGGCACATATGGGATAACAGGCACATAGAGAATAACAGGCACATAGAGAATAACAGGCACATAGAGAATAACAGGCACATAGAGTATAACAGGCACATAGAGTATAACAGGCACATAGAGAATAACAGGCACATAGGGAATAACAGGCAAATAGAGAATAACAGGCACATAGAGAATAACAGGCACATAGAGTATAACAGGCACATAGAGAATAACAGGCACATAGAGAATAACAGGCACATAGGGAATAACAGGCAAATAGAGAATAACAGGCACATAGAGTATAACAGGCACATAGAGTATAACAGGCACATAGAGTATAACAGGCACATAGAGAATAACAGGCATATAGAGAATAACAGGCACATAGAGAATAACAGGCACATAGAGTATAACAGGCACATATGGGATAACAGGCACATAGAGTATAACAGGCACATAGAAGATAACAGGCACATAGAGTATAACAGGCACATAGAGTATAACAGGCACAGAGTATAAAAGGCACATAGAGAATAACAGGCACATAGAGAATAACAGGCACATAGAGTATAACAGGCACATAGAGAATAACAGGCACATAGAGTATAACAGGCACATAGAGAATAACAGGCACATAGAGAATAACAGGCACATAGGGAATAACAGGCAAATAGAGAATAACAGGCACATAGAGTATAACAGGCACATAGAGTATAACAGGCACGTAGAGTATAACAGGCACATAGAGAATAACAGGCATATAGAGAATAACAGGCACATAGAGAATAACAGGCACATAGAGAATAACAGGCACATATGGGATAACAGGCACATAGAGTATAACAGGCACATAGAAGATAACAGGCACATAGAGTATAACAGGCACATAGAGTATAACAGGCACATAGAGTATAACAGGCACAGAGTATAAAAGGCACATAGAGAATAACAGGCACATAGAGAATAACAGGCACATAGAGAATAACAGGCACATAGAGTATAACAGGCACATAGAGAATAACAGGCACATAGAGAATAACAGGCACATAGGGAATAACAGGCAAATAGAGAATAACAGGCACATAGAGTATAACAGGCACATAGAGTATAACAGGCACGTAGAGTATAACAGGCACATAGAGAATAACAGGCATATAGAGAATAACAGGCACATAGAGAATAACAGGCACATAGAGAATAACAGGCACATATGGGATAACAGGCACATAGAGTATAACAGGCACATAGAAGATAACAGGCACATAGAGTATAACAGGCACATAGAGTATAACAGGCACATAGAGTATAACAGGCACAGAGTATAAAAGGCACATAGAGAATAACAGGCACATAGAGAATAACAGGCACATAGAGAATAACAGGCACATAGAGTATAACAGGCACATAGAGAATAACAGGCACATAGAGAATAACAGGCACATAGAGAATAACAGGCACATAGAGTATAACAGGCACATAGAGAATAACAGGCACATAGAGTATAACAGGCACATAGAGAATAACAGGCACATAGAGTATAACAGGCACATAGAGAATAACAGGCACATAGAGAATAACAGGCACATAGGGAATAACAGGCAAATAGAGAATAACAGGCACATAGAGTATAACAGGCACATAGAGTATAACAGGCACGTAGAGTATAACAGGCACATAGAGAATAACAGGCACATAGAGAATAACAGGCACATAGAGAATAACAGGCACATATGGGATAACAGGCACATAGAGTATAACAGGCACATAGAAGATAACAGGCACATAGAGTATAACAGGCACATAGAGTATAACAGGCACATAGAGTATAACAGGCACAGAGTATAAAAGGCACATAGAGAATAACAGGCACATAGAGAATAACAGGCACATAGAGAATAACAGGCACATAGAGTATAACAGGCACATAGAGAATAACAGGCACATAGAGAATAACAGGCACATAGAGAATAACAGGCACATAGAGAATAACAGGCACATAGAGAATAACAGGCACATAGAGTATAACAGGCACATATGGGATAACAGGCACATAGAGTATAACAGGCACATAGAAGATAACAGGCACATAGAGTATAACAGGCACATAGAGTATAACAGGCACAGAGTATAAAAGGCACATAGAGAATAACAGGCACATAGAGAATAACAGGCACATAGAGTATAACAGGCACATAGAGAATAACAGGCACATAGAGTATAACAGGCACATAGAGAATAACAGGCACATAGAGAATAACAGGCACATAGGGAATAACAGGCAAATAGAGAATAACAGGCACATAGAGTATAACAGGCACATAGAGTATAACAGGCACATAGAGAATAACAGGCACATATGGGATAACAGGCACATAGAGAATAACAGGCACATAGAGAATAACAGGCACATAGAGAATAACAGGCACATAGAGTATAACAGGCACATAGAGAATAACAGGCACATAGAGAATAACAGGCACATAGAGAATAACAGGCAAATAGAGAATAACAGGCACATAGAGAATAACAGGCACATAGAGTATAACAGGCACATAGAGAATAACAGGCACATAGAGAATAACAGGCACATAGAGAATAACAGGCAAATAGAGAATAACAGGCACATAGAGTATAACAGGCACATAGAGTATAACAGGCACATAGAGTATAACAGGCACATAGAGAATAACAGGCATATAGAGAATAACAGGCACATAGAGAATAACAGGCACATAGAGTATAACAGGCACATATGGGATAACAGGCACATAGAGTATAACAGGCACATAGAAGATAACAGGCACATAGAGTATAACAGGCACATAGAGTATAACAGGCACAGAGTATAAAAGGCACATAGAGAATAACAGGCACATAGAGAATAACAGGCACATAGAGTATAACAGGCACATAGAGAATAACAGGCACATAGAGTATAACAGGCACATAGAGAATAACAGGCACATAGAGAATAACAGGCACATAGGGAATAACAGGCAAATAGAGAATAACAGGCACATAGAGTATAACAGGCACATAGAGTATAACAGGCACGTAGAGTATAACAGGCACATAGAGAATAACAGGCATATAGAGAATAACAGGCACATAGAGAATAACAGGCACATAGAGAATAACAGGCACATATGGGATAACAGGCACATAGAGTATAACAGGCACATAGAAGATAACAGGCACATAGAGTATAACAGGCACATAGAGTATAACAGGCACATAGAGTATAACAGGCACAGAGTATAAAAGGCACATAGAGAATAACAGGCACATAGAGAATAACAGGCACATAGAGAATAACAGGCACATAGAGTATAACAGGCACATAGAGAATAACAGGCACATAGAGAATAACAGGCACATAGGGAATAACAGGCAAATAGAGAATAACAGGCACATAGAGTATAACAGGCACATAGAGTATAACAGGCACGTAGAGTATAACAGGCACATAGAGAATAACAGGCATATAGAGAATAACAGGCACATAGAGAATAACAGGCACATAGAGAATAACAGGCACATATGGGATAACAGGCACATAGAGTATAACAGGCACATAGAAGATAACAGGCACATAGAGTATAACAGGCACATAGAGTATAACAGGCACATAGAGTATAACAGGCACAGAGTATAAAAGGCACATAGAGAATAACAGGCACATAGAGAATAACAGGCACATAGAGAATAACAGGCACATAGAGTATAACAGGCACATAGAGTATAACAGGCACATAGAGAATAACAGGCACATAGAGAATAACAGGCACATAGAGTATAACAGGCACATAGAGAATAACAGGCACATAGAGTATAACAGGCACATAGAGAATAACAGGCACATAGAGTATAACAGGCACATAGAGAATAACAGGCACATAGAGAATAACAGGCACATAGAGAATAACAGGCAAATAGAGAATAACAGGCACATAGAGTATAACAGGCACATAGAGTATAACAGGCACGTAGAGTATAACAGGCACATAGAGAATAACAGGCATATAGAGAATAACAGGCACATAGAGAATAACAGGCACATAGAGAATAACAGGCACATATGGGATAACAGGCACATAGAGTATAACAGGCACATAGAAGATAACAGGCACATAGAGTATAACAGGCACATAGAGTATAACAGGCACATAGAGTATAACAGGCACAGAGAATAAAAGGCACATAGAGAATAACAGGCACATAGAGAATAACAGGCACATAGAGAATAACAGGCACATAGAGTATAACAGGCACATAGAGAATAACAGGCACATAGAGAATAACAGGCACATAGAGAATAACAGGCACATAGAGAATAACAGGCACATAGAGAATAACAGGCACATAGAGTATAACAGGCACATAGGGGATAACAGGCACATAGAGTATAACAGGCACATAGAAGATAACAGGCACATAGAGTATAACAGGCACATAGAGTATAACAGGCACAGAGTATAAAAGGCACATAGAGAATAACAGGCACATAGAGAATAACAGGCACATAGAGTATAACAGGCACATAGAGAATAACAGGCACATAGAGTATAACAGGCACATAGAGAATAACAGGCACATAGAGAATAACAGGCACATAGGGAATAACAGGCAAATAGAGAATAACAGGCACATAGAGTATAACAGGCACATAGAGTATAACAGGCACGTAGAGTATAACAGGCACATAGAGAATAACAGGCATATAGAGAATAACAGGCACATAGAGAATAACAGGCACATAGAGAATAACAGGCACATATGGGATAACAGGCACATAGAGTATAACAGGCACATAGAAGATAACAGGCACATAGAGTATAACAGGCACATAGAGTATAACAGGCACATAGAGTATAACAGGCACAGAGTATAAAAGGCACATAGAGAATAACAGGCACATAGAGAATAACAGGCACATAGAGAATAACAGGCACATAGAGTATAACAGGCACATAGAGAATAACAGGCACATAGAGAATAACAGGCACATAGAGAATAACAGGCACATAGAGAATAACAGGCACATAGAGAATAACAGGCACATAGAGAATAACAGGCACATAGAGAATAACAGGCACATAGAGTATAACAGGTTAACACACCAGGAGCAGCAGAGTATAAAGGTCATGTGTAGAAAACTGAAGGAGTGCAGAGTTAGACTGGTATTGTGTCCTTACATATGTGGAGTACTAGGACATGTGCTACAACATCCAGGCTCCGACACTACACTGATTATACTGTCATAATACTACATATTAATATTACATATGTACCACTGTATTAAAGTATACATCAAACCTATGCAAAAGACTCTGTTAGGTACCTACAAAACTTTACGTCTGAGTGAGGATTTATGTCAAGAAGCGAGTCAAACACAGATGTATAATATGCCCCTTATAGCAGTTAAGGAAAGATTAAGCTTTTCCTTGAGCCAAGTATAGTGTGGAGGTGTGGTTTTCCATCTACTTCTAACCGTTTCTTGGATAGATTTCGTGATGGTTGTGCTACAGTAGGACAGGATGCTTCACATCGAGGTCACGTAGTCACGTAGTCATGACTCATGTATACCTCATACCATCGTTCAAAAGGATCGGCAAGATTTCACCACAACAATTATGTTCAAAGCAAAGTGTACAGCATAGGTTTAAACCGCCTCAGAAAGTGAAAATGACGTCTTAGAGTTCTAACACACTTCAGAAAACTTGCAAATGTCTTCAATACAACAGCTACAATACAACGTGCAAAATCCATTACATTGATGTGACTCATAATAGACGTGTAAAGCGGTAATTTCATAATATCACAGCGCGCTTGCAGCTTGCTATATTTTACTACAGCATGTTTGCATCGTGGAACTCGCTAATCACGGAAAAAGTGATCAAAGGACAGAGTGGAATGAAAGCCTGTGGCCGGCCGGATAAGAACGGAACCATAGAACCATGCGACACAAAAGGCCCCGGGGCTTTTCTAACAGAAAGAATAACTCTGGTTTGAATTATGGATGTCTGAATAGTGTCTCTTATCTACAGATGGCTGAACACACGAGAATCCCATGGCCTGCCCTGTATAATTGTATCAGTAATAAGCAGTATGCCCAATTAGGCCTGTAAGTGTTCCGTAATCATTTGGACAGGAGAGATGAACGGGGGAATACAGAGAGGAGAGAAAAAGGTTGACGGAGGAATAGAATGAATGATGCCCCCCTTTCTCACACACTGACAGGCATAATTAGACGTATACTGTATATGTGTGCCATTGAGTCCACAGTGGGCATTGAGGAAGGGAAGTACAACCTGCATGTATTTTCACTGTGCCCATTCACTTTCATTCATTCTTTGTTACGATAAAAGGAGGAAAAAAGGCTGAAGAAATGGGAATACGTTACATCTTCGTGACTAGAAGCGTTTCGCGACCCTTTGAGATGAGTTGTGTGACACTGAGCTTGAAATGGGAGAACGAGTCTTACAACACACACACACACACACACAGCCTTTTTATTATTTTCGCCCACAAACAAACTCAACTGCACATATACTTAACTTTGGGTAAAACTATTTCCGCTCTAAATTGTTCATCTGTTAACCATGGCGAAGACTGCCAGCCGTGTGCTATGAAAAGTTCCGGGGCGATGGCGTAACCATGTAGCAGTAAGTACGCAGACAGGTTATAAACTGCTCCAGACAAGCTGTCTGTCACAACATTTGTTTGCCACATTACATTCCTCTCTGCTACTGAGGGTGGCAGTAAAATGGCTGACATTCTGCGTTGCCGCGTCAAATTCACAAATCACTGTGGTCTCCTCTTCCCTGCGAACTCCAACGTTTCTCAAGTTAAATGTCGTGCGGAATAGGAAAATATCAGCACAACTGCGTGGACCTATGTGTACGCTATTATTATTATTGTTGTGGTACTTTACAACGTGTAGCGAGTTTAGGACAAAAGACAGGGTGGACTGAGGACCATCAATACATTTAAACTGAGGCATGCATTTCTCATAAAGTGGCTCTCAAAGGCAGTCATAGCAAATGGGGAGGGGGTTGTCTGATCAACCCATAAAAGGGGCCTCAGTTATGAAGCAGAGAGAAAGAGGAGAGAAAGAGAAAAGAAGACGAAAGGAAATAAATAGTGAAAAAGGGAAAGAGAAAAAAGGTCTGAATGAAAAGGTCATGACTGGCAGTTGATTTGAAGAGTTTCTGCGACCTCACAAAGGGCCATGACATCATCAGGTATTGAAGTAGGGGATGGGAGAAAAAGGGGTTCTTTAAAAAGCAGGGCGCTTACAGAGCAAGTAATTACATTTGTACTAAACATGCACAAGTGCTCCTGTGCTGTGGTTGGAATTGAGAGAGGGGAGATCATTTTCAGAGCTGGGGGGTGGAGGTCTGAGTAAATCAGCTCCGTTCGTTTTGCTGTGTGTATGAGGAAACTCTTATTACCGCAATCTTGCTTACCGCAAGCTGTATTTTCAAAAACACAATGTGCCCACGCAGTTCCTTGTGTTTTGTACATTTCTCCAAAAGGTTTTTCCCATTTCCCTTTTGTACTAGCTGTTCCGGGCTGTTCCTGAGTGTTTTGGCTATCAAAAACCCACCGAAATGGCAAACTATGTAAACATCTGAATTTTTTTTTTAAACCCTCGGAACCCTCCCTGTTTCTCCTTACTTTACCAAGTCTGAGAACTTCCTTTCTGAGCACAGGGAACACATAAAGCCTTTGCAGTGCATTCTGGGTTGACATGGCATGAGGTGCAGAGAGAAGGAATGCTATTAAGTAAGTTATGCACATAATGGGAAAACTGCAGTCACGTTCACTCCTCCTATTATTCTGTCTTCCGTTCAGTGAAAGGACCAGGGCAACTGGTAAATACAGTAAAACACATTTCGTTCTAAATGACGAGAAAGAAAGAAAAGGAGAGAGATATATCCATGCTTACTGGAGCTACATGGCCTAGATAGAATTTGTAAATCTTTTTTTGAAAACATTGTGAATGAAGTTGTCTAAAGCGTTAAAAGAACATGACAAATGTCTCCCTCCAAAAAACACACATGACAAACAGGCACGCTGGCTCACAGTAACAAAAAAGTGTTCACTTGGAGCTTAGAATAAATGCTAGTCACGCAATATTCAACAAGGTCTGGCGTGGTGACTGTGATGCGAAGGTGACAAATTCACCAGGTGTATGATATCTCTGAGTAAGGCAGGTTTACCTCCCTGTTCGTGTCACGCTAGTCTCCAGCAGCATGACATCCCAGCATAATACCTACAGGCCCATAGCAACAACACACGGCACAGTTTGCACATACAATCCAATTATACACTCCCCAGTATAGTGACGGGGACACTATACTGTCAAAAAACACGTCCTTCGGATGAGACGTTAAACCGAGGTCTTGACTCTCTGTGGTCATTAAAAACCCCAGGATGTTCTTCGATAAAGAGTAGGGGTGTAACCCCAGCATCCTGGCCAAACTTGCCCCTTGTCCTCTGTCCATCATGGCCACCTAATCATCCCCATATATATACTAATTGGCTTCATCATCACTGTATCCTCTCCACCAGTAAGCTGGTGTCTGGTGTACGTTCTGGCGCAGTATGGCTGCCCTTGCGTCATCCAGGTAGATGCTGCACATTGGTTGAGAAGATTCCCCCTTCCATGTAAAGGGCTTTGAGGTCCCAGAAAAAGCGCTATATAAATATAATGAATTATTATAGTTATTAATTACTAAGGGGCCCAAAGTGTGCTAAAGAAATATCCCCCACACCATTACACCTCCACCACCAGTCTGAACAGACAAGGCAGGATGGATCCACACTTTCATGATGTTTACACCAAGCATTTTTACCTGACCACCTGCAGAAATGGAGACTCATGAAACCAGGCAACGTTTTTAACAACCTTCATTTGTCCAATTTTGGGAAGAAAATAGGGTTGCTGCCGCGTGATTGGCTACATAGATATTTCTGGTAACGAGCAGTTAAAATGGTGTCCCTACCAAAGAAGCTGGTGGGTGTATATTTGAAAACATCATGGTAGAACAACATTTCTCATTTGATCGTTTGGGGCACAATGTGAAAATACAACTAGACTGCTCCAAGCACAGTGACCAAGTGCCAAGCCTTACATACAGTATCATTGACATGGCAACAAACTAAAAAGGCCTCCAACTGAAAGACCACTACGGACACACTTCTTCCTCCACGGACACTTCTCAAATCTTCCCACAACCTTATTATCCAGCATGGTCAGATTTCTTCCCTATGGATTGGATTTTTTCCATCTATCGCCCAGAGCCCTTATCTGTTTTCTTCGTGCCATGATCTATTTTATGGATGTTGGTCCATGACAGCTGCGTGTTACCATCGATGCCTCCTTCTCTTTATTTCTCTCAGGACCCAGAACACCTGTCTGGTCTAATCACTAAGTCCTTCCCAGCAGGAATACCATCACTGAATAGACACTGGCTCCTATCTGACATTGATAGGAACTAGATAGTATGGATCTACTTTTGCCAATGAATAACAAAGAAGCTCTGGATAAACAACAAGGGCACCCATTGAGTTAAAACACATTTTATCATCTTAGTTTTGTGTGCTTACAACTACTGTATGAGTCACAGGCATGAGTATATGTATGAAAAGTTTGACTGACAAAATGAAAGACGCCATAATATGACATCAGTTCAGTTTTAGAGAACAAGTCTACCTGCGCATCACAGAATTACACCTACACCCCATTTCCAGGAAGAGAAACACGTAAACATATAACGTCATATCAGAGAGACGAATGAACATAAAATAATCATATAAAACATACCACTCGTTGTTAAAATAAAACTGCTTTCTTTCGGTATGTTTATAAATTCTATCAACATCTATCACCAGATATCACATCTATCTAATGTTGCTGATACAATAAGGTCCTCAGTAAACTGACCACAAACATTCTGGGAATCTCCCCCACCCCCGGTCAGCATTCCATAATGCCCGGCATAATGTTTGCTCCTGTGAGCCATAACCTTGGTCACTGTCTGACTGCTATGACAAAGTCTACCAGTCGGGTTAATAAACCATCAACAATGGGATCTGTTTAACAAAACACTTTTTTGCCCACACATTAGTCAGAATAACTGCCGAAACGCCGACCAGGATAGGCCAGGCTGCCCAGAAAATTGAATATTTTCTAAAGGCAAATAATGACATAGGTTTACTTAGTGATGAACAGATCAGTTTTTCATGGAAAACAATTTGGCCTTGAATGCGGCAATGTTTGTTTCCCCAGGTGCTTTATGAAAGGACTCCATTTAAGGTCCCACATCAAACTGTAACCCCCCAGCCACCCTCTCCCCCGCCTCTGTTACGAAGAGATACGAGACTAGGTATTAATCAATATCTAGGCCTTCAAAACCAACCAAATGTAGTGGGACATTATCACATTGACCCAATGCAGGATGCTGATTTCAGAGTCTAACGGACCTAAAGGAGAAAAGTAATTGAAAGAACACTGCTTATAATATGTAAATTTGGTGAGTTGATTGGTGAGTTGATAGGCATATTAGTGTCATCTATCCAAGGCTTTCCTGGAACTTTCCTGAGAGGATGTAAAGCTCTCACTCCTCATTGCCTCACATCAGCATTTCCTCGGAAAGAGTTAGCTCTTCTTAGCGGCTATAAAGGATGTGTATAATGACAATATTGCTTGTAAAGACTACCAACCTAGGTAGGTTCAGGTGTAGAAGAGGACACGGAGGACCCACAGCTGATAGTCAAGGCAGGTGTTTGGGTAAATTACAGCTCCTGCCTCCACTCAGAATGGCTGTTCTGTCAGGGACGTCTGCATAGTTACGCACACAGCCTGTCAATTCAGCCTGGCCAAGATCACAGACCGGGCACACGTGGCCCTACAGTATGAACAACAACCACTATTTATTGGGTTGGGTTTCAGTTAGCACCACGCATACAATGTAAATGAATAGACAATCAGTGTACACAAACACAGTGCATCATCTACGTAGACAAGCAGAAATATGTGCCGGGACAGCATTTCAACATATTAACTACAGGTATATGCCTCAATGGGTGTCGGACTAAAATACAGGCATTTTTTCCCCAAGACAATTTCATGCAAATAGGCCATGGAAGTGAGACACTGTAAAATACAGTCAATAAGATCTGCCCGGCTGAAAGGCCTGATTAGCAGTAGTAAGGGAAAACGGTCCATTCTTTCAGCCAGTTGGTTGCTGAGGTGCAGGAGCCCTGAGTCCCGGGACCTCCCAGAGTTCAAAGATGACTGGTTTCCCACAGAGAGACACCAACGGACTCCATACAACAACTCTTACTCTGTCTGTGGAAATTAATTCAGCTTGTTGTGAAATAAGATTGTGCTTCATCAGGTTTTGAAAAGATTTGCATATTTTACTAAAACCACTAGCGCCCTGTTTTGCATGGCCCCGGATATTAAAGGCAGTTAGAATGGGATTATTTCCCAGCTGTGGATCTGGTGTGACTGAGCATGTTTGTCCAGCAAACAGTCTCCTTTCCTAGTTCCTACAGGCTAGTTCCTACTGGTCACTCCTGTGCCGGGCTCCAAATCTGCTTATAGATTTTCTTTGCTATGTGGTCCGAGACAGGTCATGGGTCAGCCCGTTGCAGGGCATTCTGGTAGTGATTGTTCTCTAAGGCTCTGGGTTGGGAGTAATATCTATCATCATTAATGCACCAGTCCACTCTTGTTAGCCTGCTGGCCAAACACGATGCGGAAAGAATAGAGGGCCTTTGTAGGATGGCTTTTGAAAGGAGATCAAATTCGTCATTTCAGCTAATAATTGAGCCAAATCGGGTCGAGGCTCGGAGGGCAGTAGGTCACAACCTTACAATGTCGGTGTGGCAATAAAATATTCCACATTGGATAACCGGTATTTTGTGAACGGTCACAGATGGTGGGGTTATTGGCTCAAAACAATACATTGTCGGCCAGGCAACAACAAAGTGAGAGATTGTTATGGTGTATGATCTATATTTATATAACTATTTCAGTGGACATAAAGTAGACATGTTTACTGGAGGTTCTGGTCAGAAGACTGTCAAACCCATTAGAAAACAAACACCAAGCTGCACAGGGACCACCTGTACGTTCCCTTTTTTAACGCATACCTCACACCAGAAGCTGGGAGTCCTCACACTAATATGCACATTTGTAAACGTTTACTTAACATTTCTGAACCTGGGTTATGGCTCCATGATCACAGACTAACGTTGGAGCATTTCCATCACCCAAACGAGATGATTCCGCCGTCCCCCAACCCTGCCACAGATATAAGGATGATCCTTTATTCGTAATTCTACCCTGAAGCCAACGATGCCACTGTTTTATCACTGTCTCAGTTTAACCTTTGACCCCTCAGGGGAAACGGATAATAATGAATTCCATATTTCCTGGAGCCAGCGAGCAAGGGAAACCGTTAGACCCAATCAATCACACAGAGCATAACAGGCTGGCCACACACTGACCACATTACTGACCACACACTGACCACACACTGACACTCACTGCCCACATGCTGACCACATCACTGACCACACACTGACCACATTACTGACCACATCACTGGCCACACACTGACCACACACTGGCCACACACTGACCACACACTGACCACATTACTGACCACATCACTGACCACATACTGACCACATCACTGACCACATTACTGACCACATCACTGGCCACACACTGACCACACACTGGCCACACACTGACCACATCACTGACCACACACTGACACTCACTGACCACTCACTGACCACATCACTGGCCACATCACTGACCACACACTGGCCACACACTGACCACACACTGACCACATTACTGACCACATCACTGACCACATTACTGACCACATCACTGGCCACACACTGGCCACACACTGACCACATTACTGACCACATCACTGGGCACACACTGACCACACTGACCACATTACTGACCACATCACTGGCCACACACTGACCACATCACTGACCACATTACTGACCACATCACTGACCACACACTGACACTCACTGACCACATACTGACCACTCACTGACCACATACTGACCACATCACTGACCATACACTGACCACATCACTGGCCACACACTGACCACACACTGACCACACACTGACCACATCACTGACCACACACTGACCACATCACTGGCCACACACTGACCACATCACTGACCACACAATGACCACATCAATGACCACACACTGACCACACACTGACACTCACTGACCACATCACTGACCACTCACTGACCACTCACTGACCCCACACTGACCACTCACTGACCACTCACTGACCACACACTGACCACACACTGACTACACACTGACCACACACTGAGCACTTACTGGCCACTCATTGACCACACACTGACCACATAACTGACCATAGTGTCACCCCACTATCTTCTCTCGACAATGGAATGGGTCACAGAGCCGACGTTAACCCTGAAAAGCACAAAAACAAAAAGATGTAATATTGTACAAAAAGATGCATCGCCAAAGTACAAGCCTATAACAACCATATACCAATCTGTGGGAGCTATCAAAAATGAGTCAGGGTGGAACTTCAAAAGTAGAGACACAGGTCGGGAACAGTAAAGTCTCAGGACTACATTTGAAACTGCACCTCTTTTCACCCCGTTCCCTAAAAAATATATAACTTTTCTGAAACTATTACCACAGATAAGACCCGTGTGAAAAATCAATGAGGGAGCTCAGTTGTCAGGATGACGGTGCTCTGACTGTGCGCAGACTAACTCTCAGGGGAGGAAGTGTGTCAGATACAGGCAGAGAAGGAAGAGGGGTTTACTGACGCCCACTGAAGATAAGAGCACAGAGAAACAGCCACATGGGAACATCTTTTTTCTCTCCTAAAGTCCCCAAATCTTTAGAGGAACAGAGCGAGTGTTTGCCTTACTCCTCAGGTAGACGGATGTGACAGGCCTGCCCCTGCTGGGACGGGGGGGCAGCCAGGGCTCTGCGCTGGGCTGGCAGTGGGAACGGGGAACGGGACTGCCTGGATAATCTCCCACTAAGCCAGGCCTATTTATCACGGAGGTAATGATAAGAATCAGATTTAAAGGTGAACCCTGAGACGGGTCAGAGCCTCGCACAGGCAGTAACGTAATCTGCAGGACGCGGGGCTGATAACCCGGGACAATACGGAAGAACGGCCTGTCAGATAAATAAAACAAACGGTCGCTGTCCTATAAAGACAGACAGCGTGTTGGTAGCCAGGCCAATCCACATAACAGGCTCAACGCAACACCCAGAGAAGAGCTGAAGGACAACAGGACTGATGTCTGCAGAGGGTTGGTGCTGACTAGGGGAGAGAGATGGATATAGACATGAGTTCTCTAAGGCAGGAGAAGGGCAAGTAGTCGACGAAACTAATGAACAACAAGCGTATCCTGCATCGTTGGTCAAGTGCTCACCGGCCCCCATCTTGTGGGTATCTACATGAATTCCACCCTGCTTGTTGTGTCACCCAGTGAGCTCATCAATGGCTACCCCGGCTCATAGACACTTGTCCTTAGAGGAACAGCAGACCACTGAAGCACACTGACCTTTGGGAATATTTCCTCTTGGCTCAGGAACCTGTGAGGTCATGTTTCCCATCCTGTCTCTATGCAGGCACACGTTCCTACGGCCCTGCCCACCCTAGCTTACTTTATCAACAACCACAGTGATTCCAGTCATGACAATATAGTAACTAGCGGATGCCAACAGAAAGTGCAAGTACTCGAGCGATAAAACAGTGGAATATGTGTTAGAATAAGTGCCAGGAGAATATCCTGTGTATATATATATATATAAATAAAGTAGAGATACATGCATCTCTGTGGTGGTACGATAAACCTATAATGTGTTGGTAAGCTTGAGATCAGGGTTGCATAATCTCGCTCTTGGAGGGCCAAAGGACCTGTGGCTTTCATCCTACCGTATCCTTCCAATCAGTGAATCATTCAGACCAGAGGCAGCAGGTGTATGTTATTGATTAACAATACACAATATTAATACACGATAGAAACAAAAAACCGAGATGTTTTAGCCCTCTTGGACCAGGATTGGGCACACCTTTTACTAATGAATCACTCATAAAAGCAGAGCCCTAAGCTAGCAAAGCTCTAAGCTAGCAGGGCTCTAAGATAGCAAAGTTCTAAGCTAGCAGAGCTCTAAGATAGCAAAGTTCTAAGCTAGCAGAGCACTAAGATAGCAAAGCTCTAAGCTAGCAGGGCTCTAACATAGCAGGGCTCTAAGCTAGCAGGGCTCTAAGATAGCAGGGCTCTAAGATAGCAGAGCTCTAAGATAGCAGGGCTATAAGCTAGCAGGGCTATAAGCTAGCAGGGCTCTAAGATAGCAGGGCTATAAGATAGCAGAGCTCTAAGACAGCAGAGCTCTAAGATAGCAGGGCTATAAGCTAGCAGGGCTATAAGCTAGCAGGGCTCTAAGATAGCAGGGCTCTAAGATAGCAGGGCTATAAGCTAGCAGGGCTATAAGCTAGCAGGGCTCTAAGATAGCAGAGCTCTAAGATAGCAGGGCTCTAAGCTAGCAGGGCTCTGTCACTGAATCATGTCAAACACACAACCATAGGTTTCATTCCCTGTCCCACCCTCTCCATTGATGCTGGTAAAAAGAAAAGGTCTCAGTGGCCACTAATGAATGAAAAGAATAAAGGAATCGAATATAAATAATACAATGCAATTTCTGTGAGAAAGGGAAAGCATAAAAGCAAAATAACAATACTTTTTTTACACAAAAAATAACATCTCTAATGTCTGTCTTCCAAGTAAACGTTCATACTAAAAAACAACAGGGAAACCGTTTACAGTTTGAAAGGGAGTGTAGACTTTTTCTTAGAAAAGGGGGAATTAAGTTGTTGTGGAAATTTCAGTACAGGAAGTGCATCATGAAATGACTATTTCCTGCTTTTAACAATGCCCTAAAACATATTTCTTGATTAGACAGAGAAGACGGATGATTGCCCCTTTGGGCTGCTTTCCTAATAACACCATATTAGTCCAGAGACATGCAAAAGCTTTTAATTTGCAGGAAGTCAAAGGCAAACAAAACCGTGACTTCAATGAGTCATTTAGATAAAACATATTTTGAGGCTTTACTGTTTACATTTCCCATGACGCCATTGCTGTTACTCAGATCATGCTGCGGCCTACCCATTACACACTACCATCGAAGTCCAAATATAATTACAGAATGCAATGTGGCATCACTGCACTCACTTAGTGAATCAGACAGTAAACAAAAGTACATCCAGAAAATAGGATGTTTTTCTGACATAACACAAGATGCTTGCAGAACTCCTTGCACTTGGAAGTTTTCCTTTTGACCAGATATTTCTTTACCCAATGGAAAGCAGTGCTCTTCCAGTGTAGAGGCTTAGCCGAGCAATTTCTATTGCACTTGCTCCGATTCCTCCCATAGAACATTGTCTCAAAACAATTGTGATGCTGCCAAACCTAAATTTGAACAAAACCGGCACCCGAAACAAGGACATATCTGAGTGAAGTACTGGTAAGAAAAGCATTAGTTTAGGTTTTTTCGATGAGAGCCATCACACAGTGTACTAGTGCTGTCTGTCTAGAGGACATGGTGGCCAAATCCCAGACCGGTTGTACCACAACATAGAAAAGTGTGGGAAAATATTCCTACAGTTAGATTTCTGAGTCTTCATTTTTTCTTCTCACTCATTATAACCCATCCAAAATATTGTTCATGAACATTGCTCTGTGGCTTTGTTTACCCGTACACCAATTGACACTTGTTGTGCTGCGGCTGTTAACATATCAGCCATAACGACAACAACAAAAAAAGATTCACACCAACCCCCTCTTCACATTCCAAAGACTTTGGTTCCCATGTGTCGGGAATTCAATCACATCCAACACACATTGGCACTCAGACGCGCGCACACACACACACACACAAACACACACACAAACACACACACACAAACACACACACAAACACACACACACACACAAACACACACACACACACACACACACACACACACACACACACACACACACACACACACACACAGACATAACAGATCATTGTTTTGATTTTTGATAGCAAAGCAGAAGTTATTAATCCCATTGTGAGGAAGTTCCTTATTTTTCCCCTCCCTTTCATCTCCCTGACTTGCCACTGCTAGTGTCTGCGGTTGTATTTTTAATCAGGGGAGGATTCATAGAGAAATGGGCATTTCTTATTTTCTTTCACAGCATTCCATTCTTACCCCTCCTGCCTCTGCTCATGGATCACTGGCTAGCTTAGAAATACAGCCCGACAAAAGCAGCAGCTGACATGTTGAGCTTAATGGCAATAATGACCATTTTTAAGCCCAATCAATCACATTTAGTGGACATCTCAATTTTTTTGTCCTTGAAAGGTATAAATAATAATAATGATAAAAAGAAGCATGGTGAAGAAATTATACGGGAGAAAAAGCACCTTGTCTGTAAATATTTTAAGTCATTAAGATTTGGAGCGGGGTACAAAAGCAGCATCTGTGCTCTATAGAACGGGCTGAAAGGACAGACACAGATGGTTCGTAGAACCAAACAGTGAAAACTGATCCATGAGTCAAGCAAAGTGAAGCCCATTTATTTAACTATTTATTTATTGTGTACGGGTGTTTGTGCATCCCTTTGTGGGTGTGTGTTTATGCATTTGTGAGTAAATCTGTGTGTGTGTGTGTGTATGTGTGTGATACAGGTCTGGCATTAAACGTGGGCACCAGACGTCCTGAGAAAAAATAAATCCACCATTTTTTTGGGGCAGGTCCCCACCAGAAAACATTTGGTTTCAGCTTAGGGGTCATGTATTAGGGAGAAATGACAGTTGAGAATCGTATCAGAAATGTGTTTCCTTTTTGGTTAAGGGTTAGGCATTAAAACTAGGTTAAATGTAGACATAAAGGTTAGGTAATTTAGTTATAGTTAAACATTAGTGTTAGGAGTATCATTAGAGTTAGGTTAAGGCCTAGTGTTAGGTTAAAAACTGTTTGATTATATTCGGTTTAGGATTAGAATTAGGTTTGGGGAACATGGATTTCAAGTTGTGTGTGTGTGTTTGTTTGTGTGTGTAAAGCTGGATAGATATCAAACCTTGTGTGAATCAAAAACACTGATTATGATGACAACTTGTAAATATATAAATGTATAATAAGATAAAAATGAAAAGACATAATACACAGGTTGCCTAACTTCTTTCAGACTATGTTTTTACTCTGTGGCACAAACTACTGGACTTCTTTTGCCGGACTTGCATCTGACAGAACCTTCTTCTTCTGTACACAAGAGATAAATCCCTCATAACCCATATTCAGAAGTCAATATTGTACAAAGACATTAGTAAACATAACAGATTATATTTTAAAATACCTAACTCAACACTGTAGACAGTTGATCACCAACACACCCATAATGCATTCTGTTGTAAGAGCAACATCTGAGTACAGTTAGCTCATTGTCATGTTCAAGAAATCAGTTTGAGATGATGTGAGCTCTGTGACACGACACGTTATCCTGCAGGAAGTAGCAATAGATAGCTATAGATGATGAGTACACTGTGTTCAAACAGGGCTGGACATGGTAGAGATGGACATCGTTTAAGCAATGCTCAGTTGGTACTAAAGGGCCCAATGTCTGCCCAGAAAATATCCCCCACACCAGTATACCTCCACTACAAGTCTGAATCATTCAGACAAGGCAGGATTATTTCATGTTGAAAATGCCAAGTCTGAGCCTACCATCTGAATGTTGCAGACAAAATCGAATTGGCTCCCGGTGTGCTCTTCTGTTGCTGTAGTCTATCTGCTTGTGTGCTCTTCTGTTGCCGTAGTCTATCTGCTTGTGTGCTCTTCTGTTGCTGTAGTCTATCTGCTTGTGTGCTCTTCTGTTGCTGTAGTCTATCTGCTTGTGTGCTCTTCTGTTGCCGTAGTCTATCTGCTTGTGTGCTCTTCTGTTGCCGTAGTCTATCTGCTTGTGTGCTCTTCTGTTGCCGTAGTCTATCTGCTTGTGTGCTCTTCTGTTGCCGTAGTCTATCTGCTTGTGTGCTCTTCTGTTGCCGTAGTCTATCTGCTTGTGTGCTCTTCTGTTGCCGTAGTCTATCTGCTTGTGTGCTCTTCTGTTGCCGTAGTCTATCTGCTTGTGTGCTCTTCTGTTGCCGTAGTCTATCTGCTTGTGTGCTCTTCTGTTGCCGTAGTCTATCTGCTTGTGTGCTCTTCTGTTGCCGTAGTCTATCTGCTTGTGTGCTCTGAGACGCTCATCTACATACCTCGGTTTTAACTCTTGAACACTTGAACCACTTGAAATATGAAAAAGTGTGTTTGTAATTTTTGTGTTTGTATGTGTGTGTTTATATGTGTGTTTTTACTTGCATTCAAGTTTTAGTGTGTATAAAGTTACATGTGTGGGTATAAGTGTGTTTGACCGTGCACGTGGCTCTGCAGTCCAACAGCCTTGGTCCTACACCAAAAACACAGACACAGGTAAGAAATCTTTGACAGCCCATAAAATGTGCAATGAATCCCTCCATTTGTTTATCTTTGCAAGGTTGGGATATTTCAATGTCTCTTTGCCTCTGTTTTTATGGGTCTTCATGACTTGCAATGCGATTCATAGACACGCAACATAGAGGGGAGGGAGGGGGGGTTTGGTGAGTCAGGCTGTCTCACCACCACAATGCACTTCATTTATTACTCAGACCTTTGCTTTTTTCCGGCTATACATAAAATACATACATTTCAAAGAGCCCTACCTGGAAACAGTGTTCTGAATAAACTATAATGATGGGTAACGGAAGGTGGGGTTAGATTAGCTGCTAAAAATTCACATTATACCCACTTAGTCCTTCAGAATAATTAAAGTAAATGCAACAGGGGTGTGAAGACAGAGAGCACAGCTTTTCACGGGATAATATGGAAAATGTTACAGCATTCATCCTTTCCTAATCCTTCGTGCTCTTTTATCTCGTTGGTGTTTTATTGGCTGCACTGTTCCTGGTAACTTTACCCTAATAAAAAAGATTCCTGTGGAATTTTCCAGAGAATGTATGTACTTTCGCAAAAAAATATACGCTATACAAAGTATCTGTAAACACTATACTTTCGATTTCACAGTTTTACAAAAAAGGATGGATGGGTGTAATTTATAAAAAGAAAACATGTGTCATAACTACATGGGTGTATAAACAATGAAACATTTATTTATATGATTTTGTTTTGAAATAATGTAAGACTAATTGCAATATTTGTCATCAGTGATGAGGGTTTTTGTTTTACACGGGATACTAGGTAGGTGACACCTGCTTTAGTTCCTTGTTTGGTGATTAGGGTTTTAGATAATGAGCACAGCTGAGCATAGTTAGCGGTTAGCAGGGTGATCAGCTTAATAATAATAATAATTCATTACATTTATATAGCGCCTTTCTCAAACCCAAGGTCGCTTTACATGGCAGGGGGAATCTCCTCAACCACCACCAATGTGCAGCACCCACCTGGATGAAGCGACGGCAGCCATACTGCGCCAGAACACACACCACACACCAGCTTACTGGGGGAGAGAAGACAGTGATGATGAAGCCAATTAGTATATATATGGGGATGATTAGGTGGTCATGATGGACAGAGGACAAGGGGCAGATTTGGCCAGGATGCCGGGGTTACACCCCTACTCTTACGAAGGACATCCTGGAGTTTTTTAATGACCACAGAGAGTCAAGGCCTCGGTTTAACGTCTCATCCGAAGGACGGTGCTTTTTGTCAGTATAGTGTCCCCGTCACTATACTCGGGCGTTAGGACCCACACAGACCAGAGTGCAGCCCATTCTGGCCTCAATAACACCTCTTCCAGCAGCAACCAGCTTAGTATTTAAGTCACTGGGAAATGTCACCACTTTGTTGCTCATTGTTTCAAGTCACGTTGGTATTAGAGGTTCGTGTTGGAGATTGTCTGCACTGTTTAGAGGCTTTATATGCGCAACTTTAGTTTTATTCAGTGTATGTTTTTTCTGTTCTGTGTTTTCGTATATGTTTTTCCCCATGTTGTTTGGAAATTAAATACCACAAATGTGATTCTCGCCCTGTGCCTGGCTTTTAAACTTACTACGTCTGCACGGATCGTGATCCTATTATTGTAAAATATTTTTTTGAATGTTAATTTCCCTTCTCAAAATAATGCTATCATAAATTGTCACAATACAATAATACAAAGTATTTCTTACTGACTTTTCATATAGAGTGTATGATGTTTTAAAAAAAAAGCAGAAGACACATTTTTTAATATTATGGCCATTTTCATAATTGTGTTCCCATTTTCATACCAATCATAGCAAGTAGGTGATCTTCAGCTGCTGATTGGCTAATCTTTTATCGTTACCAGTCACGGCTAAAATGTGACACACTTACTCTGAAAGTGCTTGCCAACAGCGAACGGCCTCGCTCTGGGATGGAGAAGCTCTATCACTATATTTCCGCCAGTAGCTAACTTGGTCAAACACTTATTTAGAGTGGGATAACAGGAAGTACCTACCTTGTAGTAAACAATATAGTGGGTTGTAACAACATGGATGTCACAGTGATAAAACCAATTCATAGGGGAGTCATTGTGTTCTTCGGTCCTCCTTGCTGTAGAACTGCTCTTCATAGCTTTGGTTGCAATTGAGGACGTATCTCTTCAACAGGGATCAAATGTTTGCTTGTCAACGCCCTGAGCTCCAACAGGGAGCACTTAATTATTTCTCCAAGTTAAGCCTTACGTTTCATTCCGAAAGACGCTCTGTTCATTTTAAAAATCAAACTCATAAAAGCGTCCTATGAGCAATAACAACAGAGAGGCCTTGTGGACATTTACATATTAATCTAATGTTAAAAATCCCTCCGTATTAAAACGTTTACAGGGTGAAATAAAAGAGAAATGCTTCATGACTTCCATGACAAAATGAATCCTTCCAGTGCCAGGAATTTGGTTTGAATATTCCGCCTTCCTGAGGGTGTAGCTTTACGGTCGCCACAGTAACGCAGCAGCTCTGGGCCGTAAACCAGGCACTGGGGGAAGGAGGAGGGTCTGAAAAGCATGGCACATTCCCTCATTTAACTCCGCCTTTAATTTGTCCATCTTTACCAAATGCCTCATTGTGTACTAATGTTGTCATGGTATTACAGTACTGAGTAAGCAACATGTATACAAACAATGTTAGATACCAACAAGAATAATGTAATTTGACCTATTGGCTTGATTCCATGGATGCCATGCTAGGGCAAATGGATAGATGCTGGTAAACTGGCACAGCTTATTAGCCAGCACTTAGGACGTGGCCTACAGGAGCTAAAGCCCAGTGACCATTTGGGGTTCTCTCTAAACTGATCGCAGGGCTATCAGATCGATGTGGAGGTGATCTATATGTCATCCATATAATGTTAGCTGAAAGGACCTGACACGGGTAGAGGAGACCAGCGCCTGCTGAGAGAACCTGTAATGGAGCAGCTAAAAAGAAGATATTATTTTACTGAAACATGATGTTGGCTAAGTTCAGTTGAGCACAGATCATTGCTGGGCAGTATCTCTCATACAACATTATTAACGAAGATTATTCAATTTGCTTGTTCGCAAAAGAGATGCACTGAGGATCACATGTGATCCTGCGAAGTACATCTACGTATAATGATCAAAAGCAGAGCATGTCAAGAGGTTATAGGAACAGAAAAGGGCATCGTTGAAAGGGTTCAGAGGTTGAGGGTTGGCTATTTGTGCCTGGCATTAAGAGGTTAGCACTTAAACATGAGACATGAGTATTTCGGTCACACACTGTGTTGACGGCCGGACTCAACTAAAATCTCTTTAGCTGACCAATGAATACACGGCAAGAGAAGATGGGCTTAAAACACTATTTGTAATTGTTTCGTTTGTCCTCTGGCTGTCAGAAGTACAAATAATGGTGAGGAGGAGGAGCTAACTCCCAGAGTGATCAGTCAATCAGATTTACACACTGTTAGCAATGCAAGCAGCCCACCCAGAGCTACATATGTATTCAATTAATGACCATCTGGGCCCGAGCCAACTGAGGGTGACAGATTCCTACTAGTCAAAAAGGGAACATGGAGCTTAGAATACCAGCCCTGTGCAATCTGGTTCAATATTTACATTAATACTTCAATATCAGTTTCAATATTTAAATGAATAATTGATTGTTAAAGAGGTTGATGTTTAAGAGACCTGCTTTGAACGTTAAGCAAATATGGCGGGAAAACGAATTTTGGTGCACTCATGCAAGGCTTTTTCCTGACTCTTCTTCTGCCTCACCACCAAACCACGGAGGGCCGCTAAAACAATCTTCCTCCCAGTCATTCGTTCTCAGTCCAGCAGAATTTCCATCTCCAAACAGACGCCTGCAACAGCTGTGTCCGCAGGTCCGCCGCATAACACTAATCTGATAAATGCACTCAGGCGACAACAAGAACTAGAAGACCCGCTGATATACATAATTGTAATCAAGTTTGACAACAATGTCAAATAAAAGCCATGCATAAATCATGAAGGCTTCGTGGTTCATGTGCTCCCTGTCGTCCATTGGGGAGAGAAAGGATGAGGAGACAAACAGTTTGGGTGGTGGAGACGTGGGTAAGTCTGAGAGACGTGGGTAAGTCTGAGAGACGTGGGTGAGTCTGAGAGACGTGGGTAAGTCTGAGAGACGTGGGTGAGTCTGAGAGACGTGGGTAAGTCTGAGAGACGTGGGTAAGTCTGAGAGACGTGGGTGAGTCTGAGAGACGTGGGTGAGTCTGAGAGACGTGGGTGAGTCTGAGAGACGTGGGTAAGTCTGAGAGACGTGGGTAAGTCTGAGAGACGTGGGTGAGTCTGAGAGACGTGGGTGAGTCTGAGAGACGTGGGTGAGTCTGAGAGACGTGGGTGAGTCTGAGAGACGTGGGTGAGTCTGAGAGACGTGGGTGAGTCTGAGAGACGTGGGTAAGTCTGAGAGACGTGGGTGAGTCTGAGAGACGTGGGTAAGTCTGAGAGACGTGGGTAAGTCTGAGAGACGTGGGTGAGTCTGAGAGACGTGGGTGAGTCTGGGGAACGATTTGAGGTACATTAGATCACCATCTGATTGAGCATCTGTGGGATGCACTGGAACAACAAGTCCGGTCCACGGCGGCTCTACCTCACAATTTACAGGACTTTGGAGAATTTATAGGACATGTCGCTAATGTCTTGCCAGATACCATAGGAAACCTTCAGGGTTCTGCTAGGGTCCATGCCTTGGAGGGGCCGGCGCTGTTTTGGTGCCACGCATAGCAAAATCAGCATATTCTTGCAGGTTATCACAATATTTTCATGTTATCAGGGTAAACGATAGTTTTACATGTTCATAACATGTGTTTCTATCTTAGATTGTCAGGGATATACAAATCATTTTGTGAAAATTGTAGTTTGGATCTTCACACAGATAAAACTCGGTCAGAGAAATTTGCTGAAATTTGCAATTAGTACTACAATGGCAGGTGGTGGAATTGATCAAAAATCCTTTAGAATCGTTAAAGTATCAAGTTCGGCAGCATTTTGGCTTTCTTGTAGACTAAAATGTTGTTGCAAAGAGAGTTAATACTATTTTTGCAGCCTGGTGTTGAAGGAACCACAAGGGAAAAGCGCAGATGCCACGACCTGAATCGACATAACTATTGGTAGAGTTTAATAGTAACCATATCATTTTTGTTTTGAACACATTAAACTGGTAGGTTTGTCCAAAATGTACCTATGCCACGCATTGTATTTGAAAATAATATCCTTTAGTCATGCAGATGTTGGACAAATTGTATAGACACTAAGCTACCTTTAGCTACTTTTATTGAAAGAGGGGTAATTACAAGGGCATATTCGGCAGGACATGTAATGATGAAGACGGCCCGACTCGTTGGTGAATCATGATACGCCATAGATGTCTCACGAACCAGGTCTACATTTGATTGGACATGTATGGGACATATATTCTAAAAACACAAAGAATTTGCTGAAGCTGTTCTGGCAACTCATGCTGGCCCGGTGCACGGACGCATAACTTCATCAGTTGCTGTGTGATTTAAGCATGAGAGCCAAAATAACGAGACCCTTTAAGTATGGCCCCCTAACCCACAATGGCCTCCTTAGTGCGGTAAATAATAGAGCATGCCCATGGACACAGACACACACACACGCACACACACACACACACATCAGCGTTATTAATGTACCAGTGCCATGCATGGGCTGTGACTAGTGCCTCTCATTGCCCAAACACATATTGTAACCTCACTCTCCTCCTCCTAACAAATAAGCTGTTAAGAAAATTATTTCCAGGGCGCTGTCTGTTTCCATAGGGATGACATTAAATGAAAAGGACACCAAAATCATAGTGGGTGATGGATGCCGTTGATCTTGGATGACACACTTGGCGGCTTCTCACCAACGCCTGTGTCGTGCTAAAAACCCCGCAGCCATTCGCCCGTTTTTTCCATCTCTTTGTCGTACAAAAGAGCACGGAATTAAAATGTATCTCTACAACGCCAAGAGTGACAATCCATTGTTTAGCCGCTGTTAGCACATTGTCCAGACGTATTTATTGTTTGTCATTTTTCCGGGTCTGACACCAACCTCATGGCACTGTAAATCATGTTACTAAAAGTCGCCGGGAGAAAGGATTGATGGAACTGGGGGAGGCAGAGCAGGAGGAAAGGGGGAGGAGAGGGGAGAGACCTGTGGATTCTCAGAGATAGCCCGTCCTTCTAACGCCCTGGCCATTAACTGCCTATCAAACCACCAACAGGTTCTCTGTTCTCTGGTGTCTGATGGCCTATATCTACCTGGAGTGGAGATGCATTCAACTCATGCATTCTAAATCAATGGGGAAATGCTGCATATTTTACAGTCTAGATACAAGTAATGACAATCGCATTTTCGAGCAATTCATTTTTTCTAATATTGTCGCAGAAATCTACTTTTATTGGAAGTAAAGTATCTGAAAGTAGCTAACATGTTGAAGTATTGCATTTGCAATACTTGGTTATATAAAGGTTAAGAGTATTTTGGAGTTAGTGTATTTGGGAAAAACTTATTTTAAGTATATATCTATAATTATAATTATATAATAATTACCTCTATTTATAAAACAATTGAAATACCTTGAATATCATTTTAAGATTGTTTCATCTAACAGCAACAATGTCCTATGAGCAACAAAATCTTACATCTATTCCAGCTCTAGAAAATGTAATGCTTGCTGTATAGTATTATTATCTGCTTACAAATAACCACATGTAAAGCATTGTTCCATAGGGATATTAACCTTGTCATAGTGTAGGAGACATTGGCCAATATCATCCGTATGAAGAGAACAGCAGTAATTTGTTCTGCATTCTTCCGTTTTTATACACTTGGTGATAATTACATTGTTAGGGAGGCGGCAGAGATGCTAGGGGTGTGCATGGGGCAAAACCTCATATAAGTGGTGGTATTTGTCATTCTCAGGACCAACTCAAAAGACCGAAAGCGCCCCTTTCGCATAGTCTGTCAACTATGTCCTGCATTTTATATAATTACCATTTTTATTGGATTTTTATTTTGCGGCAACAAAAGAGCCATCTGCTTCAGAGCAATACTTCAGTAGATCTTTAGGACCGTCTGTGAGACAATACTGGAGGCTGGATCAAAGAGCGGCCCTTTACTCTCCTGCGTTTACCTCACAGGCTCTGTGTGTCACTCCCAAGCCACTTCCCCTTTACTCTCTCTCTCCCTGTCTCTCGTCATCGTTCTGTCTCTTTTTCTCCCAACCTATCTTTGTGCCTTTGTCTCTCCTGTTTCCTGTCATGCTAGCCCCTTCACTCCGCACACTAGCCGTTCCAGCGCTGCTTTATGGCACTTCAAACTGCTTCCCATATCGTTCTCTTCCCACTACCCTCTACATCAGAAGCGTTAGATATGAGTCCAAACTGCTTCCCATATCGTTCTCTTCCCACTACCCTCTACATCAGAAGCGTTAGATATGAGTCCAAACTGCTTCCCATATCGTTCTCTTCCCACTACCCTCTACATCAGAAGCATCAGATATGAGTCCAAACTGCTTCCCATATCGTTCTCTTCCCACTACCCTCTACATCAGAAGCATCAGATATGAGTCCAAACTGCTTCCCATATCGTTGTCTTCCCACTACCCTCTACATCAGAAGCATCAGATATGAGTCCAAACTGCTTCCCATATCGTTCTCTTCCCACTACCCTCTACATCAGAAGCATCAGATATGAGTCCAAACTGCTTCCCATATCGTTCTCTTCCCACTACCCTCTACATCAGAAGCATCAGATATGAGTCCAAACTGCTTCCCATATCGTTCTCTTCCCACTACCCTCTAGAAGCGTTAGATATGGGTCCCTTTTATGCACATGATTGTTAGGTAGAGGGTGGACACATTTCTCGTTGTTGTTGTCTTTCCTTCACCGAGATGGGAAAAATTCAACATGTTTTTCTTTTTATTTAATCCACAGTTGATGATTTCGCAAACTCATCTCATTGAGGTAGAAGCAGACAAAATCTCTAGCAGGTGTTTAGGGGGATGTTGTTTAAATATGTTTGAATTTGCTGGTGTCATAAAGGGTATATTATTATTTTCTCTGCAGAGCAGTGAGTGACTCAGGAATAATGATAGCATTCTCCTTGTCTACCATCTATTCGTCAAATGCATGTCAATTGTTCCATTACCTCACGATATCATCTCTCTCTCTCTCTCTTTCTGGAACGCCCTGAGAAAGGTTCACAAGGTTCACCATTCAATTTGTTTACCTACGCCTCTCTGATGATACTTTATTTGCCAGTCATTTGCTATTTTTACTCAGCAACATTTGGGTTTAAGATGCCATTTTGCATAGAAACAAATTGTAAAACACAGAGTCTAATTAAAAATGTGACACCAATGACCAGAGCAAATACCAAGGGTGGGGTCATTTACTACCTGATCCCATTTGGACCTCAACATTTTCACCCCAAAAATCTATCTTGTACTGCTTGTACACTATTAAAAAAAGTATCTGCTACTGCTTGTACACTATTAAAAATGTCATGTTTGACCGTCAAAATATTGGTCAAACTGAGGTCCTTACATACAATAAAAAAGTGCCAATAGCACCATTTTCCTTCTTTGACAAGATTTCTACCCTGTCAGGAATATGTATTTCCCTGTGAAAGCATATTTATTAGAGGGTGGAGACTAACAGTTTGGATATTTCTAGTTTAGCCATAAGTTACAGTTATATTAGCTATAACACTGAGTAAGCAATATTACGTTTGAATGATGACAAAAAGAAAACTTGATGACTTGAAAATAATGAGACTTTTTTATAAAACATTTAAAAAGTATGAAATCTGTTTTTTTCCTGTATAATATTTATTACCAAATAACAATGTATGATTGGAACATCCTGACATCCCAAAGCATTAGACTGACATCCCAAAGCATTAACTTTGCTTTGAGCTGTGTACTTAGCTTGGAACAGAAGTTATTCTACAAAATGTATTCTTCAATATTATTTTGTGGTAAGGAATCTACCAAAAGCTACCAGCATTTTCTGTGGATTTGTAGAGGTGAGGGCGAGTTCGTTTCTCAATGTGACTGACCTAATCAGATCTCAGAATTTAAAAGAAAATTACAGAAAAAGGTCAAATTACAAATTCTGGCCAAGTGTTCATAATAACAACAATGTATTAGAAAATACAATACAGTATTGAAAATGAAATGTGTATTTTGAGTCAACTGTGGAAGGGCAGGAAACATAAACATCTGATTGTTGTGCATTTGTACAGGTCACCCTGAATGTATTCTTAATCAGGATATAGCCCTTTTCCAAGTAGGTACAAGCTTATCAAATATGTCAGGGGCCCAATTTGGATATATTGCATTCCCTACCTGTACTGTTAGACCTGGTTTTGACACACAAACACACACCACTCATCACATTTGTTTCTGATGCTACAGTTCCTTCATATTGCTTCTCCCACTCCCTGTATGTACATATACTTCAAATAGTTATTGTGCCAGATAATTATGCGCTGTGCGCAATAGAAAACATCCATCTCTAGGGCAGAGTAGTGCCCCCCTTGGGTTAATCAGTGTAACATGCTGGATGTCTGTGGAAGGAATATTATTCAGTTAGCTCTGTCAGAACCTGTGTTTGTGATGTTCACATCTCCTGCACAATATGAAATAAAGAGAAAAACACCAGTCCCCTTTGCAGTTCTTTAAAGAAATGTTTAGTTGATTGCAGCTAACCTTAAATGTGAAGTGAACATTCAAGTTATGAAAAAATATTTTATATACAGAAGAAGCAAGTTTTATTGATATTTGAAATAATTGATATGCACGTACACGAACCAAATGCCAATCGGACAGGTGTAATTCATTATGACTACTGCTATTCATGTTAGGTAGATCCCCATGACTCCAGCCAGTCCCCACCGTTAACTGGTTCTCCTCTGGGGCTGTGGCCTGCTGGCAGGATATGCGCTGGTCTCTCTCTCTTTACCTGCCTCTCCTTTCTCTCCCTCTATGCACCTGTCCTTTTCACATTTTCTCACGGGGCCGTTTCCACCGTCGCCCGATCTTCTCCTCGCAGCACTCACTCACGTCTTTCATTCACCGTTAACCCTCCACCTTCCATGTCCCGCTCCACCTTCGCTGTCCCGCTCCACCTTCCCTGTCCCGCTCCACCTTCCCTGTCCCGCTCCACCTTCCCTGTCCCGCTCCACCTTCCCTGTCCCGCTCCACCTTCCCTGTCCCGCTCCACCTTCCCTGTCCCGCTCCACCTTCCATGTCCCGCTCCACCCTCCTTCACTCTCAGCGGGATCGTATTTCTGAGGGTTATCAAGCGGTTCATTTAAATGAGGGCTGGTCACAGCAGGAACCAGCTGAACAAAGTTACTATTACCAGGGCCTCTCCTGTGCTGTTCTCACTCTCGGCTAATTGGCTTTGACTGCATTTGTTTAAATCCACAGAAGAAGAAAGAGAAAAGGGAAAAAGCAGTGAAATTGAAGTGTGTCAGTTTGGCCAGACAGGGTGGCACTTTAGAAAAAAGACAACACCTCTTAGGCTTATTAAAGAGAGATGTGGGTGGAGGGGTGTTTGAGGGGCAGCCGTGGGACGGAGGCTCTGTCACAACCGGGCCTCGACAAGTCTGTAACGGGGCTACTGGGCTGGTCACGGCTGGTCCACACGCACACGCTGGTCACTCTGGTGGTCTCACCTCATTTCCTCAATCAACACAAGTATGTTTCCTCTCACGCACGCACGCACACACACACACACACACTCACACACACTCACACACACGCACACTTACTGGTCATATTGGTACATCTCATTTCTCTTGGAAACCAGCTTTGATTTCCAGAATAACTACAATTAATACCAGGTAAGAAAAACTGAAATCACAGAAATAATTTAACAAGAGTGTGTGGAATAACATCAAGTGACCATTTCACGTAGCTTAACTGAGGTTTTTCTATTTCTGACCAGTACCTCTCAGAGCACTGCATGGTATATTATAGCTGAGTCAGACAAATTAATCTGACCATCACCATATGGCATCCGGAGGTGACCGAGGAGAGTCTATGAAAACCGAAACCCTCTGCAGCAGGGCAATGTCCTCTATTCTGTCATCACTTTGTCCCCTGCTTTGCTCAGGCTCTACTCCCCACATAAATAAAGACAACCCATAACCGTAACAGTTTTATTCTTTTCTTCTACTTCGAACTTCTTGTCCACACTTTGCCTTGTATCAAGCTAAAAAGGGGTTCCTTGTAAATTTTATTGTGGTGTCAAAAAGACTCCCATCGAAGAAGCAGTAAATATTCTAACAGGGTCTGTATGCAAGGCCATTCCTGTTGGCTCCAGGCGCTGAATTAGGCCAGCCTGTTTCTAGTTAGAGAGTCATTAAAGAGATCTTACAGCCACAGCAAATGGTTTCCTGTCCTGAGTGCTTAACTCCTGTACTAGGAAATGTCCTAGGCCGTAAAGGGTGAACCAAACTTCCTGAAACATTTTTTTTTAAGTTACCACTGGGGCTGTGAGGTCGACCAGAGCGCCTGACCAGCGTGTACCAGCCACTCAATGTGGCCCAATCAAACGTCATCCCGCTTGACCCTAACATGACATTGACCGTTTAAACAGGTGGTGTCCATTTATCGGCGGAGCGTTGGGGTTAAATGTCAAAAGGACTGGTTTATTCAATCGAGAGGGTTTGGGAAATACTCAATTTGCTCCACAACTGGACACAACAAATAAGTAATGACTGAAACGTGGTCCAAGGCAAACAAGGTACGTCTGTTTCAACAAGAAAAGAGAATGAATACATAGTATTGGGATACAAACATTATTAAAATGCTTTAACGCAATAACTCTGTAGTAGTTGGAACAGTTTTGTCAAATTCTCCTCACAAATTGAAGGAGAAAATGACTGTTTCCAGTTTCAATGAGTGTTGGGTGCCAGGTGTTAGTCCATGAATTAGTCATGTTTATAGTATGGATTGAAGTCCCATTGTGTTGGATTAAAGACATGAAGCGAGACACTGAATTATACATCAAACCGGGACATACGTGCACACACTATAGAATAACATGATCCCTCAATCATCTCCCAATTCCCATCTGCCAACTGTTCATATATCAATTATTCCATCGTTTAGCTGTGTGTGTGTGGGTGTGTGTGTGTGAGAGTGTGTGTTGTTGCCTGACTGAATGTCCACACAAGCCTGCACATCTAAAGTGAAAGAATGCCTCCCCGTGTCCCCGTGTCTTCTCTGTTCTGTCTATGTGGTGGGCTGGTTCCCAGGGTGGTTAAAGGTGACCTGAGATAGAGAACACCTGCTCTTACCTGCTCCTCCTTCTACCTGAGCCCTGCCAACACACTCTACAGGTGACTCTGCCTTTGTCTGGGCAACTGCAGCTAACCGTTCCCAGCGCACACAGTCTGCCTGGATCTAACCCAGGGAGGTAAGGGCTTCCGACATAAGGCCAGGCCGCTTTATAACGCAGAAAAAGGTCTGTTTATGACTGTTGAGGTTTGCTTTGCTAACAGATGACCGTGTGTATGCACAGGACACAAACATGTGAAATGCAGTTATAGGATACGGTAAATAATACCTTCAAATATGAATACTTACATACCTGACTGATATTAATGTGATTATAAAAGCATAGTAAACATGTAGATGCATTCAGGCTGTTGTACTTTTAAAAGGAAGATGAACAATGTGAATCTTGTAAGGAGGTGGAGTCGATGGCAGGTGAGACTGATGGAACATCAGACAGGGCGTTAGGAAACAATTCCCTGGTCTAATCATATCCTCTCAAATCCTGTGTCTTGTTCTTGTTTGAAACGTAGGTTGATACTGTTAAAATAAAGTAATAAATGTGAAGGTAACTGATGCGCGCACATGAACATTCAAACGCATGCAAATTCATACACATTGGCATTCACTCTGTTTTGATAACCCTCGTGGTCAAGGAATTCTTAAGACACATTTCTTTGAAAACATCTCTAATCACAACAACATCCCACCAATAACAGCACTAGCAGATATGAAAATAGTGTGTTTCACTGCATTGGTGTAATGATGCTGTCCAGTCATTAATCAAATTGCTCCAGAGAAAACAGAGGGCTAACTCGTGGCAGCCAAGGCCAGGTTCTGGTATGGAGATTAGGCCCCTAATGAAAGCAAAACAAAGCTGGACATGTGAAATTTATTGACACATTTAGAAAGCAGCCCCAGAAGGACACTGCCACCAATATTCATTTCAGAATCCCGGTGAAGTGCTGCTTCCTTCGGCTGACAGACAATCTGTAGAGAGGATATTTGTAGAAAGGCTGAACAAACACAGATTTGCCGGTATCTCTGTCTTTCCCAGCCGCTAAGAGGCTGAGGGAAGGCAGTGTTGAGCCGAGCATCGAGCTGGTGTGTTGGCTGCTCAACCCGGTGCGTCCTCCTCTGCCACCCCGCCCTGCACAGCCCAGTCCTGGGAACAGACTGGACTCGTCCTCCTGACCAGTTGGCCCCTCCTCCGGCACTGATGTTGTGCAGAGACAATCTGTTTCTCACCCTCTCGCTGATTCTCTGTGGCACTGTTTCTTTGTCTGTGTATTTCTCTGTCTGATTTCTCCCTCTTGTACACAGCAGGCCATATAAAGTTATGGACAGGATTTAAGGTGCCAGGGTTGCAGTGTTGCCCCACGAACACATACAAACACACACACATTTACTTCAGGTGTTCAGGGACTCTTCTGATCTGAGTTACGGCAAGACAGGACATAAACAACAACACCGAGAACAGAACAGAGGCGACATAAAGAATTCTCCCTGTACTAAATAAGTGGTGAGACAATATAAATATGAGCATGACCATATGTTTGCTTCAGTAGAATATTTGGATTTAATAGAATCCATTCAGTTAAAATAAAGATTAAAAAGAATAAACGTCCTTATTCCACATGCCAAAGTGACTGCAAGGGCTAAGCAAGACAGTGGGCATGAAATAAGATTCGTTTTGGCCTAATGACAACATCCTAATATGTACCACATGCAGTGGAGATGGAGATGGAGGAAGAGGAAACGGTACTTAAAAAGGCCATTGTTCTTATTCAGAGGCAATCTGGAGGTAATGACATTGACATCAATAACAGACAGTCGATTTTAGGGTAGGATAAATTCTATAATTTGCCTCCTTTTTCTCTACAGCCGTTATCTTGAGCTGATGAATTAAGAATTTTGACACTCAGGTTACATTTTCGGGAGTGTTTGTGATTTGAATCTCTAAACATGGCCACCAGGGGTATGTCTAATTAATGCTTGAGCATAACGTACAAGACAGCTGGCTGAAATAGCGACATGCATAACATTTATTTGGAAAGACTAAATCCTTGCCTGTCGTTACCTTACTAAATGTGGAATATATTGTATTTCTGGTAAAAGTCTTCATACCCTTTGCATTCATTTTGTTCTGCCCTAAAATTCTGGTGAAGGCAATATGTTAAGAGTATGTCAATGGCAGGTAGAGGGGAGTGTGCCAGGATCAGAGGGGAGGGTGCCAGGATCAGAGGGGAGTGTGCCAGGATTTAGTGTGCCAGGATCAACACCAAACACACAAATGGCAAAGCCCAGTAAAAACAGGAATTGCAGCCTTAGCCTTCTGAAAACCTGAAAAAATTGTTACAATTAGATGACGACACACCAGAGGCTTTCGAAAAGGTGTTAAGACTTCCTGGGCAACATATTTGTTCTTCAGAACTGAATGTTATTTATAATGAAAATAATATTTTAGAAAAATAAAAGCGATTGACCTGGTAAAATGGCTGAAATTATCATCAAAGAATAATAACATTTTCATTTTAAAACCAGATTTAAGAAAATATATTTTAATCTAGCACATGTATTCTTTCATATAGTCTACACCGATATCCATTCTTGTTTTTACGGTAAATGTTCTAAGCTTACTTTTACCTGACTCCTGAAGCTTGTACAGATTTTTTTCTTCAAGGGATACAGATTATAACAAACAAATATATTTGTTTAATGCTCCAACCGGTTAGAACACCGAAGTTGTATTTGTGAAATGAAATACATAATCAACTGTATATTTATTTATGTTCCGTCATGATCTATAAAGACAAATACTTATTTTTTTTACTTTACTTTTTCTGGACCTTAAACTCAAACACTACATTCCATCAGGTCTAAGCAACAAAACACATGATTGCCTTATGCCTGCCAGACAGTAGAAAAAAACAGGATGTTTTAACAATAAACAAACACAGAGCTATTTATGACAGAAGGTTAGACTATTTACATCCGAGTTTTTTTTTAATCTAGGGTGATATTTCCAATCAAGTGATGTACCTCTTAAATCTACGGAGGAAAACATGTAGCTCACTCTGCATGGGTAAACATTTAATTTAGTGCAACAAAATGCAAAGAGTGAAAAACACAAACTCAGCGGGCGCTGCATATCCCTTAATGAAAGATAAAAAAGTGTTTTTGTGACTAAAGACTGTCGTAAAGGTGAATACAGAAAATGCAGCATCTTAAGCGTGTGTGTGTGTGTGTGTGTGTGTGACCCAGGTCCTTGTGTATACAGGATTTGTAGACCAGATGTTGGGATTGGAAGGTAAAATGTAGTACTGGGTTTGGTGTTGCTGTAGAATTGGGGTAACTCTTAGATTTAAGCAGTACTGGTTAGGCAAAAGTGCAAGGCAAGTTAGCTTAAGGCAGGTTATCTTAAGTTAGGTTGATGTTAGGGTTAAGTTACGGGAAACTTGATTTGGAATTCAGAAAAACAAATGTGTGTATGTTTTATTGTACTAGGCGATCCTGCTAACGGCAGGAAAGACAAAGCAGGGTGAGCTGACACACAGACAGTTAGCGCCTTGGGCCCTAATCCCTAATGAATCACCCCAGGCCCTTCTGTCCCCATATGTCTCGGTGAGTATGCACGCTCTCACGCACCATTCAGAGAGGAAAGAGATGAAAACGTTTTGCCAGGAAGCCTCTCAGCCTCATGCCAATTTGAATCAGTCAACAAGTCATCTGCACAAAGTGAGATGAGAGATATTAAAAAACCCTCCCTTACATTCTTAGCTGCACAATCAGTCCCTGAGAGAGATGAAGAGATAATTAAACTACATTAAGAAAGACATATGTCATTCTGCTCCCATTCAAATTGTGGATGATCACTTTGATTAATCACAAAGATAAATCTGACTAGTTTCTATGTCAGAGTGGGAAATGAGCTTATTTGACAGAGAGCATGGAATGATTACATTTTATTCTCCTTAGTCTATTCAATTCCTCATTTTTAGCAGATTGCAACTCAATTATCTTCGTGTCAGGCGATTATCTACGGGTTTAATTTAATCTTCATTACTCCTAAGTCATATTTCAATTAAACATGCTAGCATAGTGTTAACACATACTTAAACCTGTTATTCCCTGCTTTAATATCCCACTTGAAGACGCTGAGGGTGTATTATCTGTCATAATTGTGCTTTAATTATACTTATTAAACATATTTCACACTTGACTATGTAGTGCAGAGCAGTGGGGTGCCAAGTGCCATGGCAGGCGCTCATAAAACATTAACCTAATGACAACATGCTTCCGTTGTGATATATAAGGGATAGACCAAGCCTCTATGTCCTCTCAGTTATGTATCACCTGGATGGGCTGATGTTTCCTGGGTTCTATGTACCCTCAGTCCTGTTCCCTCAGTCATATGTTTCATGGGTTCTTTGTACCCTCAGTACTGTTCCCTCAGCCATATGTTTCCTGGGTTCTATGTACCCTCAGTACTGTTCCCTCAGCCATATGTTTCCTGGGTTCTATGTACCCTCAGTCCTGTTCCCTTAGCCATATGTTTCCTGGGTTCTATGTACCCTCAGTCCTGTTCCCTCAGCCATATGTTTCCTGGGTTCTATGTACCCTCAGTACTGTTCCCACAGACATATGTTTCCTGGGTTCTATGTACCCTCAGTCCTGTTCCCTCAGCCATATGTTTCCTGGGTTCTATGTACCCTCAGTCCTGTTCCCTCAGCAGTATGTTGCCTGGGTTCTATGTACCCTCAGTCCTGTTCCCTCAGCAGTATGTTTCCTGGGTTCTATGTACCCTCAGTCCTGTTCCCTCAGCAGTATGTTTCCTGGGTTCTATGTACCTTCAGTCCTGTTCCCTCAGTCCTAAGTTCCCTCTGCCTGATGTTCTCTCAGGCCTCTGTTCTCTCAGGCCTCTGTTCTCTCAGGCCTCTGTTCTCTCAGGCCTCTGTTCTCTCAGGCCTCTGTTCTCTCAGGCCTATGATACCAAGGTCTTAGTTTAACCTCCCTGAACCTTCTGCCAACCTCAAAAAAGGGTTGTGTGTAGTTAAGTTGATTTACAAGTTAATATACAGTTGTTTTCCGTTCCATGCTATTACGAACAAATTCTAGACCAGCATAATACTAGAGATATACCGTAAGCTACCGTAGGCTCATTCAACAACCATGTACAGCGTCCTTTTATTTTGTCATTGAAATAATATGATGACATTACCTTAAATATGTATTTATGTATTGCTGATGGTACAAAAACAATATTTTTGTTATTTCATTGTTATGTAATTGTTATTTAAAGTTATTATAATCATTCACCATGTGCTAGTACAGAAAGAATGTCCATGTCTATAAGTGTATTTAAACAGAACCAAATGTAATAATTGCTTGTTTTGTTTACTGACAAAGTGGATAACAAAAATTTACCTCATGAATTCAGCCAAGGCCAATAAAAAGAGTGAAAACAGATTGTAGACTGCAATATGGACAAATGGTAAACGTTTGCACAAATCAACAACATTGTCATTTCAATATTGTAAATCAACTGTAAAGTTTTTTATAGATTCCAATTAAAGGATCCATAGTCTTGTGCATTCATTGGTTTAACTGCCAACCATGGTTTTGGTTCAAGCTTGTTTCAACCAGAAACTAAGACTCAATAGAGGCAAACAGATATTTTCGCTCAATGTACGGAAATACTTGCATTAGTTGATGTCTATAGAGTAGACCTTTTCATGTTTTTCCCAACTTCACTGATACCTAATTAATTGACTAAAATGTTCTTGCTTTTAATTGGTTGTCTATCGTAGTATATATGAATACATGTGAAGTTGCTATGAATACAAATGTTTGCCAAACTACTAAAAAGTACAGCACATTGCTAAGCTAGTCACTCAGCTGGTAATGTTTCTACACCAGTCAGCTACAGTGGGATGACCCCCCCCCCTCACCCCTCCTCTACTGAAACATACGGTTAATAGGATGGATCTCAGCATTACCAGAAAACAACTGGACAAAAGAAAATAAATAATTAGTCACACGTTGATAATAAGACATCTCCGAATAACAAGAGGTCATCAACAAACAACGAGTGACTTGTTGTCATGTCAAATCTCTCATTCGCTCTTATTGACAGCATCTGCTATTAAACTCTGGATCTGCAGTCAGATAATCCATTCAGATCTATTCTTACCCAAAGAGTAACAAACCATAATCTCTCTGTAATCTTACCATAACGCAGAGACAAGTTAAAAGACTGACTAATCTTGTAAACAAATGCTTACGATATAGATGTTTTATCATCTTTTGCATGTTATTGCCTGACCTTAAACGTTAGTCCTCCAACATGTATTTATAACAATCTTTAGAATGCACACAGCTGATATTCTCTGCATGTCATGCAGTATGAAAACCCAACAGCCCTGTAGTGAAATCACTGAGCCCTGAGACGGACTCTCCACCGTTTCAGATAAAACACAGACGGCTCACACACACGTTGATATGAAAACAATGCAAATAAACAGCAGAAACATAACCCTGTGGTGCCCAATGGATCGAAAATGTGTGAGACAAGAACTTTATTTCAAACCTGTCTGTTAACCAACCATGCATCTAAGATATGTTTTTATCTATAGGGGAGAGTAGGGTGAGTTGTGCCAGTTTTTACTCAAAGTGACTTTAAAGTGAGGCCATGACAGTAACGCCTTCAACTTAATGGTGTACATGTATTTCAGGATGTGGTGCATCCCTGAGAACAATAACATTGGATCTGAAATAAATTGTTTAAAAAATATAGCTTTTGGGAAAAAAGGGGTCTCGTGGCACAACTTGCCCCTGGTGTGGGGTAAGTTGTGCCTTTGGGAGGAATATGTTGGGTTAAATTGTGCCAGTGATTTCTGAAGTAAAAGAGAACATTTGAATGTTATGAACTTTAATGCTATATGAAAGGAAGACAAATTCAATACAAAATTACTCATTTAAGGTTTATTTAGATATTGTCACACAATTAAACTGCTGGAAAAAATTCTATTTTGTATTTTTTGGGAAAACACAAAAAACTTAAATACACAATATATTTTAATTGTGAATCATTTCAGGCAAAAAGGCTTTGGCAATAGATGCCTGTTGACATACATAGAACACTGTCTGTCAATTATGTAACATGAATAAAGTGACTAGGCTAATTTCTAAACATCTTATTGTGACTAAGGCCACATAAAAACTTAATAAAACTTCTATTTAATAACATAGTGCAAACTCAAAACTGAAATCAGTGTTGCTAAATTAAACAAATGACAGGTAGGCCTAAGTCAAACACTGATGAGGCATGCCCATCTCCTCACTTCTCCAGATTATCCCCTGTGAGTATGTAGGTCTAGGTGGTCTGGATCCGGCCTACTACTTAACATCCCACTTGGCAATGCTGCAGGGGAATATAAACTTCTGCCCCCTTCTGGTTGTACCACCAAGTTTTTGGGGTGTGGGTAGTTTCTTGCCACTGGCACAACTTAACCCAGGCCCTTTGGCACAAATCACCCCGGACCCACAAGTTTGGAAAAACAAGCATGATCGATCAGTTAAGAGCTAACATCAAGGTAACTCTATAGACTCATTGTGTAGCCTGCTAATGCACTAAAACATGTGTGAAATGTTTTCAAACCTGTCTATAATTGTTAAAAAACTACAATGAAAAAACCTTAACCATAGAAAATGTACTTTGAAAGGAAAAAAACAGTTTTTTTTAGCTCAAATGTGCTCACCTCTCATGCCATGTGTCTCCCTTTTTTGGAGGATGAGTAAAATGGATGGCTTTTCAAAATTGTGTGGTCACATGACCAATTTCTTCTATGGTTTTCCAGAAACAAGGGGTGGAACTACTTACCCCCTGGCACAAATCACCCCACTCTCCCCTATAGGTGAAAAGTACTCTCATAGAAATTACAGTAAGAAATAAATTGACGCTACGGGTTAACATTTTTTGTTTTGTATTTTGTATTGTTACATCCTCCGTAAAAGTTGAAAAGCTCTCAACATTTCCAGGTTCTCACTTGACACTTCCAGTGCCCAATACCTTAACAACTTCATAAAACGAGACATGGATCCTAGGCAAGGTGTAACTAAATCTGGAAAGTATTTTTAATCTGTACACACACTATGGCATATCCTAACGCCAATTATAAATAAAGTGTTGGAGAGGTCAAAAGTTGGAGACACACACACGAAGTCTGGAAAAGACCCGGGCAATGACAACCAAGACACACACACACACAAAGTCTTAAAAAGACCCGAGCGACGACAACCACGACACACACACGAAGTCTGGAAAAGACCGGAGCAATGACAACCAAGACACACACACACAAAGTCTGGAAAAGACCCGAGCGATGACAACCACGACACACACACACACACACAAAGTCTGGAAAAGACCCGAGCAATGACAACCAAGACACACACACACAAAGTCTGGAAAAGACCTGAGCAATGACAGCAAAGACACACACACACACACACGCTGATGACAAGATCCTAGATCATTAAGATGGCCAACGAAAAAGAGAAGAACAGATACACACACAGAGTGAGAGACCATCAACTAATCTGTCTCATTTCAGGGCATTGATTATGTGTTTTAAGTTGAAGCAGATCAGACGGACATATGTGACTTATTGCGAGACAACTAGTCCAACGGGGCAGGTGGGGAGGACGGGGGAGACAGGAGTCCCTGGGGAGGGTCTGTATGGTGGACAGGGAGGACAGGATGTAGTAGGGATGCAGAACTAGTGCAAGAGCCAATCGGGTGTTATAGCCATTGACAGGGCCACACCTTGATGGGCCGAGCGTCGCTTTATTTGTCACCTCACCAACCTCAATCAATCAATCATCTCCTCCAGAACAACACCGGTGATCAATCAGCTGCGTTGCTGCACCCAGAGGAGGGATGTCTATCACATTGTCATGGCAATAGCCTGGTTTACGTTTCGCCAGCCAATCACGAGTGCCCAAGCTATTATCATTTTATTAAAACAATTGATTTAATGGTTATATTTCGTTTTTATCATTTTCACTAGGAATGTTATTGTACTGGCGTTTTTTTGATATTAGTGATATGGCAGTGGTCAGATTGAAGCTAGTAATATTGAACATGGTTTTATCATTTGTTTTTAAAAGCCTATCCTTCTTACCTCTCCCATTGTGTGTTTTTTACATATATTGTCTGTGTGAACTCCGCTTGTTAACTCAACATTGTACGTACTGTAGCTCCCAGGAATGATTCACACATCTCACAAAATTCGTAGGAAATGGCAATAAGTCACGGAAATGTGCCAAGAACTCCGGCAATTTTCACTTTGCATGTTGTCAGTGAGGTACACTCACACAAAAAAACCTCCTTCATTCTCACCACCTCCTGTAATGGTAAAAAAAGATCATGTACCAGCGAAAAAAGTTACACATTTAATGAACAGCGCTTCATGGAAGCATTGTTTCGTTCCTGAAATCGGAGACATCATTCTGTTGAATGTGTTGTCATATATTTGAAAATGACAATGACAGCGGCTAACGGAAAATAAATGTTTGGAGAAAAAATGAAATGTTAGGCATAAACATTTTCCGACTGGTGCTTGTATAGTTTTTTACAAGGGTCTATTAAAGTTGTGTCACATATAAAAAGACTCCACCAGAGCCCCACTGTGGTTGATGTTTCTTTATTCAGCACATTAACGCTGCAGCCTTAGGGACGCTTTGACCAGTGGATCAATGGCTCTGCCTCTCTTGTCACCATTAATTTGTACTGAGCAAATTGTAGAGGCTCCAGCCCTGTGTCTGCCGCTGGCCTGCCTGGTCGCCCCTGCATTCACCTGGGCTCCTCTCTCTCTTTGAGCACCATTGACAGCTGGTTGCCACCAGCCACACAGACACCACCAGACAGGCGACAAGTCCTTGGGCTCCACACACACACACACACACACACATGCAACCCCCTCTCTCACACACACACACCCTCACACACACTTGAGCAGACATGCATACGGTACCCACACCCACTGCTGGCGACAGCGACACAGTTTAAAGAAGCAGTCATAGTGCAGTTGGAACACGGCCACCAAACCCACACTCACTATCTACTCAGCCTTTCTGTCTCTCATCTCAGGAACATCTTTCCATCCCCTCTCTCTCCCTTTCTCTCTTCCTTCCCCTCTCTCTCTCAATCTCTGTCTATCAATCGATCTCTTAGTATTGGTCTCCGTATCACCATGGCCCTCTTCATTCCCTAGCCAGGGGAGTCAGAAAGGAGTAGTTGAGCCAGCTGGTCGGGGGTCCAGCAGTCATCTTCTGCTACACCAACTACTGCTGGAGTTTGGATTGATCTAGTGTCAAACTCCTGCCGCTTACACACCATCCACATGAACACCAGCACATTTGCATATTGTGCACACGCTTGTTAACGATTTAGTTTATCATCATTATTCATTTGATTATCGATGTGTTTATTTTCGGAGAAACCGAAAAAAAAGAAGAAAATAGAAAATAACGCGGACAAGATTTACTCGAGTCAAATGCACAATTGTGCGGCTAATGTGTACTATAAGGACGATGTAGTGATATTCCCTCTAGTTACTGTCCCCGCGTGATACAAGGTCTTTCAGTCTGCCATTAGATCAACCTGTATTTCTTATGTTTCTGTAGATTTGCCATCAGCACAGAGGTATGTTAATAGCTAGTTGTGACTATTTACACATGGGAAAAAGCACATCCATCTGGCGTGTTGTTGCTCTCAGTCCCACATATGTCCCACCTTCTACACCAAACAACTGCTGTTTATATCACCGGGTGGCAGAGAAAGCGAGGATCACTGACACCTGCAACTTACATCCTGGTTAGTGTTTGGGAACATATATGTCTCTTTATGCACTTCACTTCACCTGCACACATATTGTTTGCCAACACAATTTATTTTTATTTAAAAAAAAAAGTATTGCTTTAACCCACCCCCTGATATTTTTGAGGATAAAACTAACTTTGTTTTTACAATTTGGGTATTCACAGCAATATCATTAGGAATACATTTATATACAGATTTTGATACATAGCATTCGGAAATTGATTCAACATGTCATATGAATACTTATGTTATCACTGTATTGTTGTATGAAACAAATCCATCAATAATACAATATCAGGCTACATTTGCAGGTGTTAAAAGCTTACAACATTTCCTCAAATTCTGACAGCAATATATGATTATTACACTTTCGGATGACCACACACTACTTCAGACCATTGTATAAGTGCGTTTGTACACAGATACTGTACACAGCACACTCAGCTCAAAGTGGAGCAGAAAGAAGGAATATTCTCTAGAGAATAATGAAACACGGCTAACTGTGACAATAATTGGATGAAATGTAATTATGCCTAACCGTTATTCCCTACTTCAATGTAGTATTGCCCCCGCATTTACATATATATAAATAACTAATAAATGTCAAACAACAACAAGCAAAATATCAGAGTGTGAGGACCTGAGGTCTATCCCTCCCTCTACCTTCCTCTATGGCCCGTATTGGCACTTCCCCTTGTCGGCGAGGAGAGAGACAATCAAGGACAGTGACAGCAGCTGTGCTCTGTCCTCACCTGTGTCTGGTTTGCCAATTAGGCATGTATTTAAGTCTGGGGTTTCTCTGTCTGCTTTGTGGGAACACTATCTATATATGTCATGCTTGACTGTACGTACCGATGGGGTACGTTTCGGTATTTCTCCAGTGTTTTCTCCAGTGTTTGATCCGGTGACCGAAACGGTCCTCTGTGTGCTTCTTTTGTGCGAGACCCGAAGTGTTCGGTGAGTCTTGAAATAAAGACATTATTAATAGAATTCTCTGCGCCTGTGTCCGTTACCTGCTACCTGTGCTACCTGCCTGGGGGCCAGTCGTGACACAGAGATGAAACGCAAAGTAGTGTTTCATTGCATGCACAGTGATAATCCATCAGACGGAAGCGTACCATAAGCCTTGTGTAAGTGAGGTCTAAATCTGCTAGAGTGAAAATGTATGGGTCAGTCAACCAGAATAAATAACCGGCCAGGCTATACCAGCATTAACAACAGCACAACCCACACTAACACAAACAGAAACACTTAACCAAGGTCTCAAGACAATAAAAAAGAAATATGCAACCAGGTCTGAGTCATATAATGGCTACATGTTCTTCTATGTGCTTTACTGTAATTGGTCAAGGTCTAGCTCCAGACCAGGAAGGAATGCCCATTAGAGGACGGGTGGAAGACGGCATGCCAAATGCCCATTCCAGGTACTGTAACTTGGAACCATATTGTGTCTGAGGTCTGAGGTGAAGGAACATTAAAGCATTAATCCCCACCTGACACTAATACTTGATGTATGACTGACCTCAATGCAGCAAGACACTAGCTACAGGTCATTAGAGTTAGTCTCTGCTCGCCTGGGCCATATGGCCAGGACATTAGCCCTTTACCCTCTGGAAGGATAATCTCTCCGTTCTGGCAATGCTTTTTCTTCACAGATTTCTTCTGGCAATAATTGCATGACAGCATTAACGTATTGAGACAGATTTAGAAGGAGCCTTCGTCACAGGGATGCATGGGGGGAGGGGCTGTTCAGTGGAGAGGAAATAAGGAAACATAATCTACCGTAATCTAGGAACAGTCAAGTAAGGCGAGATAGGCAATGCCCGGATGGTATGAAAACCTGCATGGCTTAATCAAACACAAAAACACACAAATGTTTAGATGTTTCCTGGGCTAAACAAAGGCTTTTTGCTGTTCAAATTAATGTTTGGGTTCCCATTGTAATGGTATTCAGTGCGAAAACAGGCTCAGACGAGAGAGCATGTTTGAGACATCAAAACATTGAAATGTAAATATCACCGCCATTTCCATATAACTTGGATAGCTGAACATCAGTCTGACTGTGGTACTCTAAATATATAGCAACAATGTTAAGGCAAAAGCAGGAATCCAACCAAAAGTGAAATACAGTAGTCCAGTGTGAGGATTTAATGGAGCCTGGTAACTTGGTGCATAGAAGGAGGAGGGCATAGACTCAAGCCTTGGGGGACACCACCAGACACAGATCTGCCCCATGTCAGCTTCTAGTAACATCCAGCCAGGCAGGATTCAATACATGAGTATGAAGCGCCTGGAAGCCCAGCACAGAGAAAGTTGAAAGCAGCAGACCAATTTACGATGACAAGAACAGAGGACAGAGATTCTGCTTGGTCAGTGCTAGGAGCCACTGTGACCAAGAGGGGAACATATTCAGTTAACTGATCCATCTTTAGGACTGACAGGTTGGGGTCAAGGAAGTTATTCTGAGATAGTAGGAGAGTTTTTTTCTGTTACAAAACAGATACAAGAGGATAATGGTCTGTAGTTTTTTTCTGTCAGATGGATTCATTGTTAATTTCTTGGAGAAGGGTGCAGCTCTGACAGTCATAATAACAAAGCACACAATCCACGTTCAGGGAAGATTAAGGAAAATAAAAAATGACAGATGGTCTCCCTTGATGGTCTAGAAGAGGGGATGAAGATGAAGAGGCTGGTGGTCAGGCAAACAGCCATTACTATTTGTAGGATTTAATCTGGAGAAAGGCTGGGGAAACATAGGTTAATGCAGATATCTAACGTAACAGAACACTGAATTGGCTGTGTAAATGTGATGAGGATAAAAAAGAGCCATGCCCAAGCTCTTTGTTCTGTTCCATCTGGTCCCAACATAATACCACAACTTTGCCCACTGCACCATTTTTTCCCTGTTGATAACTATCAAATGCACATGTACTGTAACTGTGGGAAGGCTGAGCTGAGCAGGAGGTAAGACAGTAGTAAGAGTTACTGGCTATAGAGAAGGAGGACAGTAAGGAATTCCTTCTCCATAGTAGTAAGACCGGCCGAATCGGGAGAGAAAATAAAAAAAGGATTTTGCATATTGGAGAGATGAATAAGGATTGGCACATGCCCATCTTAGTGGGGGTTGATTGGGTGGGGTAAAAAAAAACTAAAAATATTATAGAGCCAAAAGAGGTTTAAGTTAGATAAGTCGACAAACAAAGCTTAGTGTGGAGTGTGAGGAAATAAGTATCGCAAAAAAATAAAATACCTTATAATGATCTCAAACTCATTGGTAGGAAGAAAGCACCTGATGACAAGTGACATGACACATGTAAGCCAATATAAATGTGACTGCTCAAAAAAATATTGGCGTTTGATTCGCCGTACAATTTTGTACGGCAAATATTACAACAGGGTCAGAAAATCTGAAATTTATTGGGTACAGTTTTACATTTTTCTTAAAGATTGTAAAATTGAAAGTCACCGATCACATTTTTTACATTGCCTAAATAATAAAAAAAATAACACATTGGTATCTTGTGAAAATGTAAAATTTACTAACAGACTTGGCATTACAATCCGATTTAAATGAACGTCAAAATTTTCCATGGGTGCAAAAAAGGCACTTTTCTGAACAGTTACATGCCATTGATGCATTTTGATTTCTAAAATGTATAAGAAATAACACAGTCCGGGGTTTCCAAATGAAGTTAAATGGACAAATTCTGATAAGAAACAACAATTGAAATTTTTTACGTTTTGTTTTGCACATGCACATAAAATAGCTTACATTAAGTTACAGTAATGAAAATATGATTTTGTAAATACAACCTAGAGATTTTTTTTTAATTATGCACAATACGTTCCTAAACACCATAATGTCTTCTCCAATAGCATTTTCTCAATATTTGCCTTTAGACTGTCACAAAAAAGTAAAAAATAATAATAAACTGGTTTTCTGTTGATGAATATTTATAAATAATCGCAGAATTTAGATTGCTAGTTACTACAGGGCAAAACATGCTCTATTACTTTTATTTCTAGAACTTTTTATCAAGGGAAGCATAAAATAATGACTGACATCATCAATGAAATGGTTCTCTTTTTGACTGGACAATATACATATATAATAAATAATAAATAAAAAATATATATATTTTACTCTGCATATAAGGTCCAACAAAGATTTGCCATGCACATTTTTACAATGTACTTAAACTTGTACTGGGGCCAGATCTGTCCTGAACGTAAAAGTGCAAAAGGCAGAGCTTAAGTTAAAAGTTATTATTTAAAACAGTTACATGATTCACTAACTTGTTAAATATCCTCTGAGGGCCCTCTCTCATTAGTCAACCAACCATATACATGTCTGCCTTCAGCACTTAACCCATACCCTTTAAACTGGAAAGATGCAGTGTCCAGTTAACCGTCTTGCTAAAAGACAGAACAATAGTTCCACGTTGGCCGGTCAATAATCAGGACAGTTCTAAGTAAATGGGTCAGATGTGACCCAAACTAGAATCCAAAGTGGCCCACCTACTGTATATATTTACTGCAGATATGAAAATATTAACGCTTGTCGTATCAAAAGTATCTATGCAGAGCAGTAATGTCTACCATCATCATACATAATACGGTCATTTCATAAGATACGTTTTATTCTTTTTAATTGTTTAATTTTATTTTAGTGGCATTCCAAATAGCCAAATGCATTATTCTTCCAGGGGTCCAAAAGAACACAATAAAAACCAAGGATTCAAGGGAGCGTATTCATTAGATTGGTGTCTGTGAAGATGTCTGGCATAACATAATCACAGTTGAGATACACAATGTGCCCATTGTCAAACTACTGTAAATCCTTTAACACAACTAAGCGACTCTAAACAAAGACTTGGAAAGCGTGTGCAATCCCAGCCAGCGCGAACAGACTAGACTGAGAGTAATGACTAGTTTAGAGAGCATGGACGTCTTGTCCTGGCTGCTCCTTGAAATAATCCAATCTGCCTGAACCTCCCATGACAGTTCCTCAGGGCAGGGCCACACAAACAAAACTGGCCCCTAACACAAAGCCAGCTGACTGTTCGCCTCTCATTTTCAAGCTCCTTCAACCTCCTTGATTTGCAACCGACAACCCCTAAACCCCCATTCATTCAGGCCCCTTCCATCTTCCCCTAGCCCTTCTCTTCAGAAGCAGTGTGATAGAGGTGAAAGAAAACCCACACCTCTCCTCTCTTCTCCAGCCACGGCCCGGCTCGGTCACGTAATGAACAAATTCACTGCGCATTACTCTGAACTTGATCTCTTGCAAAATAGTACTGGAACAAACAATTTGGTTTGTCAACACCTTTCTCTGGACTCCTCCATCAATGTCAGGGGTCCAAATTTAAACGGCAAAGTGCATTTGACTGCAGGACCCCGAGCTGATTAGACATCCCAGCTCAGCAGATTGCCTCAGACAGGACAGGCAGGTCTGATTGCTAACCCAGCCTGAAAATAGTCTCCGCTGCCCCGGGATTAGCATGAATATTTTGATATAGATCGATAAGCAATCTCCACTCCATAAGAAATGCCAGCGGCATTCATTTGGCTGATCAAAGGTACATCAGCAGACGGGCGACAGCTGGCTATTGTTTTCAGACTTGGGTCTGTGGGTGGGTGTGTGAGGGGCGATTCCATAGGAGGGACGGAGATGGGTCCATGGCTCTATTGCTTGGACTCTCCAACACCTAATCGTGGAAACAATCACTGCTTCACAAGATCCCATCTCCGAGGGATGGACTGACTCATGTGAAGGTGGTGGAGGGACGAACCGCAGGGGGACAGAGTTAATTTGAGGCCCGACCATTGGCGGAAGGGGCAGCCACCGCTGACCCGGAAGTAAAGGCCCAGGTCATTATATATACCTTCCCTAAGCTTTAACGGATTGTATTGCATTTGATATGGGCTTCAACTATGGGTCATGAGGTTCATCGGACCATATTTCAAATGGTTACAAGCCAAGGAGTTTGACAAATTTATTTAACCTTTCTTTCCCGGGAAAAAGAGTAGTGAAAAAGAGTCTCATGATACAGAAAAGAACTGTCATTTCAAAGAAACAAAATATTTGATAAGTATTTCACATTTCATACCTTAATTTCCATCTGTTTGTTTATGTCTTTAGCTGGAGGTTGTGGACTGACTAATTCAAAACCTCCCCGAACAACATTACAACCCTCATTTGTCCCAGTCCCCCATAAAAGGGTGCAGGTGTGACCCAAACGTTAAGCCGTTAACTAGCGTTGAGTGAAGTGAGACCACCCCACACGCCACCGTGCTAAACGGACTGTCTAGCTGACTGACTGGAGGCTGCTACTGCCACATGGGACCAGTGGTAACATAGATGGCTGTGGGAACTAGTGGAGGAAATAGTGGGGGGGATAGTGGGGGGAATAGTGGGGAATAGTGGAGGGAATAGTGGGGAATAGGGAATAGTGGGGGAATAGGGGGGAATAGTGGGGAATAGTGGAGGGAATAGTGGAGGGAATAGTGGGGAATAGTGGGGGAATAGGGAATAGTGGGGGAATAGGGAATAGTGGGGAATAGGGAATAGTGGGGGAATAGTGGGGGAATAGTGGGGAATAGGAATAGTGGGGAATAGTGGAGGGAATAGTGAGGGAATAGTGGAGAGGAATAGTGGAGGAATAGTGGAGGGAATAGTGGAGGGAATAGTGGAGGAATAGTGGAGGAATAGGGAATAGTGGGGAATAGTGGGGGAATAGTGGAGGAAATAGTGGAGGGAATAGTGGAGGGAATAGTGGGGGATAGTGGAGGGAATCGTGGAGGGAATAGTGGAGGGAATAGTGGGGGAATAGTGGGGGAATAGTGGGGAATAGTGGAGGGAATAGTGGAGGGAATAGTGGGGAATAGTGGAGGGAATAGTGGAGGGAATAGTGGGGGTATAGTGGGGAATAGTGGGGGAATAGTGGAGGGAATAGTGGAGGGAATAGTGGGGGAATAGTGGGGAATAGTGGAGGGAATAGTGGGGGAATAGTGGGGGGAATAGTGGAGGGAATAGTGGGGAATAGTGGAGGAATAGTGGAGGGAATAGTGGGGAATAGTGGGGAATAGGGAATAGTGGGGAATAGTGGGGGAATAGTGGAGGGAATAGTGGAGGGAATAGTGGGGATAGTGGAGGGAATAGTGGAGGGAATCGTGGGGAATAGTGGAGGGATAGTGGGGATAGTGGAGGGAATAGTGGAGGAATAGTGGGGAATAGGGAATAGTGGGGAATAGTGGGGAATAGTGGAGGGAATAGTGGAGGGAATAGTGGGGAATAGTGGGGAATAGGGAATAGTGGGGAATAGTGGGGAATAGGGAATAGTGGGGAATAGGGAATAGTGGGGGAATAGGAATAGTGGGGAATAGTGGGGAATAGTGGGGAATAGTGGAGGGAATAGTGGAGGGAATAGTGGAGGGAATAGTGGAGGAATAGGGAATAGTGGGGAATAGTGGGGAATAGTGGAGGGAATAGTGGGGATAGTGGAGGGAATAGTGGAGGGAATCGTGGAGGGAAAAGTGGAGGGAATAGTGGGGAATAGTGGGGAATAGTGGAGGGAATAGTGGAGGGAATAGTGGGGAATAGTGGAGGGAATAGTGGAGGGAATAGTGGGGATAGTGGGGAATAGTGGAGGGAATAGTGGAGGAATAGTGGGGAATAGTGGAGGGAATAGTGGAGGGAATAGTGGGGAATAGGGAATAGTGGGGAATAGTGGGGAATAGGGAATAGTGGGGAATAGTGGGGAATAGTGGAGGGAATAGTGGAGGGAATAGTGGGGGATAGTGGAGGGAATAGTGGAGGGAATCGTGGAGGGAATAGTGGGGAATAGTGGGGAATAGTGGGGAATAGTGGAGGGAATAGTGGAGGGAATAGTGGAGGGAATAGTGGAGGGAATAGTGGAGGGAATAGTGGGGATAGTGGAGGGAATAGTGGAGGGAATCGTGGGGGAATAGTGGAGGGATAGTGGGGGATAGTGGAGGGAATAGTGGGGATAGGGAATAGTGGGGGATAGGGAATAGTGGGGAATAGTGGGGAATAGTGGAGGGAATAGTGGAGGAATAGTGGAGGGAATAGTGGGGAATAGTGGGGAATAGGAACAGTGGGGAATAGTGGAGGGAATAGTGGGGGATAGTGGGGAATAGTGGGGAATAGTGGAGGAATAGTGGAGGGAACAGTGGGGAATAGTGGGGAATAGTGGGGGAATAGTGGAGGGAATAGGGGATAGTGGGGAATAGTGGGGAATAGGAACAGTGGGGAATAGTGGGGAATAGTGGGGGAATAGTGGGGATAGTGGGGAATAGTGGGGAATAGGGAACAGTGGGGAATAGTGGAGGGAATAGTGGGGGAATAGTGGAGGGAATAGTGGGGAATAGTGGGGAATAGTGGGGAATAGTGGAGGGAATAGTGGGGAATAGTGGGGAATAGTGGAGGGAATAGTGGGGAATAGGGAATAGTGGGGAATAGTGGGGAATAGTGGAGGAATAGTAGTGGAGGGAATAGTGGGGATAGTGGAGGGAATAGTGGAGGGAATCGTGGGGAATAGTGGAGGGATAGTGGGGGAATAGTGGAGGAATAGTGGAGGGAATAGTGGGGAATAGGAATAGTGGGGAATAGTGGAGGGAATAGTGGAGGAATAGTGGGGGAATAGTGGGGAATAGGAATAGTGGGGAATAGTGGGGGGAATAGGAATAGTGGGGGAATAGTGGGGAATAGTGGGGAATAGTGGAATAGGAATAGTGGGGAATAGTGGGGAATAGTGGGGAATAGTGGGGAATAGTGGAGGGAATAGTGGAGGGAATAGGGAATAGTGGGGGAATAGTGGGGAATAGTGGAGGGAATAGTGGGGGGATAGTGGGGGATAGTGGAGGGAATAGTGGAGGGAATGGAGGAATGTGGGGAATAGTGGGGAATAGTGGAGGGAATAGTGGGGAATAGTGGAGGGAATAGTGGGGGAATAGTGGGGGAATAGTGGAGGGAATAGTGGGGAATAGTGGGGGAATAGTGGAGTGGGGAATAGTGGGGAATAGTGGGGGAATAGTGGAGGGAATAGTGGGGAATAGTGGGGAATAGTGGGGAATAGTGGGGAATAGTGGGGAATAGGGGAATAGTGGAGGAATAGTGGGGATAGTGGGGAATAGTGGGGGAATAGTGGAGGAATAGTGGGGAATAGTGGGGAATAGTGGGGAATAGTGGAGGAATAGTGGGGAATAGTGGGGAATAGGAATAGTGGGGAATAGTGGGGAATAGTGGGAATAGTGGGGGAATAGTGGGGAATAGTGGGGGAATAGGAAGGGAATAGTGGGGGAGGAATAGGGGGAATAGTGGGGGAATAGGGAGTGGGGAATAGTGGGGAATAGTGGAGGGAATAGTGGGGAATAGTGGGGGAATAGTGGGGGAATAGTGGAGGGAATAGTGGAGGGAATAGTGGAGGGAATAGTGGGGAATAGTGGAGGGAATAGTGGGGGAATAGTGGAGGGGAAGTGGAGGAAAGTGGGGGGATAGTGGGGAATAGTGGGGAGTGGGGAATAGTGGGGGGAATAGTGGGGGAATAGAATAGTGGAGGAATAGTGGGAGAATAGTGGGGGAATAGTGGAGGAATAGCAATAGGGAATAGTGGGGAATAGTGGGGGAATAGTGAACAGGAATAGTAAAGGGGGAACAGTGGGGAATAGGGAATAGTGGGAAGAATAGTGGGGAAAGTGGGCAAAGGAATAGTGGAGTGGGGAATAGTGGGGAATAGGGGAGGAATAGTGGGGAATAGTGGGGAATAGTAGGGGGAATAGTGGGGAGGGAATAGTGGGGAATAGTGGGGAAAGTGGAATAGTGGGGGAATAGTGGGGAATAGTGGGGAATAGTGGAGGGAATAGTGGAGGAATAGTGGGGGGAATAGTGGGGAATAGTGGAGGGAATAGTGGAGGGAATAGTGGGGAATAGTGGGGGAATAGTGAATAGTGGGGAATAGTGGGGAATAGTGGAGGAATAGTGGAATAGTGGGGAATAGTGGGGAATAGTGGGGAATAGTGGGGAATAGTGGGGGAATAGGGAATAGTGGGGGAATAGTGGGGAATAGTGGAATAGGAATAGTGGGGAATAGTGGAGGGAATAGTGGGGGAATAGTGGGGAAAATGGAGGGAATAGTGGGGAATAGTGGGGGAATAGTGGGGAATATGGAATAGTGGGGAATAGGAATAGTGGGGGAATAGTGGAATAGGAAATGGGGAATAGTGGGGGAATAGTGGGGAATAGTGGAGGGAATAGTGGGGAATAGTGGGGAATAGTGGGGGAATAGTGGGGAATAGTGGAGGGAATAGTGGGGGAATAGTGGAATAGGGAATAGGAATAGTGGGGGAATAGTGGAGGAATAGTGGGGAATAGTGGGAATAGTGGAGGGAATAGTGGAGGGAAGGGAATAGTGGGGAATAGTGGGAATAGTGGGGAATAGTGGAGGGAATAGTGGAGGGAATAGTGGGGAATAGTGGGGAATAGTGGGGAATAGGAGGGAATAGTGGGGAATAGTGGGGAATAGTGGAATAGTGGGGAATAGTGGGGGAATAGTGGGGGAATAGGGAATAGTGGGGGAATAGTGGGGGAATAGTGGGGAATAGTGGGGGAATAGTGGAGTGGGGAATAGTGGGGGAATAGTGGGGAATAGTGGAGTGGGGGAATAGTGGGGGAATAGTGGGGGAATAGGGAATAGTGGGGGAATAGTGGGGAATAGTGGGAATAGTGGGGAATAGTGGGGGAATAGTGGGGAATAGGGAATAGTGGAATAGGGAATAGTGGGGGAATAGTGGGGAATAGTGGGGAATAGTGGGGGAATAGTGGGGGAATAGTGGGGGAATAGTGGGGAATAGTGGAATAGTGGAGGGAATAGTGGAGGGAATAGTGGAGGGAATAGTGGGGAATAGTGGAGGGAATAGTGGGGAATAGTGGAGGGAATAGTGGGGAATAGTGGGGAATAGTGGAGGAATAGTGGTGGGGAATAGTGGGGAATAGTGGGGAATAGTGGAGGGAATAGTGGGGAATAGTGGGGAATAGTGGGGGAATAGTGGGGAATAGTGGGGGAATAGTGGAGGAATAGTGGGGGAATAGTGGGGGAATAGTGGGGGAATAGTGGGGGAATAGTGAGGGGGGGAATAGTGGTGGGGGAATAGTGGGGAATAGTGGGGGAATAGTGGAGGGGGAATAGTGGAGGGAATAGTGGGGGAATAGTGGGGAATAGTGGGGAATAGTGGAGGGAATAGTGGGGGGAATAGTGGGGGAATAGTGGGGAATAGTGAGGGAATAGTGGAGGAATAGTGGGGGAATAGTGGGGAATAGTGGGGGAATAGTGGAGGGAATAGTGGAGGGAATAGTGGGGAATAGTGGGGAATAGTGGGGAATAGTGGAGGGAAATAGTGGGGAATGGAGGGTGGAGGGAATAGTGGGGAATAGGGAATAGTGGGGGGAATAGTGGGGGGAATAGTGGAGGGAATAGTGGAGGGAATAGTGGGGAATAGTGGGGGAATAGTGGAGGAATAGTGGGGAATAGTGGAGGGAATAGTGGGGGAATAGTGGAGGGAATAGTGGGGGAATAGTGGGGGAATAGTGGGGAACAGTGGGGGAATAGTGGGGAATAGTGGGGGGAATAGTGGGGGAATAGTGGGGGGGGAAATAGGATAGGGGAATAGTGGAGGGAATAGTGGAGGGAATAGTGGAGGGAATAGTGGGGGAATAGTGGAGGAATAGTGGAGGGAATAGTGGGGGAATAGTGGGGAATAGTGGGGAATAGTGGGGAATAGGGGAATAGTGGGGGAATAGTGGGGGAATAGTGGGGGAATAGTGGGGGAATAGTGGAGGGAATAGTGGGGGAATAGTGGGGGAATAGTGGAGGGAATAGTGTGGAATAGTGGGGAATAGTGGGGGAGGGAATAGTGGGGAATAGGGGAATAGTGGGGAATAGTGGGGAATAGTGGGGAATAGTGGGGAATAGTGGAGGGAATAGTGGAGGGAATAGTGGGGGAATGGGGAATAGTGGGGAATAGTGGAGGGAATAGTGGGGAATAGTGGGGGGAATAGTGGGGAATAGTGGGGAATAGTGGGGGAATAGTGGGGGAATAGTGGGGGGAATAGTGGAGGGAATAGTGGGGAATAGTGGAGGGAATAGTGGAGGGAATAGTGGGGGGAATAGTGGGGGGAATAGTGGGGGAATAGTGGGGGAATAGTGGAGGGAATAGTGGGGAATAGTGGGGGAATAGTGGAGGGAATAGTGGGGAATAGTGGGGAATAGTGGAGGGAATAGTGGGGGAGTGGGGGGAATAGTGGAATAGGGAATAGTGGAGGGAATAGTGGGGAATAGTGGGGGGAATAGTGGGGAGGGAATAGTGGAGGGAATAGTGGGGAATAGTGGGGGAATAGTGGAGGGAATAGTGGAGGGAATAGTGGGGAATAGGAGGGAATAGTGGAGGGAATAGTGGAGGGAATAGTGGAGGGAATAGTGGAGGGAATAGTGGGGAATAGTGGGGAATAGTGGGGGAATAGTGGGGAATAGAGGAATAGTGGGGAATAGTGGGGAATAGTGGAGGGAATAGTGGAGGGAGTGGGGGATAGTGGAGGGAATAGTGGAGGGAATAGTGGAGGGAATAGTGGAGGGAATAGTGGGGAATAGTGGAGGGAATAGTGGGGATAGTGGGGGAATAGTGGGGAATAGTGGAGGGAATAGTGGAGGAATAGTGGGGGAATAGTGGAGGGAATAGTGGGAGGGATAGTGGGGAATAGTGGGGGATAGGGAATAGTGGGGATAGGGAATAGTGGGGGAATAGTGGGGAATAGTGGAGGGAATAGTGGAGGGAATAGTGGGGGAATAGTGGGGGAATAGTGGGGAATAGTGGAGGGAATAGTGGAGGGAATAGTGGGGGAATAGGGAATAGTGGGGGAATAGTGGGGAATAGTGGGGAATAGTGGAGGGAATAGTGGAGGGAATAGTGGAGGGAATAGTGGGGAATAGTGGGGGAATAGTGGAGGGAATAGTGGAGGGAATAGTGGAGGAATAGTGGGGAATAGTGGGGGAATAGTGGGGAATAGGGAACAGTGGGGAATAGTGGGGGGAATAGTGGAGGGAATAGTGGAGGGAATAGTGGAGGGAATAGTGGGGGGATAGTGGAGGGAATAGTGGAGGGAATCGTGGGGGGAATAGTGGAGGGATAGTGGGGGGATAGTGGAGGGAATAGTGGGGGGATAGGGAATAGTGGGGGGATAGGGAATAGTGGGGAATAGTGGGGGAATAGTGGAGGGAATAGTGGAGGGAATCGTGGGGGAATAGTGGAGGGGATAGTGGGGGAATAGTGGGGGAATAGTGGAGGGAATAGTAGAGGGAATAGTAGAGGGAATAGTGGAGGGAATAGTGGAGGGAATAGTGGAGGGAATAGTGGAGGGAATAGTGGAGGGAATAGTGGGGGGATAGGGAATAGTGGGGGAATAGTGGGGGGAATAGTGGAGGGAATAGTGGAGGGAATAGTGGGGGGAATAGTGGAGGGAATAGTGGAGGGAATAGTGGAGGGAATAGTGGAGGGAATAGTGGAGGGAATAGTGGAGGGAATAGTGGGGGGAATAGTGGAGGGAATAGTGGAGGGAATCGTGGGGGGAATAGTGGAGGGAATAGTGGGGGGAATAGTGGAGGGAATCGTGGGGAATAGTGGAGGGGAATAACGGAGCATTTGTAAATTGCAGGTTTAATACATTAGGAAGTGTCACTTTATTTCAGGGCCGGCTCAGCAGAGCGATTAAAAAGTGGTAATCAGGATTAATTAGTAGAATATATGTGAGGATCAGCAGGCCTAACCCTGCACAGCCCTGCAGCTACCCCCCCCCCACCCCCGGTTTTCTCTTCCTCTCTACCACCATCCTTCTTTGGTCACATGGCCGACAGGTCTCCCAGCCCTCCCTATACTCTCGCCCATTCTTCTCTCGTCACACTTGTGCACGCTCTCTAACCCGAGGACCTCTCTCTGCGTATCTCCCACTCTCGCCCTCCCAGCCTGCATCCTCCTCCCTTTATTCCTGTTACAACTCGGCTCCTGAACAGGGTTTTAGGAACTAGCATGGATATGCCTCTACGCTCTGGCCCCACACTGACAAATGGAACAAACTGGGGCAGCCTACAGTAAAACAATGCACACAAAACAGTGTTGTATATTAACTGTATTAAAAAATGACATGTGGGAGACAACAGAGATAAATAACAAAGCCGTTTAGGTTATGGAGACATTCACAAGGTTACAATTATTTAGAAGTTGCGGAGAGGCGGTCTTCATAAATGAGGAATCCGTCTGTAGCACTTTGCTCAATTCTTTGTCATCACAGATTCAGTCAGGCCTTCTACGGTCTGTGATTTATTATTGAAATCTTCCAAGCTGCCGGTTATCACAGTGTTTATATTATTACTTCAACATGTTTCAGTTAACATAACCTTGAAACACTTCAGTTCAAGTGCGGGATCGGGTTGTTTTGTTTGCAGTTGAGCCCAACATAGAAGTTAGCAGATGACGCATTACCTTGTTCCCTGGCAAAGACTGAGAGCAATTCTTTCATCCTGCTCATCTCTTTAGTAAGGTTGGGGCGGCCTCTTAATGTTGGAACTCCAATAAAATTAAACAACTGCTATTTATTTTCATTTCGCCTCGATGAAAAAGGAATACAGCACTGGCGGCTTATAATGTTATTGGGAAATTCATAAACAGAAGATACGTTTGCACGTAATGGTTTGTGCTGCATTTATCAGTTGATATTCCGGTAGTCTCATTTCAAAGTACAAAGTTGAAATGTCGACATGATCATACCATGAACGATTACCTTCTGGTGGTAAACAGTACTTCAGAAATAAAGGTGTCTAGGGAAAACACACACATTACTACCGGTTACGACAAGTAAAAAAAACACAATAATGACTTAATTCTCTGGGCATAGACAATATTCTTTAAATAAATGGCTCGAGAACAAAGACTTTAAAAATGCCCAGAGCCTAAAAGGTATTGTCTTGTAAATACAGCAGGGATACATTATAAGCACTTTAAATATTTCCTCCTATCACCCAATACTTACAAACACAGTTCACACCACTGCTGCAATGTAACGATTTCTGTGGATCTGAAAACAGGTTTGGGTGAAGCCGAGGACTTAAATAATAGCAGGAGTGGTATTGAACCTCTTCGGGAGAAGATCAAATGCGGCTTTCATTAGTTTAGTACAGCGCCAGGGCTCATTGATGACTTGTCAGACAGTCTTTCCTTCAATACGCAGCGAGGCTCTAAAATTCATCATTTTACTGAGCCCACTCTGCTGTAAATTCAACACAGTTCAATACTCCCTCTGCCCTCGGTCGCTCTACAGCACCATTATTTCTTCTCATGGATTCACCCCGTGCCGCTGATCAAAAGTAAAGCGTCTCCGTGTTTTCTGCTCAAGCCTACTCCACAAGCACCAGAGCACTCATAATAACATCTTCAATGGTTTTATTAAGGACAAATCTGTTGTTGGTCCACAGGTAACATATTTTGTGAGAGAGGATGATCTTCCGGAAGATTAGAGAAATGCTTCAGGGGTTTTCACTGCTCTTCAGAGAGAGAGATGGGGGGGGAGGAAGGAGGAAAAGAGGAGGAGGGCATAGATTGCCTCACAAAAATCAAGGGCCTTGTTTGTGCACCTTTTGTAGGGCGAGACTGTTTCCAATTAAAACAGCACGGGGAGCACAATATCACTGTGTCACGCAGCAAACAGACCGTTCTCTCTCAGCTTACCGCAGAAATTCAGATTGTATCACTTTTTAAAGCTAATCAACGTCTAACCGTCCTATTTCTCTACACGACTACGCCCGGCAAAAGAGTGCGTGGATGTGTGTCTAGTACGGGCCAGATAACAATCATATCGTTTTAATATGCATTATTTGAGGAAGAAAAAAAATGACCCGTTCGTGACTACAATCCCGACTAATTCATGCTCCATTAACTCGTCTTTGTACTTGAAGTGTACTTACAGTAAATATGATACATACTCCTGGCCTAAAAGCCTTTACATAAAACTGTCATCAAAGAACACATTAACCCATCTCTGTGTACACAAGGCCAGTCACTGAGAAAAGGACAATTTGGCCGCCGTGGTCGTAAAGCACTCGCCTCGGTTGTCTCCGTGGCATGCATACACACTGACACCGGGCAGACAGAACGCAGGCCCGGAGCTAAATCACAGAGGATGAGAGCGTTTAAGGAGTGTCACATTTCTAAGTAATAAATAGCAAAGATTGATTTGACCTCCCAGCCAGGTCCACGATCCCAGTGAGTTTACTTATACACAAGTTAAGAAAAATGGAAGCTCGCCCTCTCTGGGGATCCATTGCAGGGAAATCAGATAGCCCCGTGGTGGGTTTAAAGGGATATGGCGGTCCAGCAGCAGTGTCAATATGGCCCCACTCTACACTCGACCCACACTCCTATCCCTCCATAGAGAGAGAGAGAGAAATGGACGGAGAGTCAGGAAGAAAAGAGCCCAGTCCCAAACATTTCCAGCTGTTACTATCTCAGGGTTGGGTTCAGATAGATGGGTCTGAGGGGGGAGGAGGGAAGGTCAGGGAGTTTCTGTTACTTATGGGCAAACAGATCTCTCCCTCTGCATTATTCAGGAGCAGACGCTTGCCTGCCTAAAAAACAAGCGTGTCTCGTGCTTCAGGGCGACAACGGAAGTGTAACGCTTGAGAATATCTCAATGTGCTTAATCTGAGAGAGTAAATAAAAACACCAAAAACACCTACACTATATGAAGAAATCATTTGCGTTTGTTTCGCAAACTGTCTCGATAATTAGAAGAGATAACTGTAAGTACAGGACATGAGATCAGGAACCTAACAGGTGAACGTAAGACTCCGAATCTGAGTGGATCACAATATGGCACCGAGCCATGTGCACTCATTTCAACACAGCCTTGCAACCTGAAAAAAAGAGGGGTGGCGTTTCTGTGAGCATTTACAGTGACAGAGTGAGCGGAAATTGCCGTAGACAGAGGGCAAAAATCTATGTAAAAGTCTGGCTCCCAGCTGCAAAGCGGGGCTTAAAAAAATCAAATGAGCCACCACACCGTCTCTTACATAAAGGGGGTGACTTCCCAAATGCATATCCTTTCCTCACCTGATCCTGTCTCCAACAGAATAAAGCAGGGGAACAAAGACATGGCTGGTTATCCAGGGTTTATATAATATGCTCATCTCTGCATGGTTGTGGAAGGTGAAATTACTTCACACTGAAACACCTGCAATCAACAGAAGCTGGTCTCAGTGAACAACATGTGCTGTTGTTCCGTTTTCCGGGGCGCCACGTGAACTATCGTTAAAGCAATGTGCCATGAAAGGACCATCATTAGGTCACAAATGTGTCCAAACAAATAGGGCACCAACGGGATCTAGCCACGGTCCCATCCCGTCACATTTCAGTTGTTCACGTGAATTCTGTGAGTCTGTCGTAACGGAGGCATGGGAGGAAGGTAGATCAGAGGCAGGCTGTGAGGAGAGGAAGTGCAGTTTAAGCATGAGGTACTTCTGGAGGACCACGATAGGCCCGGTAATCCTCTTTCAATAAACACATAATCAATTCCAGAAGGAGAGATGGAACCTTTTCAACCCACTCATTTAGGAAAATTAGTAGTGTAGAGCGGCGGTGTAATTTATCCTCCTTCAGGTTGTCAAGGTACTGTAGCATCTTACGGACATAGAGTTGGCTGGCTGGGTCAGTGAAACACAAGCACTGGGTCAAGTGAACTAGATACTGTCATTCTGTATGTGGATCTGTCCTCTCTGGGTCATTCTGCAGGCTATCTCTGTAATTCAATGAAGCCTAAACCTTATAATAAGAGCAAACATGTATTTTGACCCCTCTGTGTCGGCATAGTTGCTATATGTCTCTTAACAAAACTTTAGGAGTGGTGTTCGTAGTTATTGTACTGGAGCTGGACACTCACTCGGCCCCATCAGATATCCAACGTGCAGAGGGGTGAGACACAGGCCCGTGATGAACGATGGCAGCGGAGTCAATAAAAAATCAGCTGGGATGCACAAAGCTCTTAATGCCTCAGCCATATTGGTTGCTGACTGGAGCAAATAACATCAGCGTAGCTTTAATAGAGACCAATCATAGATTTCAACCAACCTACACACGCAGACACACACACGCAGACACACACACGCAGACACACACACGCAGACACACACACACACACACACACACACACACACACACACACACACTCACACTCACACTCACACTCACACTCACACTCACACTCACACACACACACACACACACACACACACACACACACACACACACACACACACACACACACACACACACACACACAAGCCAGCTATGGAGGGACGAACCACAATAAATTATTTAGGCTGATTAAACAGTAAATTCAGAATGCCTATCAGCCTCCCATTAAGTGTTGGGAGGCGTTTCAAAAAACAACATTAATCAACATGGTAGATATGGTGCAAAATATCAGTCATCGATTGTAACTGCTTATGACAGTTTACACAGCTTTATATCTGCGGGGAACGAGCGCTGATCTATCAATTACCAGCAGACCTTGCCGCATGCTAATTGTGCATTTTCTCCTCTAATGCATTTCCACTGTTATCTCATAGGCTAATGAAACCAAACAGATCAATAAATATAAATTATACATGCGCAGATGTACTGCTGTGAACATAAAGTCTCTAATTAATTGCACTTGATTAATTTATATACTTTAATTATCTCTCCAAACTGCAGATGGCATAAATATCCGGACAATCTGTTTATTGCCATGTCTGTCATAAAACGGCAAACACAGTGAAACTATTATTACCCGGCCCAGCTTTGTCACTGGAAGAAACACACACAATGCTGACATAAAGAAGCCTTACCTCTGAATAATTTAAGGTGAGCAAATTACCAGACAGAGCAGGCAGAGGAAAGATTGGGAATTGATCACTATTTCTAATTTCTGCTGTGATAATATGTTGAGTGGTCTGTCTGTCGACTTTCCACAACCAAAGCAAAAACCTCAGCACATTCACAATGCCCATTGTTTATGACCTTTCTGTAAATGTTAGGGCAAAAAAATTAAAACACCACTCCAATTCTATTTTCCTGCTAACCATTTAGCTCTGTACATGCAGGGTATAATGGAATTCTATCTAAAAGCAGAAATGTACATACAATGAAATCCACATGCTGCTGTTATATGCATTTTGTTATTCAAACAGAGGAAAATGATTGTCCCATCATTTTTTGTAGGTCAGAATAGAAGAATCTCAATTAATTTGACTAGTGCCTTAACAGTAGATAATTTCCACTTTATTTAATATATTCTAAAAAAAAATTGTTAGCTAAGCCCTACAAAACTGACCAATATTTCACAAAATAACAATTCACATTTCCTCAGGACTATTTGTTGTGGGGTACAACTAACATTCGTCAGAAATCAACATCCTAGATCTGTACTTAATCCAGGGTACAATCACACAGTTCTGTTTGTTCTAGTAAAGTTTATTCAGCTTAGAATATATTTTGTCGTACCAAGTGTGAGGTAAGGTATAATGTCTTGGCCAGACGAGTACACAACCGCCTGAAGTTGAAATGAGGGAAGAGGAGAGATATCAAGCTTCTGGGGGTTACATCTTGATGCTGTGGCTAATTAGGGTTTTTACTATAATTACCCCAACAGGGTGCTTGGCAGAATAATTACCACAAGGACATTATAGCGGAACATTATCATGTCCAGGTACAGTAAATATGCCGAGAAACAAGGTGAAGTGTCAGTCTTCCTCCCGATCTTAACTAAATACGGTGTTCAACATCCCACATTTGCCCAATCCAGCTCTGGAAAATTACAGTGCCCATTTTGTAACAATTGTAGCAATCACTGATAGAAAAAGTTCAAATTAAAGTTTTAGAATGTGGTAATTGCAAGGTGGCGGAAGGTTTGGTTGTTATAAGAGATAATGAAGAGTTGTTTTGATTGGATGCCACAGCACTCTATCCAACAACCCTTAGTGAATGTACTAATGTACACAACTGGGGTAATACCCTCGTGTGTGGAGTTTGAAGTCGCTAAATGTTCTTCTGCTATCAGATTATCCACTGGCTTCATGGCAAACGGATGACATCGAGGTATACAGTGGAACACCGACTAGACTGGCCGTGGGTTGGATAGCGCAGCAGTGCCCGGTCCAATGTGTGAAAAAGTAGGAAAGGGTAAGTTCATTTATTGACAAATGGTGGAAGATAAATAGAAATGATGTAGAGAAACAGCGGACAGACCACACAGGTAGTGAGATGAACCCCAGAGGATTTAAGCACCCTACTGTATTCTATCTTTACCAACCAAATGTTTAACACAGCTTAGAAAACAACCATCACTCATGGCTGTAAAATACAAATAAAAATGTGGAACACTCGGCAGCTCTAGTTCTAATACCAGACAAATCATTCAAAAACAGAGTAAAATGTATCGGTTAACGTTCCGTTACTTTATCTTTTTTCTTCCTCTCCTACCGGAGACTGGTTTTTAATCATCCTGATATGATATAGACACTTTTAAACAATAATGATCACAGGAGGACCATCATTTGGGACTAGGTGATCAATCAGCCGCTCATGTAGCTTTAATTCATGTAGATGCACACCTAATACTCATTACAAAGATGCAATTTCCAGCCAGTCAGCCCAGATTAATGGAACGCAATCCCTTTCCAGATTTTCTTCTAAACAGTGGCATGCCTTCAGAAAGATAGATGGCTTTCATAGAGACAACACTCCGTCCGAAAGACTAATTTATTCCGAGGACATGTTTATGACACACTGCTTAACTGACAACATATTCATCTGAGAGTGTTTAACAAAAGAACATAGAGAAGGTGTGGTAAAGTAAGAACAAACTAGTTCACATTTTAAAGTCTTATAGATTGACATCAGAAATCACAATTGAAAAATAACATATGCACTTTGGGATGCATAGTTACTTTAGAGATAACACACCATACCTTTATTAAAAATAATGTTTTTGCGAATTAAAATATGATACAGGTAATGTGCACACGTTTCACTACAGGACTCCTGTAATGTGCGTTTGTGTGTGTGTGTGTGCGTGTTTGTAAAAGAGAGACAGAGAGAAAGAAAAAAAATAAAGGAAGAGAAAGAGAGAGAAATAAGTAGATAAATGAAAAGGTGTGTGAACCTGATCCCTCCATTGATGGTTTGTCAGGACTGGCAACAGGATGTAAACCAACGGACAGGCAAAGTTCTTCCTGATTATGACTCGCGAGTGCCTCATGACTCGCGAGTGCTGAGAATTTTAAAATTCAGTGACCTGAAATCATATCTACTATACTCATCGCATAACAAAGCAGAGAACTTGTGTGTGCGGTTTCCAGTTCTCCATCATGCTGGCAGGCACAAAATAAGCGGTTACCCACACAATTGGCAGTGAGGCTGTAGTTGGTTGACATATCCACTGTCAGAGTTTTAGTTAAAAAGCAATGGCTAGTAAATTATAATTTTTTGTACAGGTCTGATGCACATTTATATTTCAGAATTTAAAAAACTGTTCCTTATCGTGTATGTTAATTGTAGGATGGTTAACATACAATTAAGTCATTTGGGTATTTTTTTAATTCATATAAAATATAGTATATATTCTATCTTTTTCACAGTGTTGCAATTTTAACAATAACCTTTATGAAGATTTTTTTGAATATAAATCTGATTGGCTGATAATCTATAATAGTGCGAAGCAGGCATATGTCAAAAATGAAATTACAAAGTATTTATTTTCAAACGGCAATACAACAAAAAGCCATGATAATAATGTTCAAAATGATTATTATTATGTATTATGCATTATTTTGTAGAAATATAATTAGATGTTAGGTAAATCAAATGTTTTACCCTATTGTGCACTGGACACAGAAGACAAACTGTGGTTAGGAGTTTAGATAGCTTGAGACAGACAGAAAGAGAGACAGAAAGTTGGACCTGAGTTGGGATGAACTGTGTAGGTAGGCAGGTAAACCCAATGGATCTCTGGTGGCCTGGAGAAAAATCGATCAACTGCGCATTTTAATAGAGACACTTTCACTCCCTAATAGACATTTTCCTTGTGATGTGCGGTTTTGATTTCTTTCTTGTCTGCTAGGGTTCTTGGCATGGCTAAGAAAGGGATTACTGACATGGGGGCGTGTCCTCTATACAGGTATAGCATAAGGAGAGGATCATAGAGGCTCACGGGCACAGTGCTCAGAGAGACCTGGCCAACCCGTGCCCAGCCGTCCGTTCTCTGAGCATTAATTGGGTTTGCTGCTGGAATCCCCTTCTCACGACAGCATGCAGCTAGACTCACTCACACCCAACCAGCCAGGCAGCCTTAAAGACACGCGTGTTTAGCAACAACAATTATTATAATTGCTGTGGAGCACTCAGCTGAGGGAATAAGCAGATCTGATTAAGGGCCCTTCTGCATGATCAGATATTAATCTGATGCGTCTTCACCCCGACCTGGCTGGAACATAAGAGGCTCTTATGGTCTTATGCATTAACAGATTTACCACAGGCTGAACTCATAGCACCTAATAATATTGGACATGCAGTCAGAGGCAGTAAAGAGATCTTCCAGGAACTGAATCTACTTACAATAAACAGCGGTTTAAAAATAGCAGAGGATCATAATGAGGACGTGCAGCATATGACAGTTCAATTATTTTAAACTAGCTATGACAGTAAATACCGATTATTAAACACGATTCCTAGAAACGCCCGTTTGATTTTGTCCAGCGACATTGGCTAAACATTTTAGTGAACAGTACGGCCCAGTTTAATTGGACCTACACAGGTGCTGCTCTCTGAAACACGGCCTGGATCTGCCGGTCTGCGGCTTACGCTCATTAATAAAAGATAAGAAGAAAAACTGGTAGAGATAATGCACTGTCAACGTACTGCTGTCTTTAACTGTACTTTGAAATTATATATTGATCAGAGTCACATAATAAAAAATAAAAAAATAACATTCCTAAATACATATTATCTAAATACACATTATCTTAAGCCATTTTATTGCCTTCACGTGAGCCTTCACAATTCTCAATATCACATACAAATGGAGGAAAGCATTTATGAAAGTATACAGATTTGACCTAATCAAAATTAACATGCATCGTGTGACACAAATGTTTTTGAAATCAACACTGACCACATAACGGCGTAGCAATTGAAATCATTTTGAATGTTTTTAAAAAATGTAACAAATGTCGTTCTCACTTATTTATCCAGTGTGCAGCGTACAAGCATTTATAATTTCGCTCTGCCATCTTGTATGCCATTGTTGAGTTTTAAAGTATGCCACCTCCTGTTGGCTCTGAAGCTAGACAGTGACCTACCAGTCCCCGAAGCAGATTAGGATGATATTAAATCAACACAAATGCCTGGCATTTAACAACAGCTTGAAATAATCATAGGATTATATATTTGGGTTATTATAACCCCCCCCAACACACACACACACACACACACACACACACAGCAGAGAGACAACATGGGGTTAGAGACTAGCAGATAAACTAATCTACTTTAATCTACAAAGCATATTTAAGTCAATTGAGATTAATAAATAAGTAAAATAAGGCTTATTCAATACATATAATCTTAATTCAAAACATACTGTTTGCTCTGTTGAGCATCAGAACAACAGATGGTCTGGACTTTTTTTATACATGGGATAAACATGCTTTAATCAATGTCCTCATTTGGCTGATCTAGAGACAGCACATGTAATGTAACGCATCACTGAACAGAGAAACTGGATTAACCAAATCAAATCTATTATTAATCATCAACATAAGGCATTTAGGCCTTTGATATGATTAATATTGAATCTGACACTGACTTTGATATGTTTTATAAAGAAAAATTAGGCTGTGCAAACCTGAATGAATACATTTAGCAAACTCTTTGCACAGTTTCCGCTTATATCATTTTCATTCCTGATTTTTCATTAATATTTTAGAATGAATAAATTCGGAGACACATTTATCCAGAAGTATTCACCATCAGACCATGATACCTTGGTGATACAACCACATACCATAGTAATATGAAAGTACAGTACATGTTTAGTCAAGTAGTCAGTGCTCGAGTGTGAGTGCATTGTTTTCTTTTTTGCTGGGACTGGATCAACCATGAAACGAGCAGACATCACTCACTAAACCATCTTCTGTCTTTGAATATAATAATAGATTTTTTTAATGCACACAGTCACACCCACACATTATTTTTTTTTACCAGAATTTGATCAGCTATGAGTAAGCAAGTAAACATTATCTTCCTTTAAACCGTCTATTTGAGTACAAGTCACACCAACACCCTAATGCACACCAACACCCTAATGCACACCAACACCCTAATGCACACCAACACCCTAATGCACACCAACACCCTAATGTACACCAACACCCTAATGTACACCCACACCCTAATGCACACCAACACCCTAATGCACACCAACACCCTAATGTACACCCTAATGCACACCAACACCCTAATGCACACCCACACCCTAATGCACACCAACACCCTAATGCACACCAACACCCTAATGCACACCAACACCCTAATGCACACCAACACCCTAATGCACACCAACACCCTAATGCACACCAACACCCTAATGTACACCCACACCCTAATGCACACCCACACCCTAATGTACACCAACACCCTAATGCACACCAACACCCTAATGTACACCCACACCCTAATGCACACCCACACCCTAATGTACACCCTAATGCACACCAACACCCTAATGCACACCCACACCCTAATGCACACCAACACCCTAATGCACACCAACACCCTAATGCACACCAACACCCTAATGCACACCAACACCCTAATGCACACCAACACCCTAATGCACACCAACACCCTAATGCACACCAACACCCTAATGCACACCAACACCCTAATGCACACCAACACCCTAATGCACACCCACACCCTAATGTACACCAACACCCTAATGCACACCAACACCCTAATGCACACCCACACCCTAATGCACACCAACACCCTAATGCACACCAACACCCTAATGCACACCAACACCCTAATGCACACCAACACCCTAATGAACACCCATACCCTAATGCACACCAACACCTTAATGCACACCAACACCCTAATGCACACCAACACCCTAATGCACACCAACACCCTAATGCACACCAACACCCTAATGTACACCAACACCCTAATGTACACCAACACCCTAATGCACACCCACACCCTAATGCACACCAACACCCTAATGCACACCAACACCCTAATGCACACCAACACCCTAATGTACACCCTAATGCACACCAACACCCTAATGCACACCAACACCCTAATGCACACCCACACCCTAATGCACACCAACACCCTAATGCACACCCACACCCTAATGTACACCCTAATGCACACCAACACCCTAATGCACACCAACACCCTAATGCACACCCACACCCTAATGCACACCCACACCCTAATGTACACCAACACCCTAATGCACACCAACACCCTAATGCACACCAACACCCTAATGTACACCAACACCCTAATGCACACCAACACCCTAATGCACACCAACACCCTAATGTACACCAACACCCTAATGCACACCAACACCCTAATGCACACCAACACCCTAATGCACACCAACACCCTAATGCACACCAACACCCTAATGCACACCAACACCCTAATGTACACCAACACCCTAATGCACACCAACACCCTAATGCACACCAACACCCTAATGTACACCCACACCCTAATGCACACCCACACCCTAACGCACCAATCCAAAACAATCACAGACAGAGCGGACCACATCACTGCAATCTGCAGGAGGTACTAGGACCCAGAACACAGGATACATATATTCCACAGTGAATCAGTGGCATGAAAGGCCTAAGTGATAACATAAGTCTGCATTAGTAAGCATGTGGCCATCAAAGGCCTTGAATGAATGAATTTACACATGTTTGCAAAAAAAGTGAGCTGGCTTAATTACGTTATTTAATTCTGTAACGAAACAAATGATTAGAAAACAGATAAGAGCTCAAATTAAGCCAAACTTCCAGAGACGCCCAGTAAATATCCCATCTCTTTCTACTTTGCACAAAATGAATCAGATCATCCTAGCAGTGGATTCCAATTTCCTAGCCAAATGTGTTATTTCATTTAAAAATGTTTTTCACTGCTGGACAGGGGTTCTACCTGTGCTTTAGGTACCAGACACCCTAATGCAGACGGATATAGCATTGGAGCCAGCTCAGTCTACTTAGACCAACATCTGGGATACTGAATATAAAATACTCAAGTCAATTCACATGCTTAGCCCAAGTTGGAGAGAGAGAGAGAGAGAGAAAGAGAGAGAGAGTGGAGACAGAGATTTTGCTCTAATACTGACAAAACACTTTTTTCCATTCTTAAAGGTTCACGTTCAACTATTGTAGACAATAAGCTCACCTCACACAGGAAGTGGCAAATGATCTAATGCAAGCACTTGCCATCTCACATCTGGACTACCACAACTCACCATTGGTTGTGAAACCAAAACTGTGCCACCTATCCAGATCCCCGCTGCCAGCCTGGTGTTTAAACATTCCACTCCCTCTTACTTCAACCCACTCTTTAATTCACTCTATTGGTTTTCAGTTAAATCCAAAACCAAACCATCCACTATTGTGCGTGCCTATATATCCGCTATATGTCCGCTATATATCCGCTATATATCCGCTATATATCCGCTCTATTGGACGTCCCACACAAGCTCCCGCTCAGCCCAGTCAACACACTCCTTTGACCGTGTAACAAATCCTGGAACCGGGTAAACTAGCAGAGCCCCTGCCCAACAGAATTAGAAATACCTACTATTAAAATATTGTACAAAATCAATTTTGTCACTTAACAAAAAAGAAGATTATTACATGTTTTTACTTAGGTTGATGTTGCCTCATAGTATTTTGTTTTGGAGGTACATTTCTCTATCGTTGGATCGTGTGCAATAGCAGCAATTATGTGTTTTTCACTCTTTCATCCCTTCAAACTGGAATGTGTACCCTTGGGTATGTTTTAAAGCTGTTACAGTGGTTGTAAAAGGTCAAGACATATCTTTTCTATCACTTAAAATCTAATCAACAAAAAAGCCACAAGATGAAATGTTGTTAAACAATCACCTATATTGTGCCCTTAAATTTTATTCATTAGTTAAGCTGTGCTTTTGGATGGTCATTTTGGTGGGGAAGGAATCAAATAGTTATTTAGTTATCATTTGCAGAATAATGGCCATTACAGGATTCACACTTTAGAAGACTCTTTCCAACTAAAATTGCAGGAGCTGTAGTGTATCAGAGTCAGAATCACAGTAAATTGATAAATGCCTTTGCATAAATACATTCCTCGGTTTCATGTGCAGATCATTTATTGGGCATGTGCTAAAACTGAGGGTAAGGGTCCGGTGACTTTTCAGCTTACAGACAACGCGTGCCCACCAGGGTGAGTTTCGTTCATCACACAGACGGTGGGAGACTAGGGCACTAGTGCCAAGGGCAGATGCAAAGGGCTGCTTGTGATAGATAACATATAGGACAGAATGCACAAAATCTATGCAATATGCAAAGCTGACATACAATTATAGAATACTCTAAGTACATGTTGTAGTATATTTAATTCTATAGAAGTTAATCGTTTTGAGGTGGCTTGATCAGTTTTGCAAAGCCTTATTAGTCTCTGTTGGACAAATAAACAGTTCCTGATGGTAAAAGCATTCGGAAAGAAACTTTAAGAAACTGTAAGAACAATGACAGCTACATCGCTTGCCTTCCGATGAAAACAGACAAATTGGTCATTAAATAATTTGTGGTCAGTCACACCAGTGTCAAACAGAATTTTGATCCATGCTATTTTAATTACATTTTGAGAAATTTATCCTGCATGCATTGCTATTAAAATCGGTGATGGGCTAGCTGAAATAATATATCTGATGGCAAAACGTATCTATATATGCAAGTGCATTTACATTGGAATGATTTAGTCCTCCAGCCGCTAGGAATGCTAAATAATACCAGGTTGTTAGATAGGTCACTGCTAAAGAAGATTGTTCTGTATAAGTACGAAGTGTTGAATTAGTATGAATTACCATTGGTGATATACATGTAAATCGCATTAGATGCAATACAAGTTTTTGAGATTAATTATTGGCTGTATTCAATAGACATTAGACACGTATACGTTAAATAAATATTTTTATGGGAGGCCACACAGTTTGCTCCCTGTATTACGTTTAGCAATTCTGGAGTTCTCAGAAAATATGATATTAGACATAATACTAACATACATATAATAAATAGGAGAATTAATTTTCTTTCAATGTGGTATTAACACATCGTATGTCTTTAATAATACAAGTGTTTCTGCATTTCACTGTTAGAAATGGCCATCTACTTTTTCTGGTTTCAAGCAAAGCAAAATACCCAGATTTCTTAGGCATATCCAAATGTTCTTGTAATAAAAAATCATCAGAAGCAGCACTTGTTTCGCAATCTCAAAGAAAATAGTTTGCTAGTGTGCGCATGTGAACCTGTAACAAATAGAACTGCACCCATTTTTGTGACATCAACCTGGGAACAAGGCTTCGGTCACAGACTGTAGTCTATTAAAAGCCAGAAGAAACGAGTCAACCTGGCAGTTCCTGCCATGTCACCATTAGCGGGATGTAACAACGTGCAAAGCAGCAAGGCCACAATATTTGCTAGAAGACATATATTCATGAATATTTTTTAGTTGAGACGGCAGCCTCAATACACCAATGACATCTTTGCTTTAACTTTCCCTTTGCAAACTTTCAAACAGATCATAATAAAATAAAACAATAATTAAATATTGGAACAAGTGAGGAACGTGTGTGTTATACATCAGTAGCAATACATGTGGAATAACATTCAGCAAGTAAATGTATAACTATACTTTCCTTGTTCCAATAAATTATTCCTTGTTCCAATAACAAATATATTACCATATAATAACATAGATATACTTAGGGAACAATAATTACTAAAATTACTACAGTGTTAGTTACCTAATAATTAGGGAAGCGTAAAATGTCATCACCTTTTTATTCATTGGTACCCTATGACTTTCTCACATTCACAATATGTCACCAATACACACCTCTATAAAGTTAACATGCCGTCCTTCTCAATTCCATGTTATTATTTATACTATTCTATGGAATGAGCTACTGCAAAAAAAAACAATTTTGACATGAAATTGGGAGAATGAGCTCATCTATTTGCCCTGAGAAAACAAACCATTATTCTTGTCCTTTGGGCAGAGAGAGCAGGGCCTTCCACTGTCAGTCTGTGTTCATTCCACTATGCAATCTAAACACAGAAATAGGAGAACAGATTGAGTATTTTTACAACACAACTGACCAGCGTGACCATAAGTGACCACGGCTTATCTGCCAGGCTGTTAAAGAGGAGGATGGGAGGGTTTCTCACTGACCACCTTAGCAAGAGTGACCATATCACAGTCGATAAAACAGTTTCACACGAGCCAGGCTGAACTATCTCTGGATGAAGATAGACAGAGACCACCTCTCGTTCCCTGAACTGTGTCTTGCAGCGTCCTGACTTACAATTAGATTATTGCACTCCCGGCCCCTTTCAATCCTAGACAGCTCCCATAGATTTAATATGCCAGTGGAATTTAATATATGACTTAATTTAGATGGAAACCTCATGACATGTGGCTTGTGACATCCTGTCTGTCTGAAGAAACAGAGTCATTAACTCTGTTTGGTCATTAATGTCTGTCTGTTTGCGTAAAGCTGAGCAAAGCTGTGCTGGTTGAAAATAAAACAGATAAAGCAGGTACCCTTGCTTTAAATGTTTTTGTTGTTTGTTGTTCATAATTCACATGTCAAGTTTATCTGAAGAGCAGATACTGGCAATGGAGAGGCATTACACTAAACTTGAGAAAAAAGTGCAATGGCATAAATTATTAAGTTATTTCACAGCCTAATTCAAATATATTTTCTACTTTATAGACACATATGTATTAATTGTTAAATTGAGTATATATACAACAAAAAAAATCATACAGAAAATTGGCATTACATATATCATAGATATACCTAAAGTTTCTCTTCTGAGAATAGCTTAGCCAATAAAGAATGTCACTGGAACTTGTAGACTTTTTTAGACCAATTCTTACAAGTCATTTCTCACCCTAGAGCAGCATTATGACAGCAACAAAGGCATTCTGCTGAAAAGTGTAAATGTTATTGCTGTATGATTGAAAATATTTAAATATTAACGTGTGTGTGTGTGTGTGTGTGTGTGTAAATCATAAAATGACCTCTTTAAAAGAAAAATGGAAAATTAATATACAATACACAATATGCATCCTATATTTATTGGAATTCAAAAGTTGTTGCTTTCAAGGTATAATTATTAACAACATTGCAACAACTTGTATCATAAACTTACAAAATAACTATGAAAGGTTAAGTAAGTTTTGGATTAACAAGTGGATCTGGTTTGAAGCTGGTTTGTTCATCGTGCCAGCAGGCTTTGGCACATCAACACACGATGTAAAGCCACTGTAAACTAGTTAAATTAACAATATTTATTGTGGAAGCTTGTGACAGTCTCTCAGTTCTTATACAACATTGTCCTGCTGATATGTGAATTTCAAACTTTACTCTTTGGGATGGTTTTGAGTCAATGTAGCGCCACATAAAGCTCTCATGTGCAAACTCTTATAATATCTGGCAAATTTCTGCTGTGCTATTAGATGGTATTTTGAGTGATGGCTTCTGTTTTGCCATCCAATACAGTCCAGTGCAATGCAGAGCTCTTGATATGTTTGACTAGAGCACCACAACACTCACCTCTGAGACCCTGAACTCTGAAGCTCCCTTAAAGTAGTAGATTGATATTTTTTTAATTTAACCTTTTTTAACCAGGTAGGCCGATTGAGAACAAACTCTTTCAAAGCTGGGGATTGAACCCAGGACATCATACATACAAAGCATGCACTACCACTGAGCTACACCAACTGCTCCAATTCTTTTTGGTTTCTCTTGCAAGTAGCCTTACTGTTTCAATGACAGCATTTCTTGGCTGTAAATTGTTAGTGTGAGGCAGTTGGTTTTTCAATCACAATCTGCTATATGTTTTATAAAAAAAACATAATATATTATTGAAATTCCCTAATGCATGCATTTGTATTACATATCTTGAACTAGGGCTGTGCAATAAATTGAATTTTCGATTTCAGTTACTACTATGCCCGCTGACGATCATAAAAACAAAATAATTGAGCTAACACGATTATTGCGCCACATTCAGTATTGTCTTTTTAAAAACCGTACCCCACTTTTCTTCACAACTGCGCGCTTTCGCGTATTGCATATAGTAAAACCCTGAAAATCAAAAAGAAAATACAAAATCAAAAGGAAGTCATCTTCGAACAGGCAAAGTTGTTCATTTTTGTTTAGTGATGCCGCTTCACAGCGCTCTGCTTCTGACACGCCTCAGAGCCATAATGTGTCGTTGTCAGATTCAGTGGATTTTAGTCTTTACAATTCATTACATCAATGATTTCAATTTGTCCCCAAACAGTGTTTTTCTGGCTAAAAACCTTAAAGAAATGACAGCTACTGACAGGAATATGTCGAAATCTTGATATATTTAATTTTGTGCTAATTTCTTTAATTAATTTGTATTCAGGGATATCCACTGTTAAAAAAACAATAAAAAGTTAAGTATATATATAAGTAAATAAATGCATGGTGTTTCCAATTAGTAATCATGTTTAATAATAATTATGATTTTTGCCATAATTAAGCAGCCCTATCTTGAATCTCTAGAATGTACTATTTTATGTCAAGAATCCGCTACTTTATCCTGCATTAAATTGAAATGTATGTCTCTACAAGCAACGTTTTTTCATTCATTCAAAATTTCATTCAACATTCATGACAACATTTGTTGTCACTTATTACTTATTACAACACAATCTTTTTTAGGATAATGTCTCTGTCTTCAATGATTCAGATTTTCATATTGTATTTTCTGCAACATTATAATATAAAAATACAAAGGCATTTGATGAAAGTCTGTGCTTGTCCAGAAGGAAATTTGGATGTAATAGGAATTTGTTTAGCACTTAGTAGTTTGATTTGTTAGCGTGGTGTAATGAAACAGCAGCTCTGCTCTGTTTAAACTTATTTTACCATTTCTTTGGGATTGACAAAGGCTAAAGTAATTGTGAGCAGTTTTCAGAATTAATTAATCGATTCTTACTCAAATCATTTAAAAGCAAACATAAAAACAGTATTAAATAAAATAAATTTAAAGGCCAAAAAACTTAACCATACAGACAAAACATAGTTACCCCATACATATGAAAGCTACATTTCCAGTCAATCTTTTACAGCTCGTTTCAAGTCTTATTCACTGTTGATTTTACATTAAAACCCACATATCTGAGTTTGGGGAGCATCAGCCCTCGACCTTGGCATCAAATATCCAACACGTGGCTAATTGTCCGACATCCAGTTAAAAAGACGATAAACTGAGATGTTCATTTGGCACTGTTGATTAGCACACATTTGGATTAAAATGTCAGGAAGACAAGGGCAGGAACCTTGGCCCGGCAGGTGCATGCAGCCCTCCACACCGTGTGGTATCAGGTATCCCCTTGGTTAGGCCTCTCCCATTTGTCATACTGAATGAGTAGCCTGCCTGACTGCACTTTCTCATTCCATTTCCTCCCAGGCTGAGCTGAGGCCCTACCACCCACTGTAGTGCTGTCATTTCTTCAACCCCCTTCCATTCGCATCAAGTGTGAGCAATAATGCACTCTCACATTCCTGTTCTCAATAGCCTGCATGCTATGCTCCCTCTGCTGTGAACAGACCAGCCTCATCCATGCAGGCTATAGAAAATCACAACAAAAGTAACGTCAATATGGAACACCAATGAATGGGCATATAATTTGATAATATTATTCATGGAACTGTATGTTCAGCTGTTCTAGTTAAACAAAAATAAGCATCTGCGTATGTTTCCTCGGCCAAAAAGGTCTGGAGACAACGGCATGAGGAAGTCACAATACAAGTTCAGCTTAATCATTAGCACTTGATATGAGCCATCAGCGTACTGTTCTCAACCAGACACCTCTTCTCCGTCTGCTTATAAAAATCTCAGTCAGTCAGTCCTGGTCTTACTTACATCCATATTCAGCACAGCAGCTCTACAGATCTCTGTTCTTTAGCCCATGCAGCATTTCTAGCAGCTACGGTATGTTCCTCCAGAGAAAGCCCCTACACAGAGCCACAATCAGTCCACCGACAGGCACCGGTGTCTGCAACAAATGACTGGAACGGAAGACATTGTCTGTTCCTGCCCAAAGCAAAGCAGAAAAAAACAAGCAGAAGGAAATCTAGAGTAATCTAGAGCACCCGGAGCTCCATCCAAAAAGTAACTTTTTTTTCCTATAAGAAAAGGAAATCTGCACTTATTTCAACAAACATTTATAAGGGACTCAGGAACTAAGTTAGACAAAAACATTTAAATAAAGCATGCAATGTACAGTATGTGTCTCTAACTGTGTGTCTGTGTGTGTTTGTGTGAAATAGAGAAAAAGTGGGAGTCTGAGAGTGGTAGAGAGGACACAGCACGTGTTGTCTTGTTCTTACTCTTGCAGAGAGATTGTTAAGAGACTGCAGCTCCACCTGCTGGTAATCCAAAGATCAGCAGAGAGGGTTTAGATACGTCAGGTACTAAGTCACAGTCCCTACTCTTATGGTCCCATCACAAATCCTCTCTATTTATTTCCTTTTCCCAGAGGCATCTGGGGCAACTCACTTTTTCTATCCTGCACAGCACAGCTTCACAAAGTTCCATGAAGGCCCACAGCACCACAAACCCAGCTGGCAACAAGTATGTCTGGGACATAAACAATCTTTTCTGTCTTGCCCTCACTTCCCTCCGGAGGATCCCGTTGGACTTCTTATAATGAGTTAATCAGGCTGATTGCACATTCATCACTGTGATCTTTCTTTAACTGAAGAGGGGAAGTATGTTTTACTAGGGAAATGTAATATTTAGCACCCTGTTCCTGTGACCTCTGACTGGACAGAGAGAATGAGAGCCTGCAGCTGAGTAAACAGCAGCCGAGCCGGGCCATAGTGGAGAGGACAGGTAACCAGGCCTGCTCAGTGCTCCCTGGCTTCTCCCCCAGGCCCTTCAGCCCAAAACCATTATGTGCATTACCTTGGATTGAGGGTCAAAGCACAAAATTAATACAGAGATGCCTTTTCTTTCTTTCTTACGATGAATTAGGCGAGAAAGACAAATGACTGTGTGTCATTTATCTTTTCCAGTTTTTGCTGTGTTACATCAATTAGCAGAATAGGCAATTAGGATGAAGTGCCATGTTGTGCGCATAATAGCATTAAATATGCTGTTAATATGTCCATTGTTAAAATTTCTGAAGAGAACATAAATTGTGAATCACGTAAATTTCTCAAATGTCTTGTCTCGTTTACCATTGCAGTCCTAATGTGTGCGGAGTGCCCTGACAGTGCTAGCAGCCCAGACATGTTGATTTTTTAGCTAATTAGTTATGAAAAAATATGGCATATAAACCCGGGTGCTCTGTTCAGACTGGGCTCCAGCTGTGCCTGTTTAAAGTGGCAGCATCAAATATAGCATAAACAGATGTACAACTGAATACACCCTGTAAATGTTTGTGTTAGGTAGATGGAAAGACAATCCAGCGCTTAATGCTAGACACAAATATATGTTGGCTGAAACTCAATAAGCCAGCCCGAGTCTCTCAGTGTACTACAGAGACTTGATGAGAATGATGAAGAGATTTCTCTGTAAGAACCTCTCCTCTGTAAACCCCTCAATCCATGTTAGCACACCCAAGTCAGTGGACACTGAAATTAGCTGGCTAAAAAATACTCCAGACCATGCTTTATCTCAGCTCCAGAAAGACAACATCAAAGGCTGATATGAAGACCACTTACTAGACTGCAAAGACATGTTGGGAAAATAAAGCTAATCAATAGCGTTTGAGAGGGAATATGGGTAAATTATGTAAATGTATATTCACATGAGAGAGTTGTCTAAGTAGTCTGCATTCATGCCCGCTAAGTAATATCCAAAAAAGAGCAAGATTAGATCACCTCTGAGATTTGAAAAGATTTTTAAGCACAGATCAAACGATAAGAGGATTACCAACTCGATACAAATAAAGCTTTTTATGACATTGTAATTGGGGAAACATGTCAGAGATATTGAAACGTGTTAATCCCTGGGCTGAGTACTGCTACTGATGTACAACTTTTACTTACACAAACATGTACGTTTACACTGTGAATAGGTAGATGTACTAGCTGGATGGAATGAACTAGAATCGTTGATTTTTACGACCCACATTGGAGCCCAAAAGAACTGGCATTTAAAAATGCGCTCAGTGTCAGAATGCATACGAAAACATTATTCAGAAATCTCCAGTATATGAGTAATGGAAAAAACAGGTTCGCTACCGTATGTTCTCAGTCTCACCTTTGCTAAATATACCGTATAGAAAGCATTTATGCACATTAATAAGGTGTGAAAGACTCCTTAGGGTACGTAGCATGCGGCAGAATGTTGAGGTGGTAAATAAAACATTTAGTAGTCTTTTTCTTGTTATAGATTTGAGCACATGTTCAAATGCATCTTTGTGCCGTTTCCTTGATGTTATGTTTTGGTGTTACGAAAACACCCATACAGACCCGTCTTTCCAAAACACCCATACAGACCCGTCTTTCCAAAACACCCACACAGACCACTCTTTCCAAAACACCCACACAGACCCGTCATTCCAAAACACCCACACAGACCAGTCTTTCCAAAACACCCACACAGACCAGTCTTTCCAAAACACCCACACAGACCCGTCATTCCAAAACACCCACACAGACCCGTCTTTCCAAAACACCCACACAGACCCGTCTTTCCAAAACACCCACACAGACCACTCTTTCCAAAACACCCACACAGACCCGTCATTCCAAAACACCCATACAGACCCGTCTTTCCAAAACACCCACACAGACCACTCTTTCCAAAACACCCACACAGACCAGTCTTTCCAAAACACCCACACAGACCAGTCTTTCCAAAACACCCATACAGACCAGTCTTTCCAAAACACCCACACAGACCCGTCATTCCAAAACACCCACACAGACCAGTCTTTCCAAAACACCCACACAGACCAGTCTTTCCAAAACACCCACACAGACCCGTCATTCCAAAACACCCACACAGACCCGTCTTTCCAAAACACCCATACAGACCCGTCTTTCCAAAACGTGAAGCCCCAGGTGTCTGAACACGTTGAAGATAAAAATCGAGCATGATTGACATTTCCACCATCTTCTTCAGCTTCTGATTGCTAATAGGAGACTCAGGATAGATAGATCAAGATAGATTGGTTGTACCTAATCAAGGTCTATTGAAGCCTCCCTCCGAGAACCTTTTCAAATGACCAACAGTCAGCACTAATGCGCCCATATTGTGTCTATAAGTGTGAATTTATCTATATTGCTGCACAGCTTTCCCAGACATTCAGAGAGAGAGAGAGAGAGAGAGAGAGAGAGAGCGAGAGAGAGAGAGCGAGAGAGAGAGTAAGAGAGAGCCATTGGAACCCAATACCAATTATACATGTTTGTTTCTGAGGAACGGCCACTCAGGACATTAGATCAATTGAGGGACGTCAAAAGGTCAGGGCAATACATTTCTGCTGAAAAGTCATGGCTACTAGCATCCAATGAAGCAGTGGGAAGTTATCATGGCATCAAGGAGCTATGTTAAAAAGTAGGCAATGTGCGCCATCAAGTTGCAAGTCTTCTGCTAAATGACTGGCAATGCACTGAACAAAGTTCTGTTCACTAAACATAGGCAGGGGTAACAGCAGATACATACTAAACAGCAGCAGTGGGGAGGCCCAACGTGGTCCCACAGTCTAAAGCTGCTGCCTCCAGTGCACATGTACTGCTGTAGCACAGGTTCAAATCCAAGCTAGAGCTCATTTAGCATCTCCTGTATATTTTCTCACTTTCCTGTCAAAGAAAAAATAAAACTGACTTCAAAATTGGTAAACAATAGCAGCAGTTAATATGAAGTGTGTGTGTGTGTGTGCGCAGCATCCGTATACATGTGTGTGAACACACAGTAACATACCACTATATCCCCTACCACCCACACGGAACTGTACAGTAAATAAACTAAATATCAGAAGTATGCAGAAATAAAACAAACATGCTGAAGGCTCTGAACGCAGGCTGAATGGAGCGCTTTGAGACAAGGCTCCTCTGGCCTCCAATGTTGTGACTGCTAATGGCCCCCACGCCTCTACTAACTGTGGGAATCCCTGGGCGTTACCCCTCATCAAAAGACGGCGGCCACTGATATTCATATGCAGATCCAATTAGGGACCATATTAATTACCTGGCTCCCAATATGCCAACTGGAAACTAGAGGCGGGCCTGTAGAGAGGATTTCCTTCTGCAAAGTTGCTTTATAGGTTGTTGCTTTAAATGGTATTTTATTTTTATACTACTCGAGTCTCTAAGGAGCGTTTGGAATCCATATTAATTTCCTCTCTGGCAGTTATGCGGCTGGGTATGAACTGCACTATTTCACTTTTAATCTGTCAGTAATTTAGTAATGCGTAAACTAATTATGCGCCGATATTAATGTAATTGGTTCTGGGGGCTGTAAAAAAAAAATCAATGTGTTTGCAGGCGAATGCATTAAATTGAATTGAGTTATTATAATCATGTGTCAAGTGCTGATTATGTTATGAAACTAAAAAGAAGATGTCAGCCACAGGTCAATAACAGCAGGCTTACTGGCTGCATACAATCCATGCTGCTCCATTCGATAATGTGGAGAGAGGGAGAAACGCCCGCACCCTCCTCTCTTCACCCACCCATCTCCTGTGTACTTGCTGGGGGTGGGTGGGGGGGGGTAGCTTTAATACATTTCCCCAGCAGATCAGTCATAACCCTGTGTCTAGAGTGTGGGCTGTATTGATATTGTTTCACATAAAAACGCTCTCCTGAAGTCTTGATCTGCTTCTCAGGGTTAGGCAGGCTCACGACATCAGTGAAATGATCCCTCAAACACACTGACAGATCACCAGACAGACTCTGGCCATTTTACAGGTCAGACAGGTTCCCACAGCCTGTCTGTATACGAACGTCTGTAATGGAAAATCATCATCTTTGTCAGCGACAATGATCAAAACAGTGGCATGGTGGTGAGATCAGAGCAGAGTAATATTGTGATTGATTCGGCTGCGTCGTTTGAGAGATGTAGTGTATTTTTCTTTGAACCACCATTGGCATGATCATTATCCGCAACTGGATCAATACATACCAACAGCCAATCAAAGAGCTAAAGGGTTTTGCCTAACAGGGATAAGAGGGGAAAATGGCGTCTGCACAATATTACACTCTGTTGTCTATTCTCAAAAGGTCTGGAACTTCTTTGAATAATAAACAATTTACGTTAAGCTCACATTTCTGTCTGGATGTGTTTTATATTGTTAATATGTGCATTAAACAACATGTACAATCACTAACATTTCATGAAATTCCACTTTAGAAAGCATGTGGTTTAAATTTCAGAGAGCACATATCGCCACATACCAGACAGTTCACTATTTCCTATGTTCATGAGTACATCAGAGCCAAACTATTGTATGCTATCCCTTTTGATATTCTAAGGTCAAGTGCTTCAGATCCTAGTCCTCACATCAGGACTTTTTTCACAAAGCATGTGCATGATCAATTGGAACCACGATGGTATAAACAGTTACAAAACATGACCTAGCAAGTCTACACAAGATAAAATGACTTTCCCTTATCCCATTCCCGTTGTTCTGCTAGACAGGCGCAGAATACTCTGAGACAAAGCTGCAGCACAGGCCTGCTTTAGCTAACAACCTGCTACTAAGAGTCTCTGGCAACAATTACAGCTGTCAAGGTTTATGATTGATAGCCTTTGTTTACACTGTTTTAAAAGAGACACATTTTACAAACACCATTTTCCTACAAACATAAATAACTGGTTTAAATTAAACACTAATCCATTGTTAAGCATTAGGAAGGCGCCCCAAAAAGTTCAATAATCAAACAACAATAACAGTTTCCACCTAGAACATAAAATTATGTCAGTCTTAAATATGCACTCATAAATCTTAACTTGACAGGTTTCGGCCATCTGTGAAGATTACAGACATAAATACTGTACTTATGTTTCACTGTATGTACTCATCAACGGAGTGGTTTCAATTGACTCATAGAATGATGATTAAAAAACACGCACTTTCAATTACAAAGCACACATAAACTCTGGAGAATATTTTTGTTTTAGATTGAAGTTTGATTGGAAAAAGGGAACATTTAATTTAGCTTGAAAACAAAACAATACATGGGAATGTCTCCAGATGATGGAAACGCAAGACTGATTTTCAAGAGAAATGTTCACTTTCTGGTAAAAACTTACAAAAACCAAATATCAAATGAATAGATTATTCAGCACATTCTTATTTTCTAAAACAAAATAGCCTGAGATTTATAAACTGTAATCATCCTCACAGTGGGAGACATATTTTATTGAGGGTCAATTTTAACTTTTATTCAACGGTTTAGGCTGTAATATTAGACTAATTTCTTTGATATAGATAATATCTTCTTTTGGCTCTGGCAATAGATTTTAACTACAGCTCCATCTCACCCTCTCATCATCTCAATCTCTCATCCGCTCTTCCCACCACCCTCCTTTCTCCCTCCCTGCAGGTTTTCCACCAAAATAGGCAAGATATTATGGATTGCACTCTCTGGCTCGCTCTGTCATGATTCTGCCTGCCAAACACAGCACTATGTGACTTTTCGTTAATAATGTATGCATTCCCTCTTTGTTCAACCGTCATTTACTAAATAACAACACAAAAAAACAGGACAAGGGAGAACAATTCTTTCTTTTAATCCATACCCCAATATCATTACTTAGGGAAATGTGACATATAGCTAATGCACGCAGAGCCCAACGTCTTTGACAAATAGCTAGAAAGAACTTGTCTTCATCCCCAGGAAGAGAACAATGGCTATTTTCTGATCCAGGAAGCTGAGTATTGGCAACTACAAACTCTACCTGCTGTGAATAAGACAGTGAATGCCATTGACAGTAGATACCAATACAAGCACCTATGTCAGTGTAGGAGCTCATCTGTGGGTTAGCCAGTGCAGTAGTTCGGAAAAACACATGCTCTCATTTCTCCGTCCAAATCAAATCTCAACCTCACTCCCATTTATTAATTGCCTTAACTACAGATACTCCGTCTGGCGAGGTTTGGTCAGTCTTTGAAGTTTACAAGTCAGCAAAGGGACGGTTTTCTGAAGCCGCTGCTGACGGCTGATCGGCTACTTTTCCCACTTGATATTTAGCATCGTAGCTTGAACTTAGAATTATAAAAAATGACTAAATGCAATATTTAATTAATAATACACCTTCAATTTTTAATTCAATTATGAAAACAGTGGTTCACAGTTGAAATCCCGGAGCTGGGGAATACAAAAAGATGATGATCTAAGCATAACAAATCAAACAAATCTCTTATACAGTATGCATGCATTCTTAGTTACACCTAACTGGTAAAATCAATCTAAGATGGCCACCATGGTAACCGGTTGGTCAGGTTGGCCACGTAACTTACTCTCATCGAGCTGGGAGTGCCCAGTAGACCCTTGTGAATTATTCGCTAATGGCAGAGCTGGTCATGTAGCCGGGGATTTTAGAACGCTACGGTCACAGTCAGATGATGAGGCTAATTAATCTTAGTTGGCACTCTCGTTGTCAAGTGTTCTTCCCATAATTACACCCCATCCCACTCTCAACTCCGCACCTTATCCCACACGTGTTCTGCTATACCTATTCCCAAAGCAACACTTCCAAACTGCCTGTAGCGAGCTAGCTTAATGCAAAGCACGTAAACATCATATTTTAGAAGAGAGAAGACATGTGTTTGGAAACACCTAGTCCTGCCTCTGACAACTGTTTATGACAGTGAGATAGAGGCAGGCGGCTGTGGCTTCAGTTTACACCAGCCTGACCCCCCCCAGCACAGCAGACTCTCTCCCTTCCTGCCTCACTTCCCCTTTCCCTCGCTTTCTCTCTGTTTCCCATTTTTTCAATTCTCTCTTTTTCTTGCCCCTTATCCATTCTTGTTCTATCAGTCTTTCCCGTTGTTCTCCATCCTCTCTCTCTCTCTCTTTCTTCATAGACAGACTACATGTTCATCTCCTCACGTCACATCTATTAGAGCTAGCAGGAAGTCTGAGAAAAGTGGAGGGGAGGAGAGCGGGGAAAATAATCATTAAGTGACTCATTAATTCCACATAATCACTCTTACTGACATACGTTTCTGACACTCAGAGCTAAACCCTGTCACCCAGCTGAGGCCAGAAAGAGAGATACTGGAACAGCTAGTGTGTAAGTGTCCTACAGGGGTGTGAGCTGCACTAGAGACAGACAGAGGGACAGTGACAGAGGGACAGATTTGAAGCTAAGGCCTGAGACATGCCAAAAGAGCCAGACTTTTCTCATTCTTCAGTTATTCCTAAATGTATGTTGAAACTATTTTAAAACCAATTAGCAGAGGAGTGGTTGAGGAAATGTCAGTAGGTGAGTGGAAGAGTGTTGTCAACATTCATTAAAGATACTTATGTTTATTATTATTATAACATGGAAGAGTAATAAAACTGTGCTGCACCCTTTTGAAATTGCTTTTGGAAAATAAAAGCATTCACATACTTTTCATCTGAAACATGGTTTGCGCTTTAGACATAATTCGTTTTAATGATTTTAAACATCTATACTGGGGTCCCATCCCGTGAGCGATATTTGCTTGATGATGCGCCACAAGAACAGTCGAAGTTAATACATGCAAATGGTCACGCCTGTTCATCCTCCTCTAAGCCTCTTCTCTATTACCGTTAACCTTTAAGGACCAGACAGGACAGAAGTTAGGAGACAGGCCGACAAACAGAGACAGTAAGTGACCTGGGACCTTGGAGACCTAGCATGCGCGAACCTCATAAGTGGCTTTGTTACACCTGAAATGATATTGCAGAGACAGAGGTGGAGAGAGGAGACAGACAGACCGTGTGACGGAGACAGTGTGACAGAGACAGTGACACACAGAGAGACAGAGGGGCTATGAGAGGGGCTCCTAAAGACCCCAGGGCGTTAACAACAAAGCTAGATTTACCCCCATGTTCCCCACACTGTGTACTAGAGGAGCCAGGGCCATTGATCGGGACTGCAGAGCTATGGAAGCCGCCATTAGGGCTGGGGCAATAGAACTGTACTGGTATTGATTGATGAGGCTGGCCCTGTTAATATTATTTATGGTGGAGGGCTACACAGCTCTCCGGCAGAGTAAGACCCCCATAATAAGTGGTAATTGATGGCAGGGGGAGACATAGCTTCCCCTGACTGACCCTGGACCTGTGAAAGTCAGATGGATTGCCTCTAACACAGTTATGATTGATATTATCAGATTACATAACCTACTACACAGGGCATGTGGGTCTCCTCAAGTGGGGCACATTGATTTTTGATTAGGACAGCACTCAACACATCACAGAAAAGGCCAAGGAAAATACTTCCCGCAGGCATGGTTTGCACTTCATGATTTTCAGAGGGATTTTGTCTTATTTCCAGATGCTACTAGATTTTTGTGTTGTCAGGGTAGTATACATAAAAGATAAAAAAGTAGGTTACACAATTTTGAATATTGTCTTAGATCACATAACTACATTTGTAGTAATAAATACATACACATATTATCCATTTGCAGTGTCAACCCCAAAATGTTCCTTTGTGAACTGAGACATTACCACGATTTAAAATCACTTGATCAGATATTGTTTGACCCGTGAAATACAATCACACACAGCTCTTTGTCAGTCTTGTGTCACCCCTTAATCATTTTTTGTTCCTCCAAAAGAAGTAAGTGATCAATGGGGTCTTAGGCAGCAATAAGGTCAAGATACAATATAGGACGGATGCAGAATCTTTGTCTGGTGGAATTCAAATGCCCTTTACCACCCGCACACGTGCAGTCTCAATGTTACGATGTGGGTCTGAAAACGGACCAGAGCATTTAATACATTTTATTTGTAACCAAGAAGACATAAAGTAGCAGGCAAACTGCTTCTTCCAAAACGGTTGAGAGGAACAGGAGATTCAATATGGGCCCACAATTGTTTCAATTTTCAATATTGATTTGGAATTTTTTAAAGCCTTTTTCTGGCACTTTTTGTAAGCTGGGTTAGGGAGCAATTCATTATGCAGGCGGACCGAACACAGGAAGTAAATACTTAAGTAGTTTGGTTGGTATAGGAACCAGTTGGTAGGTCTGGAGGTCAATACGGATTTTGGTAAACGTATTGAGCAATACAGGATTAAAACATTCAAGTAACCCCTTCCATTCCAGGTCACGGCATTCTCTAGTCGCTATGCATACTACAGTAGGAGTCTGTTATTTGTTTTCTAATGATTTGACTGTTTGCAGTTTTAATTTACTCTGTCATACTTGGGTTGGTGAAGAGACTCTCCAAGAGCGTGAGAAAATATTTGGGTTGTCCGAGAAGTTCTACTATGGATTTTAAACCCAGTTTGGGTTGCAAGTGGGCAGGTTGTTAGGAAGGTCAACATACCATCATACAAACATCTTGTTTTACTTTGTGCATCCTACTCTGACATCTCTGTGGACGCCACCTGTCATATCCACCTCCTAATCACCCGAAATATGAGCACATGTTGTCACTTACCTGTTCCTTTGTTTGTCACAGTATTCAGTCCAGTCTCACTCTCCTGTCTATTGTTAGGTATTGTTTGTGCATTACTAAGCGATATGTAGTGTTTGCCATTGTCTCCCCTAGAATGTATTCCTTTCCATGTGCTGACCTTCAGCCTAGTGCCTTAAGAGTCCATGTGCCATTTCTTCCACCTTTAGGACCTCTTGATAACCTCCATAACCGGGAGGGGCCAAATACAATTGCTCAATGCCAACACACTTTTGTGCCATTTAACGGTGTGACGTTCTGCTCTGTATCCTCTCACAGTTTGATCCAAACATCATCGGTCCCAATATGAATAACAATATCTCAGTTTAAATCCCATATTTACCCAAATGCTGGTGGCCCTGCCTCCTGGTAAACAATGTATGATCGCTGGCTACGAACCTGTATAAATACTTTGACAACTGCTGATGTAAAAGGGCTTACATTGATTTGAGTGTGTAATTTCTTCCTAAGTTTATGCCATCAATATGACCCTGTTTATGAATTTCCAATCAACACTTTATTTTGAAAACATACAAACGTAGTGTGGCATACTTGCTGTCTAACCTGCTGTCCAAACACTGCCCTAAACATTACATTTAATTGTTGAACAAATTGAAACCACATACATGACTGTTTTTTAACTCCTTATAACCAAACAAGACACAAAACAGTAGCTTTAATGTATCTTGAACATAATGTCACCCCAAAGGCAAATACCTGCCTAGATAACCTGTGCAGTAAACAGAGATTCACAATGGCTCAATTGTTGCATGAGTCACTTCTTACTCCCCATCCTAAAGAGGTGCTCCATTACTCTAGACAGATGGGCAACGTCCAGCAGAACTCAATGGCTTTCTGTGAGGCAGACGTCATTTTCATTTAGGCTGCGCACTAGGGTGAAATCTAAATGTGTAGGAAAAACATACGAGAGTTCCCCCAGGGCTCTGCCATGATTCTGAGCCTGGTAGAAGGTGTTAAATAGAGGATCTGGATAGTGATCTGTATGTTGCAGGACTAGCTGTGATTAATGCCTCTTCATTACGTCTCTGTCACCTCCAGCTGTAATTGCTCCACGTTTAAGGAGACGCCTAATTATCATTTCATATAATTTAAGAGTTCTGCCGTTGTGGTGATATATATATATTTTAATCATCTGCGTAATATTTACTTTGCACACTACGGGAACTGCCTGCCTTTCTGGTTTGGACGGAAAAATGTCAGGGATACAGGGAGAACTAACAGGTCAGTTATGTTATACAACTTAGATTTTTATTTTAGCCAGTTCATGGAGGTAAATGAATGCAAATAGCAGGAAGGTAAAGGTACTGCTGCTAGGTTCTGTGTGATTTGACACTTGGCTGACCACCTGGAGAGGAACAAGGCAGGAGTTATTTGGCCTGGGCCAGGCCACGAAACACCTGAACCAAAAAGACCACTTATTCATAGACATAATATTTCTCCATTCCACTGAGGCAACGTCAACTCAAAATATATAGCTAATGAAAATAGAGCCATTGAGGAAACTGGGGAAGTTGGAACTGAGAGGACATTACGATAGAGCAGTTAAAAACAAACCAAAAAATATGACAGTGGAAATGGGAGTGTGAAGTAAAAATAATACAAAAAATTGTTAACATTGATGTACATTGTATGTAATCCCTAACTCACCCGCACAAACACAAACCATAAATAGTCACACAAAACGGTTGCTAAAATGAAAAGGTGACGTGATATCAATGTTCAGTTGGGGCTGTGCCTCCCTTACTTACAGCCAACACAAGTTCTAGAGGCCCTTGTCATGTTACACCTGCATGAGTAATTGTGTGGATATAGGCACGTTATAATTGGACTAAACCTAGCAGGACACATTGCACTTATATGCACAAGGTGAGAATGAATGCCAATGATATGCACGTCAGACTGTCCCCATTTTTCTATTAAAGGGATTGCTGTTAAAAGAAATATACACACTATCCAATGACTATGAAGAGGGCACTTGGTGCTAGGTAAGCCAATTTTATTTAGCTCAACTAATGGGCTAAAACATCATGACCACTCACGGCTAAATCTGCTGTGCTGTAGAGAAAGGTGGCATTCACAATGGCTCCGCATCCACCAGTTTGTATCAGCACGTGTACATGTGCTGCACTGCCGCTCATACATTATGATCAACTAGCACTTTTGGAAGATCATTCATCGCTGAATATTGACTTTCTCAACTTACCGGACTACTTGCTGTGAATATTCTGTCCCGTCACCAATGCGTTCACTAATACGCCGGCGGGGGTGAAAGAAATTAGGCAAACGCGCCGGACGAGATACTGCGATCTGCCCTTACGAAGCATTTTACTTGCAAATGTTCAATCGCTGGACAACAAAAAGGACGAACTACACAGCACGGATTGTCTTTCAGCCGAACGCTGCGCGCTAGCATTTATTGAAACCTGGCTAGACCCTATGGTGCCTGACTTGGCGGCTACTTCTGCTGGCTTTCCCATCTACCGGCAGGACAGAAATTTGGAGTCGAAAAACGTAGAGACGGTGGGGTCTGCTTTATGGTTAACCCTCACTGAGGTTGGGATGTTGCGGTACTTTTCTCACTCTGTTCACCAGAACTGGAGCTCCAACCATAATGGTACAACCCTTCTACCTTCCTCTGGAATTTAGCTCTGCAACAATCACAGCAGTCTAAATATCCCCGTAATCAGATAAAACTGCTCGTTTTATCCCATACGGAGTAATTCATGGACTCAAAGAGGCTCACCCGAAGGCAGCTGTTTTTGTTGTATGCAACTTCAATAGGGCAAATATGAGGAACGTGTTGTCCAATTACCACCAGCACATTAACTTTCCAACTCGTGGTGATCAGACTCTTGACCACTGTCATTCGCAAATACGGAACAGCTACAAACCCATCCCCCGCCCGGCGTTTGGTAAAGAGTTTCTTCTCCTCCCTACAATGTAGAAATTCATCCCCACTCTCCAGGACTGCTTTGAAAGTGCATTGATGATGTCGCTGGGGGGGTCGGCGCTGTTTTGGCGGCACGTGGAGTTTCAATGGCTAGTGGTCCACCTCTATAGCCTACATCAACAACAATATTAACTCACTTTTCTTTTTACTAGTACTACGTGCCCAGTGCAAAATCAAATCTCACTCTCGTCAGTCTAAAAAAGGGAGACCCAGAGCTCTATTTTAAGACATCTAAATCCATGGTAAACATTGGAGCTTGCAATAAGGTTCAAGATTCGAGGCTGGGTTAGAAATATATTTATATGAAATATATGTAGAAAATAGTTCATCCATTTATATTTGTGTATATTGTGTTCTGTAGTATACACCGAAGAAAATAGAAAATATATTGCAGGCAAGAGTTTAAGAATCATATTTTAATATTTTTTGGACATTCATTGTTTAATTGTATCTGGGCAATTTCAGACACAGTAGCATAGTTTCCTTTAAGGGTTTCAACCTAACTATCTCTGTTCTCTCCCTCTCTATTCCCCTTTTTTATCTTTTGACATCAGACCCATGCTCTCTGTCCTCTCCCTCATCAGCACAGGTTTGCAGAGAATATGAGCATTATGGGGTTTGGGGCAGATCATAATGGTTCAACAAATCAACCAGTATAGATTATGTGCTAGTGGAATCAATAGGTGTTGGAAAAGAGTCGTGATTCCAGGCTTTCAGATAATCCTGTCTCCAAATCGTACTACCAGGTTAACTTCAGACGGCCAATACTACAGTTATTACAGGCAGGGTGAAATTATCCCACTGTGTTCAAACTTCAAAACAACCTTTACAAGCAGAAAATGAGTAGTCAAAAAATGTATTGATCATCAAACAAACCAAAGTGGAACAACCCAAGGCTGAGCCTTTCACTCTGCACGCACGCACGCACGCACACACACACACACATCCACAGTCCCCACCACAGCATCCAAGTGGGCCTGCAGAGGTAAACCGCAGGTCTGTTCAGTGCAGGACAGCCTGGCGTGATTAATGACCTTCAATTAAGGCCTGGATGGCAGGTATCGTGGATTAATACCACTGGTTGGGTCAGTCCATCCTCCAAAGATAATCTCTCCGAGTCATGCCTGAACAGTTGCACGCTAACTCTATAGCCTACATCAACAACAATATAAACTCACTAATTTTTCTTTTTACTAGTCTCTCCACTGGGACAGTATTCTCGGCCCTCCAGACTCACACGGACATTGAATATTCATGCCCAGTACTGAATCAAAGCTTGCACTCCTCAGTCTAAAAGGAGGGGACAACTCTATTTTCAGAAACCTAGCCGTTATGATTTGATACTTACACAGCCAAGAATGGCAGGTGCAATGCAGAAAGGTCTAGATTTTGATGAATTAATAAATAAGTCGTAAATGTTTTGAGAATGTATCACTCGAATAACACAACGTATAAATAATGCCAAGCACCGTGCCACCAAACCCAGTTAACTAAATAGACCTCCTGATCATCCAACTGAAACCTGGTGTGCTTGATTACAAATCACAAATAGAAACTAAAAGGTGGCCACATAAAAAACCCATGAGTACGGACCTATTGTCCTCACCCGTAACATTAATTTGATTTAACAATTAAGATGCAGCTGCTTATTTAAGATTTATTTTTCTCCGAAAATCCTACAAAACACATACTATTCTTGACAAAACATATTATTTCATCAGATCTTCTCTTAGGCAGGGGCATTAACACAAAATGCAGATTTTTTAAAATCAAAATTTAAGATACAAAGTTTGTTCAAAGAGTTCTGCAAACCATTCTGTTATTAGGGATTGGAAAGCTTTTCAATGGATGGGGAAGGAAAAAACAATCCAACAACAATTCAACACAAACCGTGTTTGTACTTAGCTGTTATATTCGAAGTCCAGACATGGGATGTCGCGGTAGTGCCATTAAATCGAGAAAGGATGTGTGAACAGCTGTTTTCAGTGAAGACCTACACTGGTTGCCATGCTTCCCTTCTGTAGTCTTGAATAACCACAAGGCATGTCTGCCAAAGTGTTCACATGGCGCACACATGGCATTGGCATGAATTTTTGTGCGAGTGTGCGTAATTTGCAGTTTCAAAAAAAGTATGTCAAGTGTGTGTACGTGAAAGACGTGGTGCCTTCCATTCAAAACACGTCCAATAAAAATATGTCATTTTCAGGTTAAGTGCCTCTGGAGCAGGGGAGGTTGTGTTTGAGTGCTTGGCACACACGGTATGTTTTATCATATGGTTCTCCTAATGAAACACATTCTACAGTAACAAGCTCCTCAAAGCCACTATTCCCTCCTTTTGGGTAAAATAAGAGAAACTTGCAAATAAAGGCGGGTATAGAGTCAGTCAGAGCGGAGACCATTTGCATAATGTGTGTTCATTCAGTGTGTCAGTGTTGTAGACAGATGGTTCATGTCTGAGAGGAGGGTTGTGGTTTGGGGAGTGGCTGCATTGGGGAATGTGATTAAGTCTGTTTATGGGCCCCGTCACTGCCACACAAGATTTGGACCACCTGCAGCCTGGAAATCATTTAGCCAGGGTCACGGGATATCCTACATGTAAACCCTGAGTCACTTCACCTCAAATTGGGTGTAAAGATCCCATTTCCTCTCTCCAGCGACAAACTGAACCACCTGGAGTGCAGTGCGATTGGATACAAGTTGGTTGCGGACTAGAGCATTAATTACCGTTTTCCATTAACGGACTATAATAGAAAGAGAGCAGGACCAATAGGTCTAAAGAATGATTAAAGGATGTCCGTTGTATAAAGGCGAACCTGTTTCATTGTTTTTAAACAGAACAGAAAATGCTAGGAAAGGGTTACATGAGAGACTTTGAAAATGTCTGTAACGGGCAGAAGTACGGACCTGAACAACTTTCATAGGCTAAGTTGTTATAGCCAGACGACTGGGTCTGAGCATCTGAAAAAACTACAAGGCTTTTGGGCTGCTCTCAGTCAGCAGCTGTACCTACCAACAGTTGTTTAAAGGACAAACCCCAAACCGGCGGCGGGGTGTTCAGTGTATATATGTCATAGTAGGATATCCAGGCACCTAAGAAACATGTGGGTGTCAGAGTCTTAAGACAGCCTGGTTAATCATTGACTATATTAGCATGGCAAAAAAACAGTTTGAAGCACAAATAAGGTCCAAGGCTAGTTTGAACAAAGGGCAAAATAGACAGACTAGGGAATTGAGCTCTAATTTACCAGATATTGGTAAACAGCTCTTTACAGGTGACCAAGCCCAGGCAATGACCTTGCTTGACAATTTAGATACATATTAATGCTTGCATTGCATATGTATGCATGGAGCACCTACAATATCTTCAACGTCACCCTGCTCTATCACACATTCCAATACCACAACACTTGCTCACGGAGCACCCAAAAAAACAGCTTCTTCCTAGTTCTCAAAACCTACATCAATATCCAAGCACTTTGTTCTGCCACCCCTGATTCTGTGTCATCCCACCCACTGAGCCTAGTTAGCACCGTCAAAACTAGTTTCAACTCCATTAGAGGACAGCCGAGACCCTGACCATCTCCTGAGTGTGGTGGTTGTCTTAGATATCTTACAAAAAACAACTGCACTCACAACCCATCATTGTAACGGCCCAATCAGATAAAAACCCATCAATTTCAGCCCCCAATCAGATACTTCTGTTGTTTTTGGCAACTGAGGGGCTTCGTAAAGTTTATATAGAGACTCTTGCGGGGAAGGAACTGACATCCTCGGGTACGATGTAACATTTCTATGGAGCAAGGAATTTGTGTAGCTAGGCAAGCAGTGATCTAGTCCAACTAGAAACACAAGTCAACTTTGCTCTAGGAGATGAAGAAGAACGCTGTTGTCATAAACAAATGCAAAAAGGCACAAAAGGTCATATGCAAATACTTACATATCTACATCCAGCCACTCACCCAACCACATACACCAATCCCTTGATGAGAGGCAGGCAGATGAGAATTGTGACTGTGCTGTGTTGGATTGATGTGTCCCTTCTTTCTGACAGGTCTGAATCATGGGCTCAGCCACACACACAACCAGCTGCTCTGGAATGTCCGATAAAATGATGTTAATTCTACACATTAATGAGATAAATTAACTTGCTGCGCTTAAAGCCAAAGGAACCAGCTTTTCTTTTTGTCTAGCTCTGAAATAATAACAAAAAGGTAATTATAGAGCATCCATCAATCTAGCGTACGCTATGCCGCCACTGGACAGTCTAATTATCTCTCAGTATTTCTGAACTCCTCTCACTTTTCTCTCACCACTCATTTGTATTGTCTGATATGTTATTTTTTCATTAATGGAGGAAGTCCGTTCTGGGTTTGCGGCGTGTTACCAGTGGCTGTCAGAATGAGCAAGGGAAAGTATGATGGAGAGTTAAAGAGCTGAAGATCGAGCGATCCAAAATTCACATGATTGATGGTGATGTCATCCAGTAAGAGGTGTGCATCACCTAGTTTGACAAAGTGCTTTTAGCCATCCTTTCTAAGGAAATAATGAAGACATCTACAGTACAGCCAACACCAGTATAATGTCCATAATCATCCAATACAATAATTACATTTAAGTAGTTAATGTTTTACATGCACTTCTCAATTAAATTATGCCGTAATTCATTGTAACAAAATTCAACAGCTAAATAAAACAGTGTGGTTTATTGCCGTCTGGCTTTTTAAGTTGCTGAATGTATACATTATAGTATACAGTTTTATAGTACGTACAATCAATTTACTTTCAAACCAACCTGCAATTTTACAGTGCAAACTTCTGTCTGGCTCCACACATCAACGTTGTTTACGTTCCGATACCCCTGCCTCTTGTCTCTGCATAAAACCAAACCTCTCAATGCCCAACAGCCAACGCAGCAGGATTAATACAACAACACTGCGACTTCTTTCAAACGAACTCTTCTTCCCCAACATACACACTGTAGTGGACGGACAAAACAATAATAAATAACCAAGGTAAGCTGACTGGAATGAAACAATTAACAAGGAACTGTTTTATTAGCTTCAACAAACTTAAATCCAATCCAGGCTAATTGTGAAATGTCCAGCGAGGAGCTTCCTGAAACGTCCATATGAATAGCTGAAAGGGATGGTAAAATATAATGTCCCCCAGCTGTTTAAACAACAGAGATCATATCCCACTACCTCCTCCTTACATTCCTTCCCCCACCATCATTTAATGACCAAACAGCATCCAGCAGCCATCCGAGATGTCAGCACAAAGGGCTTCCTGGAAGCATTGACTGTTTGTTATATTTGCTTCAATTAATACAGTATTTCACAGTGGTTTTGAAACAAAAAAAACTTCACCAGAAAAAAACATTTATCCACAGAAAACACACATTCTACAACTACAACATACATAGGTAAAAATGCAAATATTTCATAAATATATACAAAGATTTTTCAAACGTACAAAAGTAGCAATATATAAAATGCGAGAAAATAAATACTAAAACTCTTGTTGACTACAAAACTCTGGAATACTAGGTTAATGTATACTTGATGGATAGGTAGATTCAATATCCGAATGTGAAGTATCTACAGTGGAAATAAAAAGTCTAAACACTCCTTTAACGCGGCCTATAACATGAACATTACAATTGAAAAAAAAACTGAAATCTTTGAGGGCGGGAATAAAAAATATAAGCCTTACAATATCCTAGTTGCATAAGTGTGCACACCCTTAAACTAATACTTTCATGAAGCACCTTGTGATTTTATTACAGCACACTTTTTGACTAAGAGTCTGTTAGCAAAGCACATCTTGACTCGGCAATATGTGCCCACTCTTCTTTGCAACAGCGCTCAAAAATCTGTCATATTGCAAGGACATCTCCTTCGCACAGCCCTCTTCAGATCACCCCACAGATGTTTAATTGGATTCAAGTCTGGGGTCTGGCTGGGCCATTCCAAAATGTTCTTTTGGTAAAGCCATGCTTTTGTGGATTTGGACGGGTGCTTTGGGTTGTTGCTCTGCTGAAAGGTGAACTTCCTATTTATCGTTCCAACGGAAACCTAAAGGTTTTGTGCCAAAATTGCATGGTAATTTGAACATTATTCCATCCAAACATACCTTTTGGAGTTATGGCCGAAAAGTTTAAGCTTGGTTTCACCACACATTTTCCCACATACTTTTGGGAGACTTGATGTTTGTTTTTGTTAATTTCAGCCGATACTTATAAAGAATACGGGAGATTGTTGTCACACGCCAGTACATTGCTGAAATTTCTGCAGCTCCTTTAATATTGTATGATTTATCTTTCTCAAATGTTCTCAGAACTGTATTGCAACACTTAGACAACAAAGAGTCAGTCCACATAAAATAGCTCACATTATAACCTTGTGATTAAGTGGTTCACCACATAGCAAGTTCAGACATTTGGTGTTAATGTTGATAATCTTATAACTGTACTGATTAATGCTACAACCGACTACAACCCTAATTCTATCAACCATAGTACGGATAATGTGAATACTCCATAAGCATTTAAAGCATGTAAAGGGCTAGGACAGATGCAACTAAATGTATGGAGAATGCAGCCTAAAATGAAGTTGTTTGATATTTTGAAAGGAAAGGATTTAAGAGGAGCTGGATTATGTGCATAGTTGTTACATGTGTATTATTAACATAACATCAATATTTCCTTTATTTTAAGATCACAGGTGTCATCAATACCAAAATATAATATTCCCTCATTCGTGAGTATAGCAGGTACACTACAGGGTAGACCTGAATGAATTTGTACTGGTGTTACTGTAATTCAACGATATTCCACAAGGTGGGAGCAAATAGAATACAAAATAAAGTTGTATTAGGCAAAAATCAGAAAGTTTTCTGTAACAGAAACTATTAATAACATGTAACCATTTGCTAAACAGATGAAAGGAATACACATATGCATACATCTAAGCGTCTGTTGTGGGCGTCCCCCTAGATTGGGAGACCCCATTTTTACCATCTACTGGCAGATTTCAGCTGTTTTGAAGGAAGACATTTTGTTAATGCTCCGCAAAAGATGTTAAGCCATTATCTCCTTCTCAAGGGTCCAGGAAATACAGCTATGACGCATACACAAACAGTGCATTTACCAGTAAAATTGTAGTGAAGCATTTTTATTTATAATTACAAAACACAGGCTTTCAACAAATTCATTGGACATTAATTATGTGCGTTTCCTAAATAATGTGCAGGAGAAAAAAGGATGATAAACACGGATCAAAATGACCCTTAAACACACTGTAAAAAAGGGTAGAAAAATATGTTAAAATGTATTACCTACTAAGATTGTGATAAATCATCTGCTAGACAGACAGTGTTATGATGTGTATAATGTTTTAACTTAGGGTCGTCTTCGGGGCATAGCCATTCAGTTTGGTAAACACTCTTTAGCCCTTCGTTACACGCTATGAAGGTTGACAGTTACAATGAGGATGGACCCTAAATGAAAAACTATTCCACTAACCAGGACACACAGGAAGGCCATGAGCCGTCCACTAAGTAGAAAATAGGGTGCCATTTACGTAGGTTGTGTGCTTGGGTTTCAGCTGTGGAGCCAACTGCCAGACAGTTTAGAAGTAATTTTTCCAAGTGGCTTAAACTTTCATTTCAATAAACTCTTTTTAATGGCTCATAAATGCCTGTTTCTTTTTCTAAACATTGTATAAGTTATTTATCAAACACAGACATTGGGATACTATTCAGAAGTGGCGTCCTCTCCTTTTGTTTTGTGTAGGAGCCGTATAGCGTTGACAGTCTGCTAAAACAGAGTATACCAGAACTCTTTCGTTCATTATGTCCCCTTTCGTTTCACCTATGCCCTGTTATTTGTCCTGTTTATTTCCCTATTTAAGTCAGTTGTGTTCGTGCAGTGGGAGCACTGTCAACAGGTATGTTTTGGTGTGTCATATGTTAGTGTTTGTGGTTCTGACCCAATTTTCATTTGCCTGGTGCCTGTTTGTGTTCTGCCCCTTGTATTACTTGGTGTTGTATAGTAAGGGTTGGTTTTGTTGTGTTAACAGTTGTCTTCATTTTTTTCCTGCCTATAATTCATCCTGCCTACCTGCTCGTGTTTCATTCATTGTATCCATGAACAAAAATAAAACCATACATATTGGTATTCTGCACTAGGGGCCTGTTTCTGCCTCTACGGCAATTTCTGACAGCTCCAATAAAATCATAAGTCACAGAAGAAGTTAATGATGGTAATGGGAGGAATGTAAACAGCACACAGTGCATCACACCCTGCTGCGTTTGGGGCTAGGTAGCTGCAGACCTTTCAAAAAGCCCATGATGACCCATGTCCACCGCCGAAAGGGCCTAAGACAGGCAAGCAAGTGTCGGAACTTAAGATTGGAACAGAGGAAGGTCACCAGATTGCCAATATTGTCTTCAGTGTATATTATATTTAGCATTGTAAAAACAACATGCTTTGCTGCACTTTTCATCATTAAGCCTAAAAACCCTTACCTCTCCTAACACCCTGACGACATAGGGACTGACCCATTTGCACAGTAAGATGAGGCTTACTTTTGCAGAAATGGGGCAATACTCAATGTCTTCGTGGCCCATGTAGCAACTTCAAGCCAAATGAATCTTCTAGGCCTCTGATGTATCACCTTGCCAGCGCAACGTGTCTGGTTTGGGGCGATTTCATTTTCCAACCACTCTCCCAAGTTATCTAAATGGATTGTACAATAATCTGCCATGCCCTGCAACCATACAACCAAATAATTATTCTGTGTTCACATATCTTTGACAGGAAAAAAATGTAACAATCACCACGAGAGCAGGTGTTTTTCTTTACCTCTCTCTTTTTTCCTTTGAGTGCCTGCAGCAGAAATGGTTGTGTACAAGGCTTGTATTGATTTTGAAACCATTTGACAAAGGATAAATAAGATGGGTGAGAAGGGAGGCCTTAGCCATGAGGTTTTTGATCAATCAAGATGTCACACTAAACTAAATTCAATTCTTATTAATCAAAATACCCTGCCTGGTTGAGATGCCATGCAATGCTGAATTTAGCTGTTAAGAAGCCACGAAGAAACCCACACAAACACACATCATTGCTTTTCAAATGCAATGAATGAGGTAAATGTAAGAACGCTTATGTAATGAGGTTTGTCAAATTGATACATTACTAATTATAGTTGGAAGAAACAAGGCTACTAGGTTTCATAAACAAACATAATGCCATAACACTGAGCGGAAGGAAGGATGAAAATTTGAATTAATAAATAAACCTGAAACGTGGAGATCTTCCTTGACCATATGGAATTTTACAGCATTAACAATATAGCAAGGAAAGACATCTAAACATTCAATGATTTGCCAAAGGGCAGGAATAGCCATTAATTTCACATTAATATAGTCAAAGAGAAGATTATGCTTAAAACAGTTCTTATGATGTTAGGATAACAGATTTCATCTACAAAATCAAACTAAACTGTAAAATATTAGAACAAGTAAAGCTGATTTCAGCAGCGGTTTTCTTCAGCAGATTTGCAGTTCATTAGTTTTAATGTTATTGCATAACATTAATTTCCTTCTATTCAGGTACTGACCCAAGAACACATTATTCCTCGGTTTCAAAGTCCACAGAATTCCTCAAAAATATTTCTAGGTTGATTCAAATTCAAATCTGAGTACAACTCTATTATTTTGGTGGCCAAATGGACAGAACAAAAAATATTAAAACAAAGGTTTGAACCGTTATTTGACATAACATGATGAATTTCATATTTATATAAAAAATTATTGTGATTAAAATCCTTTATGTGGCATATAAAAACGACGGAAGGTATTCCAGTTCTGCAGCATTAAAAAAGGAGAATTACGAAAGAAAGCTCACTTCCAAGACAAATCTCTCTGAAATGCTTATGACAATTAACACAGAGGGAATGTAGTCAGACCTGGGTGTTTTGACAGCTTAGATTTGAATTAAACCAGAACTAATGGGATAATTTTTCTCCTGAAAAAGGTACTCCACTAAAGCAGCAGCAATCAATTATTATGAATTATGGATGCATTGAATTAAGGTCTAATGTCATTAATATGTCTCATTCATTTGCATTGAGTGAAGAAGACTTCAATCCTCTTTCTAACTCTTGCTTTTACCATCGATTGAGAGATAAGAGTGAAACAAAAAACATTATTTGCATTGAGCAGAGACTTTTGCCTGTATATCAATGTGAAAGTGTGAGTAATGCCTCAACTTTACAATCAGGCCAGGAAAGTAAGAAAAGCAGGAGCAGGTTTTTTTATTCATTTAAAACATTTTCAGTGATGCATTGGTGTCAGGATGCGCTTTTTTCATTTCTCAGCAAAGAAAGACAGGCAGGCAATGGACAGACAGCACATGCGAGTGTGTAAATACAAAGGAAAACACTTAACTATGACATCATTGGTGCTGGGTTATTAATCTTGCTTTTTAAGGGTCCTGCCAGGCTCCTCCTGTTATATCCACACACACACACGCGCACGCGCACGCGCACGCACACGCACACTATTGCCAGGGTTGGCGTTGTATGAAAATATCCATAGAAGGATATGGATATGCTTTAAGATCAGAAGGGATATTTTGGTTTAATTAAGAAGTTAACACACAGGGTATAATGGCTACCAATTAAAACCACCACATCTCATGGCCTGTCTGGCTACTGCCCAGCTGCCCCAGCAACATACAACAGAACTGTTAGAAGTACAATGCGGGAACCGCAGTACACAGAGGGTTATGGATGTGTACTGTACTCAATGTGACCCGAGGTCTATGGGCGATAAGTAATGCATTACAGAGGGTATAAAATGTAAAACATGATTTGATTGAATGCAGTACCTCCAACTTGCACAACGTCAAATTCCCCTTGTACAGCTTGCATGAATTACTTATGGTAGTGGTAGAGTGAGGGTGATCTAGGATGCAGGGGCCACAATATGTTCACTAGGTATTGGTATTCCCAGGCATGTCCCCGATAACACCACACCACTCTGGCTACTGCATATTCTAGACACACACAGAGAGCAATGAATAAAATAGCCAGATCTCACGTGAAAAATGAATAACTACGTCTAGAGTCACAGCAGAGTGTCGAAAAAAGCATTTGCTAGTATGCGCATGACTCCGATTTAAGCATAATCACCAACTGTTATGACCCGACCGCCATCCGAAGGCAAGCGCCCACATTCCTTTGCTCTCTACAATTTATTCCGAACATGGGTAGGTCATTGTTCCTGGTAGATGTCCATGTATTATCTCTGCTACAACTGAATCCAGGTTGATGACATACATCTCTGTTACGGCGTCACCAGCAGTAAACGACCAGTGGATGTGGAGCTGTCAGTCTACCATTACAGCTATCCATTTCTGTTCCAAAGCTCTGTCGTTCCTCCGTGAAGCCAGTGAATACACTTATTATGCAACCAAACATAAACCCCAATTCCTAATGACCAAATGAGAATAGGGCAATAACACAACTGTGAATAAATGTATCTCCAGAAATGCCAGATTCTGTTGGTCTTCGGTACTTAACGATACTTTTCACTTGGCGGGAGAAAGGTCCGTCACACACACCCAGCCTTTAGTTTACAAGAATGGAAAAGCTTCTAAGGAGACGCAGCAACCTTAGCCTGTTGCCTTGCTGAATTCTATCCATGTCCACTTAAATTAATTAGACCTAAATAAATAATGTAGCCTATTTAGCGATTTTATTCGCTAGACATAAAAGCCATTAATTATCACACAAAGCATGAGAGAGAGAGATAAGGGTGAGTGTTAATTCAAAGAACAAGGGCAAGAAAGTTTCAAACTTAATATCAAACGACTTAGTTTTAGCGCCACATACACACACTACCAAACTACCAAAAGGCACACATTACATATAAGTTTAAATAGGTGTTAAACAGGACTTTTCATTGTTGCTATACTGTTGTTTTCTGAACTGATGCTATAAGAAAAGCACCACAAGTTGCTAAATTACACTTACTTACTGCGTTATTTGAGTGTCCAGAGAAGGGAGGCAGGTGAAGTTTGCCCTTATTACCAATGTCAGAGATTCGATTAAGCACCAGGAAAGCAAATGATCCCAATGAACTAATGATTAATCCAGCAGGTCTATTTACTAATGTACCAGAATGCATTAGAGGCATAAGTTAATGGGGACAGGACATCAATTCAAATACAAATGAACCACATTTGCATTGGACGCTTATTGACTGGTAACAAAACGAATTACAAAAGGTAATCTACTTATAAACCTTAGAGATGGATGAAACATGATTTCCTACATATCTCGCAATTTGACTTGGGGCTGATCTTTGCTGCAAGAAATTGACATATGCCAATGCAATTTGATGAAGGTTGCTAATTGTCCGAATACAAATGAATAAAGTGGAGAGAAACAAATCAAATTCAATAATCCCTGATTTAAACAAAAACTGCTGCAGTTGTTAGAAATAGCAGCACATCTAAAGTAGGTACATAAACATAGGTTATTCCCCATCTAATTGCATGTGCATTAACACAAATATGACATGATTGTGATTAAACATAATCAATGCGTGTGATCTTACCACACCAGAGTAAATTGTTCCCACACTCTCTCAGGGTAAGCATTAAGCACAACGGGTGCTACATATATGGTCGGGCAGAAAAGGTGGAATTCCAGAGGAGGGCTCCCGGGGTGACAGAGCTGTGGTATCTCAAGAGATGAGATGGTTTTACTGCACTATGGCATGGCCTCTCCAAAGGTGCTTTTAAATACTCCTTACCTACCTCCCTCCTTCCTTCCAGCACCCGCTCCCTCCCGCTCGGTGGATGAAAGCGGGCAACTTAATCCTCGCTTTGTTCTGGTACACAGATGAACATGAAAGCCCCACTTCTGTGGATTGCTTACCTCTGGGCTCTTGGGCATAACGCTGGACCAGGAGTACCAGTCTTATCAATAACACTGTGCTCTTAACAGGAGCCTTCAATTGGGGGGAGGGGGGGGATATTCCACAATTTGGCAGGAATCTATCCCATCCTTCACTTTTCATTCCCAGCGGTAATGACGCTTTTGCTAGCTTGTCTAATACCATCTTGTAAGTGATTTTTGGGGAGGGGAGGGGGTTTAAAAAAGAGAGAAAGCAGTTTCTATTTGATGTTTCGATCTGGGATTGATCTAGGAGGAAAGGCCTGCATTCTGAAAGTGGGATTATTGGCTTGGCTGGCTCTCTTCAGATGTCAGAGATCTTTGAACAGTCTTGTAAAGTGCGCTACTTCCAGGCTGCCGCTGAACTGCTTATGAACTCATCAAAAGAGCACCTGTCTCCATATTAATGAACCCCCTCGTTCTCTTGACGCATGGCCCTTCTTCCCACACATACCTGTCACACTGTGAGAACCGCTACTGCTTCTGCTTTCCTGGAAACCCCAGAATAAAACCTTGATCCTCTCCCAGTCCTCCAACCAAGATTATCTTCTTCCTCATCCATGTATCTTGTCTGCGATGCTGAAGCAGGCACATCAGTGTAGGGGAGCTGTCACAATCCATGCTGAAACAAATGCACACAAAAGACAGCAACCACAGTACCTTACAATAATGTCATTTATTTTACATTTTATCAAGACCAACTTTGTTAGTGTGATTTGGAAGTTTCAGCACTGTGTAGTTGAAACTTCCAAATCAAAAATGGTCCAGGGAAACATTAATATGTAGGCCTTGTCTCCCAAAAGCAACATTGAGCAGATAGGAGAGACCGAATGCAAACAGGGAAGAGAAGTAAACAGGACATCAGCTTTCAGATGAGCATGCTCCACATTTTGTAAAAGGCAGAGGGAGGGAGGGGGTGTTGTGTTTTTGGTGGGGGTGTAGTGTTTCCTGGAGGTTACAGGGTGTTGCTGGAGTTGTGATGGTGCCAGTCACACACAGAGAGATAGGAAAAGAAAGAGCGTGTAGAAGAGTAGTGAGAGAGAAAAAGAAGGCGCCATGGTTGGGTTGAACTGTAATTGATAATGTAAAGGGAGATGGGGGTCTCCAGGGAGACGAAGGGGAAGAAGCCAAGCAGATGGTCCAATTGCCAACTTATTTATGGGTAGCAGAGAACTCCCCCCACCTCCACATGGTATATGATGCATCATTATAGTTCGGCGTGCATAAATACCAATATGCTTTTAAATCTGGAACGCAAAGCTCAACAAACCTCCGCAAAGCAAAAAAATGTGGCATATTTCAAAAGCAGCTGTCAAGAGGTGTACTGAATAACAATGTTAATATGAATAATCTCATTATAGGCCAGACGGGTTGCTATACAGTCTCCCCCTATCACATCATCACTAAACAGAAGAAAGAGACAGTTTGCCAAGTAGAACATACGCCTTTTTGTTCATTCTTTAATGAGTAATGCTGCAACCCCAGGTTTGCAAAAACAGTAACAGACCCGATCAGTTACAACAAAATACGCTAGTTGTAATATTGTTTGTTTTTGTCCACCGACACTACAGAGAAAAAGTGTCATTGTTGGCATAGGAACAAAAACACCCCTAATAATCACACAAGCGGTGAGTGGTCATTTGATAGGGTTAATACTGGTGTTGTAGAGGACAGGGACAGATTGGTTAATATGGCTCTGTGCTCTGTTACTGGGTTAACTCTATTAATGCCACACCACTTCACCTCTTTTATATTTACTAACACACTTTCATCTCCACACACTGTAATTGCTCTCCTAATGTGAATGCACTTAAGTGAATGCCATCCATTGGGCTGAAATTACACAGAGGCCTCCTCTTTTCTGGCTCTCATAAAGACAGGACTCTTCAATACTAACACGGTTGGCTTTCAGGGATGGATTATAGCTTTGAGCTACAACACTATATCATTTGGCTTGAATGATGTCTTTTTCCATAACCCCAGAAAATGCATCAGTTAAGTAAACAACATTGCTCTGACATTCTTTGAAAACTTTGACCAGAGTTTTACTGTGGTTTAGGCAGAGGTGTAATGTTCTATTACAAAAAGACACTGTGTTACACTAAAACAATTGCATTTCATATTCACAAATTGAGTTTGTCATGAAAAATTAAAAATGGCATTTTAAGTGCAATCCTATCAACTCCAACACGTGTTCAGTTTAAAGCAATGTAACTTCAGTATCACATGTCAAGTGAACAAAATCTTGCCAAAACAGAAAACATCCATTAAGTCAGGAATATGTCATTAATTGAGGAATGTAAAATAGACACCTCCCCAAGCCTCCCATATTTAGCAGCATTCCACTTTAAGGCCGGTCAGTGTGATTATTAATATTTGCTTTTCATTTCAGCCATAAGTGCCACAGTGTGCAGGAGTAAACAGGAGTGGGTCTCACTGTGGCTACTGTGACCCTACAGCCGGCCGGATATTGAACAGTTAAAGTTACAGTAAGTGTCAACCTCACAAGGAGTGAGCCAATTAAAAAATAATCTCAATATTTCCCTAAAGGCCCTGTAAGAAAATGTATAGCCGGTCATTGATTCAGATCAGCGCATATAGTCGCTAGTCAGTCAAAGCTTTATTCATGCTGTATGAATGAGACTTTAGGGAGAAGTGAGGGAAGACAGAAACAACATTAAACTGTTACATTAACTGTCATCTAGGGATAGGCTTCCTTTCAGGCATATCACAGACATTTCACTGTCACTAGTGCTGTAAGTGCTTGTTTAGCACCCCAGAATGCACTTCCAATCTCAGTCAAACAGCATCAAGAGCATCATTAAAGGGACAGAATAACAGCTAACAGACAAATCCAGAAACAGCACTTTGGGTGTAAACAGGAGATGCTTCTGAACTCCAGTAAACGAAGCCCTGAGCCCTGTACAACTGATATCCCAAGTAGCAACACTGTGAAACCTCAGAGAGGAAACCAACCACTAATCATAGTACCTAATATCACAGCACTAGCGGAGTCTCCTTTGGCATGAGTTAAGTGATTGATTGATAGACTACAACTTAGAGAGGAAAGGAAGCCTAGAATTAAAATTAAGGTTATAACCGCATGAATGTCATTGCAAGCTATTATTATTGCTTATTCTGGTGACATGGGTGCATGTATTTTAAGTATTCATTACTACATAAAATGAACAACTCACAGACAACTTCAGGCCATCCATAAATCATGTGTCATGTTTTAATGAGGTGCAAAACATTTGGCGCATCATAATGAATAAGGGTTCATTCTAAAAAATGTGAAGTAATGATATGCAGAATTTGGTTGCATTAGACAATAACTAAGTTCATAAATAAATACATAAAATCTGGTTTCTTGTTTGTACTGTTTCACAGTATTGCAGTGATCTGAATGTCTTCTGGTCCTGCCTAATTGTGGGTAATTAAATCCTGAAGACCGGATGCCTTAAATCAATCAGAAATATATCACAAAGACACTTTAACACTGCACACTTAAGTCTAAATGTACGATTTTGGTCAATTGAGTGTCAGTGTCCCCATCGAACATTGTTAATAATTTACTTTTTAAAGAAAAAGGAGGACAAAATGGAGCAAAAAAAGAGAAAAAAATCTGGAAGCAATTTGCAATAGCACTGCCAAGTTTTTTTCCTCAAAAGAAAGTTATTCTAACTATTAACCTTTCCAGTGCTTGAATAGCATTTCCAACAACCACACTAGCATGCCACTGCTGTTTTCAAACGGAACTTTTTAATCCAGTATGTCAGTGTTATTTTAGGCACCATCTCCAGAGTCCTTAAACTACTACTGTATGCTCAATGTATATTTACCAGACTGTTTCAACAGTGATCCGTTCATCTGCTACCCCTGTGTTGTTGATGGCCATGCACTCCCTGTACAATTCCTACAACCCTTTGGAACATAATCCACAAGTACAGGAGTATTGTGAATTTGATATTATTTAACTTATTGGTTACTAGCGCGGGGAAAGTGAAAAGTTACAAAATATTTAGTTGTTTATTGAACAATATAATGTTTATATGTTTCTATCATCGCCCGTCAAATCCAAATAGTAGTCTGAAGATATCTGAAGACATTCTCCAGTAGCAGTCATGAGCCCCTTTTCCATACAACTCTGCTGCTCCCTTGTGGTGTGTCAACATATGAGGCAGTTTATCATCAAACGACCAACTAACCTTGAGTGAGAAAACAAAATGCACAATATTAACTTACTGGTGTTTGGAACTGTTCTGAAGTAAACCATGAATAATATTGCTTTAACTTAATTTTTTTCCCAATAACATTTGAGCTGCTCCTCTCTAAAACATTCGATTGTTCTTTAGTAGTCAACTGCGGTCAGCCTAACAGCACTGATAACATACCTTTGTAATGTGTTGTCTCCATAACAACTTATGGGGGCTATGGATTATGAATTAAATAGTAAAACGCAAAATATCTTGGACACCAGAGGTCTTATTTTGACAAAAACATGGGGGTGTATAATGCATGTTGACATAGTGGGGGGCTACAATACTAATTCGAGACATAGTGTCTCCTGTTGATGCGTTTAAGATTTGAGAACCAGACTACCACCTCACCCTGTATGTTTACCATCACACACTTCTGGAGCTTCCTGCTGCGACCTAGCCACCATCACCTTCCTTCAGCCACAGCTATGTGTTTTTCCTCCCCCATTGCCCCCTCCTGCAAGGCAATCAGGTAAATCTCCCATTAACTCCTGGGGAAATAGCCCATTAATATTTCACTTGTTTCCAGGCCTGTTTGTGCTATACATCAATGCCTGGGCGCTCCTTTCAGAGCCATACATTAGGAACTATTTTCAAAAATACTTCATTGTCAGCCCTTGGCAGTCTCATTATTTATTAAGATAAGAGGAGAGATGCGCAAAAAAAGCAGTTGGAGGCTCAGCTTGCTTTAAAGGCCTTCTAATACTGTGTCTCACCTTCTCCTCCTCGATCAACACCTCCTATACCCCTCGTCTTCCTCCAACAACTCCACCATTATTCCTCATCTACCTACTAAACACAAGCAAACATCTTTTTTAAAATACTACTAATTCAAGCTCTGATATGTGCAAAAACACATGCTAATATTACCACATGTCTATAGCATGCAGTGGAATGTAATGTGTATAGTACAGTCAGTCACCAGTCTACCACCAACATGAGGTTTCTGAAGGTAAAAAGGCTAACAATATTCAATGAAAGACATTTTCTGTAACTGCAAATCATGTTGACCCTGAATCTGTTAGAATGATGGAAAAACTGTTTTACCATAACATAGAAATCAGGTTCATTGCCAAGTTTGTTTACACATACAAGGAGCTTTTTAGTGAGAGAGGTGATGTTCAGCTCCCACTTAAGGTCCTCGGTGACTGTGAGTCCAATTAGTTGGCAGGGGAGCCCCCCAGGGCAATGGGACAAAGGTCAGCCAGAGATGAGACCAATGTGGGTGGGGTCATCTGAAACTTCAGGAGCTTGACAGAGTGGTTACTGGAGGGGCAGTTGTTTGTGCACCGGGAGAAGAGAAAAGGGGACAAGACACAGCCTTGAGGAGAGCCAGTGTTGATGATCAGAGTGTCCAACAGGTGTTTTTCCACCCTCACCTGCTGCCTCCTGTTGGAGAGAAAGTCTATAATCCATTTACATGTTGACACAGGAACTCCCATGGTGGAGAGCTTACCTTGGAGAAGGGCTGGGATTATGGTGTTAAAGGCTGAGCTGAAGTCCACAAACAGGATCATGGCATAGGTTCCAGGGGAGTCAATATACTAGAGAATGAAATGAAGAGCCATATGAAAATACATTTTACAACATAAATATAAAGTGAAACTTTAATAATATGCAAGGACCCTTATTTGTGTGTATCTCTCTAAGGCCATTCTAATAATTTAGAAAGGCACACAAAGTAATTGAAAGCTTCCTGGTGACACAAACATGTCCAGCAGCACAAGTGTGGTTTGGGGTCACCAACAGGTCAGAGGTAAATGTGTATGGAATGTCAGAACGTCACTACTAGTACTGTTATGTTGTCCAACAACAAGTCAGGCACAGGAAATGCTCTTTGCAGCACGCTGATAGATGCTATCTGGTTAAGAGGAACGTGGGAATAGATTTGGCTAAGATACCATCTTGCTAAAATGTTTGAAACCACAGAATCCATACAGTCAGTGCATACAGTGCAGGGAAAAGTTTTACTTAAATTGGGTGAATTTGATTTTAAGTATATAAACATTCAAGTCAGTGGTATATTTAAAAAAAAGTGCATATTATAATTACAATAAAATTTAGTTGAGAGAGTGGAAAACGCCTGTTTCTCTAATCAACAACACTGCTATAAATACTTGTTTGTTTGTTTTACTATGTTTAAGGGAGCTATTCACTCATCTGTCAGACATAAAAATGAAGATTGGGATAGCACTTAAGTTTGTGTACTTCATGCAGTATATTCAATCTGGGTTTTACTTTTCAGTGGCAAAACAAATAACTAATTACAAAAAAGGCCCTCATGCAAATGTATTACAACGTCATACACATATAATGTATCCAGCATGGCTCTGTCTCCAACCGGCATGTCTAAAAGCCGTGTTTGAATTAAACTGAAGAACTTATTCTTACTTCAGAGCATTGCCTTTTGGATAGAGGAGCATGTGCCATATCTTGTCAATAACTAAGCTTGTTGAAATCATAGAATAAGTTAGGATGGTTAGAATGGTTGTAGGTTATATGACTTAACTTTAGGGGCTCAATGCAGTGTTGATATTATAATTACAGCACCCCCTGGAGGAATAATCAAGAAAGGCAGAGAGCTTCGGAGCATAGATATCGAGTGCTGGCTGTGTTTGTTAAAAATAATTATGGAAAGTAATAGATAAACGTGACAATGGAGTATCAGCATTTTGTGTATACTTTATTCTTCTTAAATATCACATGTTCAATTTTACATCCACTCTATCCAATATGCAACAGTTGTTTCTCTAACTTTTCCCAGTAACAAGAGGGTTTGAAAAATACTAACCTAGGAAAAATGCCCTTAGGAGTTTAAGAAGAGAGTGTATTCCTCACAACAAAACACAGCAGGCCACTTTAATTATAAGATAAGACCAAAAAATGTGCACAACACAAGTACTCAGATAGACAAAGCTATTTTTAACTGATTAATGTGGGGCAAAGGGCTATATTCTTCAATCTCCGGGAGAACACATCTATGCGGCATTTTGTTGGTTTGCATAAGCCACTGAGAGCAATGGCAGGTACAGTACACAGGGCATCCTCTGTTCCCTCACTGATTATTTACACAACGCCTCATTATCAGCCATTCCAGCTCTGGCTATTAATCATCTCTGAACAGGCAACAGGACCAGAAACCCTGCCTTTACTATTAGCAGGTGATAAATAGAGAGGCATTTCAACAGCCATATATTAAGCAAGCACCTCTTAAATAAGATCTCCCAACCATCGCTATAAGGGAAAAATGGTAACACTCTGAATTGTAAATTCTACAGCACACACACACTAAAGTTAAACAGTATCACACATTTACCTTTAACCCGTATCAGCTCCTATGGACATTATAGCAAAATCTACCTACCGGTACTTATGAGGAAAAATTCACACTTATAAACAGGTGGTTCAAGTTATGAATGCTGATTAGAAGACTGCCGTACGACGTCACTACCATTTTTACAATTTTTCTGATTGCATTGTTAAGCAGTTTTTAATAGCAATCAGGTGTGGCATAGTGGTGACATGAAGTGTTTGGTGGTGACATGGTTCTTTCATTGCATAATGTAATGGCATAAATCAGAAATGTAGTTCATGAAATATTGTTGACACATTAGCCTAATCATTTTAAATACAAATGTTACTTAAGTGCATTTTCAACTTATTTGGATCTTGGACCAAATAGTTGATCTGACTGATCGAAATTACTGTATCATAATTGGACTGCCTGTGTTTGAACACATTTACTAGTCCAAGTTGGTTTGACTGTGTAAATGCATCAATAAATGACTTCTTTAAACTGTGAAAACTGAATACAAATGCAAATGGGGCCTACATATAACAAGGGCTGGGGTTGCCACTTCACTCAACAAAAATTCAAGACCCCTGTGCTAGTATAAATACTTTAGGTGTAATTAATTAGCCCAATGATGAATATAATAGAACAGAGGTTATGATAGAACATGAGCTTGTGCCAAACTATTTCTCTCCAAGGAAACACATTTTTCTTGGTCAAGGTCGGGCCAATATAGTCAAGATAATAATCGACCATAATTATCTAACTGAAGACAACTGGAAATTAGGTTGTTCTAGAGTATTTCGGGTAGGAAGGAAAGGGGGTTTAACATTATCTCTAGCTTATAACTGTTTGTTCAGTGACCAATATGTCTCATACAATGCATCTGATATTAAAACATAACCCTTCATGATATTTGCATCCGAATGCCAATACCTTCATGATGATGATGGCAGAACACATGATACACATACACATTTTTTGGATCGTTCAGGAATTTCAAACCAATAACTATTTTCAGAAATTATTAATCAACTACACATGCTGATCTGCTCGTTTGTTACTCGATGCACATTGTTATGATTAATGCACTTTGGTATCACGTCAGGTGCGTTGTTGGTTTTATAAGTTGAAGATAATTTCCATCGCATTCGAGTTCAACTTTTCTCAACACCCATAGCAAACACCCCATGCTCAATCCCAGACTGATATCCGTGCTGTGTTTCAATGTAAGCTTACAGGACAAGGTGGTCCTCAAGCAGGGAACTTGACTCCATCTCGGGGTATCCTGTACTCTCTGATGTGCATGTTTTCAGGCCTGCATGCATCCTGACAAATCACTGGCTGATGGTTTTCTATATGCAGGACATACTAAGCAGAATTGGGATTGAGTTACTTTTTTCTATGTCAGCCATTTTCGTTTTGTGAAATTGTGACATCTTTGGTTTAAACACATTTAGAATGACTATTTGTGGGGTTTGTTTTGGGTGGTACTGAAAAAATATGTCTAAATATTTGGACTGAGGTCAAGCAAAATAATCAAATAGATTTTCTGTGGCTATATTTGGCTCTGATCCCTTCTCTCGAACTCTGCACATCTGGTTGCTCTGTAGAAATGATTTACATTGTAAATAACCTAAACAAAAACTTGAATTACTTGTGCAGTGATCGACTGTATGGCCTCCGTTTACAGTCCTACCGATAATCATATAAATAAAGCACATAAGTAGAAAATGATAGATTACATGTTTAGATGTATGCTCCTACGTGGTACCTGTAGGTTTCTGCTCCGAGTCTGACTCTGAACTGACCACCATCTCCAGTTATGCAGAAGCACATGAAGTTCTAATGCTGCTGCTGGTTCCTTCACCTTAGACAAGAAAAAAACTGTCATGATTCTTACACACAATCCTTAGTGTATCAGTGTATTGTAGGCTCCATTAATAACGCTCTGGAAAAAATGTGTGGAGTGGTCTCAATTCATAAAAACTATTTAAAAAAAACAGCTCAAAACTAATTATATCAAGTATGTTTTAGTGCACTGCCCCAGCCTACTGAATAGTCCTTTATAATTAAACGTGCTGCTAAACTATGCCTATATTCAACATATTCCAGTTTATAACTGTCACGGGGTTGTGGACATTCCGTGTGTGGTTTTAGTTGGTCACCTATTATCTTTCGTTTGGTTTGGGTTTCATCAGAGCCATTCGGCACCGTTGTAATGCTTTTTTGCGCCCACTTCCGGGTTATGGAGCTTCCAATAGTTCCAAACACGCCATACAAGGCCATTCATTTCCATTGGCATCGAGTAACTTTTGAGGTATGTTGATCGAATTCCTGCATTTTTAAAATTGTTATCTGTCCTCTGTGATGCATATGCTGATCTTTATTTCTATTCGCACAGCGTAATTATATATACTTTTAGCTTTGTAGACGACCAACTCCCTGCTAGTTCATTAGCTTGACCTGGCTAGCTAAAGGAATCTCCAGTAACAAATTCAATATATATCTTCACAGCGTAATTATTTATTTTTATTTAGTTATTGATTAGATTAGAATATCTAGGATCATTAAGTTTTATTAAGGACCGGTTTTATTTAGGTTTTTGTCAGCTGCTCGTCTGATTCTATAGGCTAACTCGTAGAAATAAGTTTGCGTTTGTTTAATTATACCATTGAAGGGCTGTTGGATTATATGAGTACAAATGATTCCACACAAAAAATATAATATGCCAAAATGAGGTTTAAATTATTTTTACTCAGACAGTAGGGAGACTCATTTCTTTCCAAAATTTTACAGCCTGGGTGTAATTTTGGAGGTGACTGCTGCTGGTGGCTGAGGCTGCCAATGGTGGCTGGTCGAAAAGATGGTGCCTGGTGCTAACGAGGAATGCTGCTGCTGGATGCTGCAGATAATGCTGCTGTACATAATTGTCTACACTTGGCTTGCCCTTTGAAATGCTACCAACTGATGTCACTGCTGTGAACGTTAATTACATTACATAGTTTTTTACTGTTGCTGGACCCTGTCATTTTGACGTTTTGACGGCTGACCATTGCCATCCATCTCTTCCTACGCTCTTGGTCCTTAGGGAAGCCATACATTCTGTAGCCCTTATCTGACCGATTGTTTGCATCCAAATGCTGCACAGCCAACCATGGTATATCTATAAAATGTTAGTTGTAACCAATGAACCATCACAGAACATCACAATATGCATCGCTGTTTCTTCACTTTGTTTTTCCAGGTAGATACACATACTCTCGTTGTCTCATTCATTGTTTAATAAAAATAATACTTAATTTCATTCATCCTAGCATAATGAGTTATTATTCTTGAATATTTTGGATACTTTGCATCATAAATCGTATTTGATTTAAAAAAGGTATGGTAAAATGTAAGGTTAAGCCACCATACGCTAGCAGCCTAGTGCTAATGCAATTCAAGCTAACATGAATGTGAAGCTTCTAACATAGACTTTTTGTTGTCACCTTACCACTCCAAATGTAAAAATGACATTAACAAATATGCAATAACAGTCCATCAAGTACTTGGGTATGTGTTTTCATTTCTTTTTACCACTAAATAGCGCAATCGACGCTAACAGTTCCGTTGAAATAAATGGGAGCTCACGGTTTGTTTGGAACTATTGAAGCTTACATGAACCACGTGACCACCCCGCAACTCTTTCTCTCTATGGCTCTGGGTTTCATGATGCACACCAGTTGTCCTTCGGGTAATCAGGAACTCTATGTAATTCACTAGTTTGTTTTTCACATTGCTCCTCATTTTCTAACGTCACGTGTATACTTTATTGCTGTTTTGTTTCATTTAGTAGTCGCAGAAATGCACACTTTATTTTACATTCAGTGTTTAGTTTTCGGTTTTGTGTTTATCTTGTTTTGTTTAATAAATACCAAAGAATGTGTGACTCCGGCTCTGCATGCGTCTTATTTCCCTGCACTTCACTTGAATTGTGCGATAGTAACTCTCATATCTTAAAGGTTTTTAGCCAGAGAAACAGAGTTAGGTGAAAACTGTTTGGTGAAATGAATTGTTAGACTGATAAACCGCTCCATAATGCGGTATGACTCATGACCGAGTGGTGGCAAGTCCATATATAAAGTCTTAATTTAAATTATGATATATAATACTTCCACAAAGAGCTACTTGGATACTTGTTAACTAGGCTACTATAAGTAGTACTTAGTTAGCCTAGCCTAGCTGGGGTGCCATGTGTGTGTGTGTCAATGTGTGTGTCTTAACTAGAGTTGTTGACTGACCTTGTCCCCTTTACTGTTGAACATGTCGCTTTTTTGCAGCACTATCTGCGTCTGTGGCAAGTGCGTTTCTTTTTTCCACTCTTTGTTCCATCTTTCTGACCGTGCACTTCGTCGTGCGACTTGTCTAAAATGTTATCCGCAGAGAGGCATGTTGACGGTTGCTTTGCGCGTGGCCAGAACTCATTTGTGGCGCGTGAACCCTCCTCGCGCACCCGACTCTACAGTGGGAGAGTGGAGGTCACGTGGCCTCTCGGTCCACTCATTTCTGCTTGCTATCTTATGGCTGCCGCTGGTACGTTTTCATGAGATGTTTTTAATAAAGTTCTTTACAAAAACTGAAGCTTTAATAAATATTCCTGTAAGAAGACCACAGTGGTTTGCAAATAGTTTAAGAAGTACAAACAAATGCCATCACCAATGAGAATCTGGTGGATCTATGCTTGAAGAGAGTTGATATGCAGTACATTCAGACACTTTCACAAATATGTTTTAAATGATGGTCCATCTACACATAATATCCCATAATAAAATATGACTGTAGTATGTATATAAGTATGCAGACTCTTTATACAGCACTATGTAGAGCACTTTAAAAGAGATCACTTAGAGCAGGTGTCAAACTGGTTTCACGGAGGGCCAAAAGTCTACAGGTGTTTGCTCTCACCTTCTACTTGATTGAATAATTAGGTCACTATTGGTTAGGTTCTATCCTTAGCTGGTTCTTCAAGTCTGAACGCTGAACCAATTTAAAGGAAAAAACAAAAACATGCATACACTAGGCCCTCCATGGAACCGGTTTGACACCTGTCACTTAGAGCCTTCTTGAGTCTCCAGCTTTGGGCAGGTTCTCCCGTTCTTCCTTTTGGATCCTCTCAAGCGCTGTCAGGTTGAATGGAGATTGTAAATAACATACACTTTCACAGACCCCACAGATGTTTAATTTGGTTAAACTCCGGGCTACTTAAAGACATTCACAGACTTGGCCCGAAGCCTTTACAGCATTGTCTTGTCCTCTTCTCACCATCAAAGGTACCAGCCTAACCTCAGAAGTTAGCCATACGCTGTCACACGCTGCAAGTGCAGCTTGAATAAAAGAACAGCTACCTGGCTGTCCACCACTGATCAATCGATATAAAAAATAAACCCATAGACTGAATCATAATAAAATAAATAGCCAGATAAACTGCACAATTACAAAATTAGCCTCCAATTTTTTGTCCTCACTCCTAAATTATTCCTGCACCTCACCGTTACCCTGACATTCATCTGAGAGTTTGACAACCATACACTGTCTCTCACACACACACACACACACACACACACACACACACACACACACACACACACACACACACACACACACACACACACACACACAGAAACACACACACACACAGAAACACACACACACACAGAAACACACACATACACACACACACACACAGAAACACACACACACACACACACACACGCATATTCCTACTTATTAATCAATGTTCTAAACACTGAAATTACAGCAAACATTCAGACTCAATGTAAGACGGACCAAAGTGTTCCATGTTCACACGATAACAGTTTATTACAATCCAGATTAGTTGAGACAAGTCTTTACACAGATGGTAACAGTGCTATGATCAGGCTCTCTGGCTTCACAATAGTGCAGTCACAACGCTTTAAAAGTATGTGTGTACACCTAAACGTTTACAGACAATATCACACATGTAAATCATGGTGAACAGATGGGTCTTTGATAACTCCAGGGATATCTGCTTGAAGTCCTCCTTTCCTGAAATGGAGGGGGTCCACAAATATCCCTAACACCTTGATTACAATTACCCCTAGACAGGCAGTCACCGTGAGTGAATCAAATACTTCCCTGTGCTCTCCAATACACTGTCTCGGCTGCAAATTAACGCACACATATATTTCCTATTCAAAACGTCCTGATTCAGACATTTGCACAACACACACACATATATAGCCAGGCCCGTACAGGTATGTGCGTCTCAAGCTGATCAATGACAAATCAAATTTAACGCAATGTTTATTATGAATCATTTTACATGTATTTCTGGCCGTAAGATAAAACTACTTCATTATATGTACATAAAATTGACTTTGGGTCACTAACGTTAAAACATGGAAATCATTATTTTTGAAAAAAGAACCTTTATTCTTTCCTAACCACAGCACCAACCCAATGACACGGAAGCACCATGCCACCACTGCCATCTAGTAGTAGAGGGCACGGGTACACATCAGGTGATTCTGTATTTGCGTGTGTGTCAGGGAGTAAGCACGGGTACATATCAGGTGATTCTGTATGTGCGTGTGTGTCAGGGAGTAAGCCCGGGAAAACTGCAGCAAGTGCTGCTGTTGGTGTATCACACAGCAACCTGGGGTGTCACATCCATCTTTGTCTTTTTGCCAAATTTGATTTTAAATATTTATCACACCATATATCATGGCTGAAACAAATTACTAGCAAAGTGCTATTGTCTGTGAAACCTGTAGTAAGAAGGATGGAAGCTTTAGAGGGAACATCAATGTTTCATTTGGTAAGATGTATAACTATCATGTATGTAACGGTATAATTTTCTTCTTTTTTCCACAAAATGATTTGTCAAAAGACTAGATTACAATAAAACCTTTTTTTTATATATTTCCCCCCCGCCCCAAAAAATCCATTCTGTCTTTTTTCTGCTTTTTATTGAAATGACACACAAGTCATGTAGTAATAATTCATTATAGTCTTGCTTTTACATCAACATCAACTCCCTGGAAGCTCATGAGAGTCAAAGATGAGACCTGCCCTCAGAAACTCATCTTGTTAAGCCATTCTGCTATCCATCACACAGCTGGCTTTACCATTCTGCTTTGCCATCACCTACAGGCTTTGAGGAGAACAGCCTCACTGTGCAAAATAAACATTCTGCCGAGGCACGGCAACACAGGCTGACAACAACCCTGTATAGTGTGGAGCCAACTTTGCATCTCCACATGAACAATGAAAAATAAACCTGTCCCAACAGTCATTTCGTTCCAAGTATTTTCTTCGAACACCTGTTACCCTGACTAAAAATGACATTGTGTCAGACGTGCATGTCATTCAGTCATGTGCACCACACTGCTTGAAAGGAAAACAAGAGAGAAACACATGATTTTGTTGTTTTGTTTGTACTCTGCTTTGAGTAAATTATTGTATCACAAGACCGCTGAGTTGAATCTACCATTTTATCCATTGTCAGTGGAGCCAATTCTGTGAATTTAACGTGCACGCAGCAAATACAAATTCCTCATATGCTGCTCAGGCCTGCATCACATTTCACAGCTCTGCAGAGACAACAATGCTGAACCAACACAACAAGCCTCTGATACGGTAGCTATTACGACTATACTGTGGCCAAATTTAAAGTAATGACACCCATTTCAGCTGACAACAATGATGTAAAGCTTACCGGGGGATAAAATCTTTTATTTACAGTAAAGCAATCGCACCATAACACATGACCTCAAAACTACATCCCAGGGAGAACCTATCCAATATTACTGTACTTTTTTGTGTTTTTTGTTCCTAGTGTTTATGGGGAAGATATTGGTTTACTTGTGTGGTGTGCTGCTACTATGTATGAAATATGGCAGATTTAAACAGATTTAGAATGTGCACATTACTCTATAGTAACCAAGAAAACATTACCACATTTATATTTATTTATTTATTTTTATTCAAATAGAAAAATCAAGTCAGACCAAAGAGCCCTGTATTAGAACATTAAAAACACATACTACATGGAAATAGAACATACATTAAGAAAAACAATAATAATGGACGATACAAATATGTATTATTTAAGATTTCTTGTAGGGACTCCTAGGCCTATTCCTGGGTAGACCTGTGGTATCTCCGGCACTATCGAGTATTGAGAGTGTGTTTGGGAACACTGTTCTTCAAACTAATTTGCTCTGTTAGATAGTCAGGATGTTTTAGCTTGACCGCCTTTGCTTACTTGAAAACATCAACCAATGTCTGGCCCTTTTAGACTGAATTTGTCACGTTAGGTTGAAAAAAATCATGTTTTTCACCCTGTGTTTCGCGGTTTCTTATCCATCATAAAGGCATCCCCTGATTTTGTCATTTGTCTTGTCATTACCCACACCAGGTCCCCAATTACTGATTCGTATGTGTATTTACTACTCTGCCTTCAGTGTTGCTGTTCATTGTTTGCGTGTCATGTCCTCCATGTCGGTGAGTGTTCTGTGTAGATTAGACTTTGGGGAGAAAAAATTGTAAGTCGCTTTATTAAGTGCATCTTATTTCAAGTATAATTATATATTTTTCCGTTCAGTGTTTGTTTGTAATAAACTTATTCAAACATTCTTATGACTGTGTTTGGTTCCTGCCACCACACTTCACCGGTCTTCTAGCTCCTCCTTTCATCCAATCACCTGATTGTCTTGCCTCTTCATTACGCACAGCACACATATTGTCCATCCCTTCATTTGTAAGAGTATATAGGTTCCCTGTGTTTGGTCATGTCTTTGTGTGGAACTATTCTTTCTTACTAAAGTTTTTTGTGAGTGAGTATTCAAAGTTATTTAATTTAGGTGTGAAGAATACAGTATATATACATTATTATTTTTCTCAGTACTAGTGAGTACTTTTATTTACAATTGGGCTTCGGTGAGTGACTGATATTAAAACAACCAACGCTATCTTATCTACGCCTAGAACGTGACATGCTTTTGGTACACTTTTATGTTGTTTTATATAGATTATACCATGTTACTTTTTTCACCTTTAAGCCTTTACAGAAAAAGGGTCTGACAGAATGGATTTGTAGACAACGATGCAAAGTAAACATTTGGTTAACAAAGTTTTCATTATGACCAAAGTCTATAGCAGAAGATTTCAAAGTTTCTACTGCATTAAATGCAACGTTATTTAGATATTGTCGCCACATAACTTATGTCGAATTTGATAGACACTGTTAACATTACTGTTAGCTAGCTTGCAACGTCTGTTACACACTGCAGTAGCAATTTTAGACTCTTTTTTTGCGGCGCTAAGCACACCTTCATTTTATCTCAGCAATTACAATTACAGGTACAAATGGCTTGAAAAAATAATTTTATACTTTAGCTATTAACTTTGAAATTGTATGTATAACCTTTTATTTAGTTCTAATGTAGGCCGATTGAGAAAAAAATCTCATTTGCAACAGCGACCTGGGGATTTGATGGTCTGTTTGGTAAAACACTGACTTCCGGGTACTAAATAAAATTAGTATTTTTGCGATAGGCCTACAGTTTTAGTTAATTGTGTAAAATTAAAATATAGAGGCACTGGGGTAACACATGCAATACATGTCATCCAGTGGTACTGAGAATAATGTATGACATGGGTGGCTTGGCCACAGAGTTGAGCTTTGCAACTGAGGGTGGTACACTTATCAAGTCTATGAGAATTGAGACTAATCTTACTGAACTAACAAATGGTTTGAGCAATGTTTCAGTTGGTCTAGTGTAGTATTGTTACTACTATAGTTAGTTTCTCTCTTAAATATGATGCATACATGTGCTGTACATGTGCATAATGCTTATAGGTAAAGAAACTCATGACAAAAACAGAATCTAGAACTTTTCTGGGGATGAAAGCGCTGGGATTAGGGGCTGGGCAGTAACTGAAGGATTAGCAGCAAGTGCCTTCATTTAAACACTAGGCTAATCAAAATGACAGATGTTTTTTTCTTGTCAGGTAGTTGCGTAGGATGACCACTAGATGGCAGAAAAGTTTTTGTAAAATTCCAAACACGTTTAACAAGGTTTACATTTAAGATGGCACTGATGAATAAGTCAGAATAAAGATGCATAAAGACAACAAACAAACTGAATGTAAAAAGTTAGGCCAATAGCTCTTTATTATTTTACATATGAAAGCGTTAAAAACATATATATAGAAAAGAGACAAAAGATTGCATTGGTTATTTCTCACAAAATCCACTAGATGGCACTGACGCAGCACCATTTATACTACAGAAATCAGGCCAGAGGATAGAGATGTGGAATTTGTTGAAGACAACAGACAAACACTGGAAAAAGCAATATATGCTAATTCATTGTCAGTACACTACTGCTCACATGGTACATGATATACACATAGATAATACAAATCATGTCAATAGCACTACATAAATACATTCTGGTCCCAAAACCATATCTTTGTCTGTATCTCATCATACAATGCATTGGGAATGCATCCTTACTAATGCATTCCTGTAATAATATTGAATAGAATATAATGTAAGCTTTGGGGTTGACAAACCTACAACTATTATGAATCTTATGTACTGTATTTTGCTGAAGCTCTTTATGGTTACTCATTACAAACACCACCTGACATAGCACTTAGATAATGCTCTGAAACCTCTGCTACGAACATTTGGTTAATGAGAGTTATAAAAATAGGCCTGTACTCTCCCGTCTTGCATAAACATGTGGAAATAAGGCTGCAGAAAAGCCATATTTCAATGAGTCTGGAATATGCAAATGTGACAAAAGTACAGCTTCATTTAATTCAGCAATAACATATTTGCAATACCTCATTGATGGCCTGAATAGCAGAATGACTCAATCCAATCGCATGGTGTTGGATTTCATTTGTATGGCATTTCACAGATGGGAATTGATGTGAATAGACCTCAGCTACTCATTACAAATCTAGGACACTGGAGAGACAGACCCGTATAGCCTTGTTGTGCTAAGGCTAGACCATGTGTCACAACAGCACAGACACAGTGATATAGGCCTCAGAACATTCCAATGTGGATGATTCCACCATATTTTCTGTTCTTAGCACCTCATCCACATTCTCGAAATGCCAACGGTTGATTTCGACATATTATGTTCTCAGACCTGAACAAACTCAAATGCATTCCCTATATCTGCAGCCTGCCTTTGTCCGAACTAAGACACGATCGGTTGGACAGACAAACATGCCAACTAAAATGATCTCGAAGCAACAGACAATCGGTCCTGTGGAGAAACCCGAGCTCGAAGATACCAATGTAACATTGTTTTCACCTACAAATGTGTATTATGATTGTGACAGCACCGACTGTGGCAGTTTGTAGAGAGGGAAACAAAAGAAATCACACAGAAATTAAAGCTGCGAGCAGCTTCACTGTGTTTCAGCAGCGCACACGCTGTGCCGCCATTAAGCCTAATTAGACATTTGCTCTTATTTACTCCTTTCCCCAATTTTTTAAACATCACAATTAAACAACGAAAAAGATACGGCAATTTTTGTCAATATTATTATTGTTGTTTTTCTGTACGTTAAAAAGAAACTCTCCTGGAAGCGTTGTTGGGAACATGTGATGATGATTTATTCATGATTTATAGACATGACGTGTTAGACACCAGCCACATTCAATTTCAATGGTCAGTAGTGGCCATTGTTTTTACTTTGTAGTCGGGAAAATATAAAGAGGCAGATTTATGTACCAAACGCTACAACTGTGAATAATAACACAAATCACACAGATACAATATGTACACCAGCTATGCTTCTGAAAACCTAAAAAAAGCATGGGGCGAGAAGATCAAGCTAGCAGCCTACAATAAATTGGAAGATAGTGGTACAGGAGGAGAGAGGTCTCACATCAGCAGCAAACATGTGCATCTTTTTGAATTTAACAATAATACATTGGATCTTAAAAAATTGATGCTTAGCTACCTTTGTCAGATTGTTACCAGAAACCAAGATCCTATTTTTAATTCAGTAAACAGAAGTTTCAGGTAGCATAGCCTCATTCCAGTGACATCTACACTAGCTGTAACCAGAATAAAAAAAGAATGTGAGGCCCCAGTGCACCTGGACTGAGCAAGAGGACAAATACTTTAAATTGTTTTGTTTGAGAAATAGATGCTTCACAGGTCCTCAAAATGCAATGAAAAACTTGAACGGTGGAGTTTACAGTCCACATCCAATATGGCTCCCTTTTCCTAGCCTCAACCTCATTCTCGTAAAGGGTTTCCTAATTACCTTAACTTACTGGAATAATTATCCTAACCTTGTGGGTTAATTATATTTACATGCTGTATTAATACTCATAATATGATGCATTGTAACCTGATGCATTTTAAAGTGATCCTGCTTTGCACTTACCTCTGCGCCTATGACCTGCCTAACCCGGAAGTGATTTCACATTGTAACTATATCTGTTGGTTATGTGACTGTTATGGGTAGGCATTTTGTAATTCTATAATTATTAAAACAATATCATAATATCATGAACAATTGTCAGATGTCTAAAAAGTTTACATTAAATATATAGAAATACATTGATTGTTTTTTGGTTAGCGTTTAGCAGCACAGCTGAGATTACACAAAAAAAGATGCCATAATTTTCTCTAACACAGCACAGAGCAAAAACTAAAAATCTTGTCATCATATTTTAAGATAAACTGAGTCATTGTTTAGCTAGTTTTCAGAAAATATGTCTTAAATTTTCTAACTTATTTAAGTAATTATATCTTATCCTTGTAAATAATTGAAGTTAATTGAATGCACTTGATAGCAGAGCACACTTTAAGGGCCGCCCCTGATAAGGGGTTCCGCCCCTGATAAGGGGTTCCGCCCCATATAAGATGTATGTACTTGTCACAGGCTCCTTGGTGGCAGTGCTCATGAACTACAAATAAAAGTACGCTAAATAGTTTCTTACCCGGAACATTAAACAGTGATCTAGAGTAACACAACACTCTAACCTAAATGACTTGAGACTTCAAATGATCCATAGCAAAGTGACAAAATATGCAGCGTCTTAAATATCAAGCTAATCACCCAATCTAATCCCTGGTGTGTGTTATGAAAACAAAACCACCCAGCCGGAACTAGCTGTGTGCACTCCACTAAAGACCTAGAGTGGAAACAAAAGGTTCCCACTTGTGACAGTACCACCCCTAAAGGACTGGCTGCCAGACAGGCCAGGCAAAGTTCAGTTAAAGGGAGAGACGGAGGACCGCCGAGGAGTTGGCTTCAGCCACAGAGGCAGCTTCAGTTTTCTTGTCTTGGCCGGCTGTGGCTTACCGTCAGGGACCTGCTGTTTCTCACCGGCTGCGCATGGCTGTTTTTCACCGGCAGCGACCGGCTGTTGCACACCGGCAGCGACCGGCTGTTGCACACCGGCAGCGACCGGCTGTTGCACACCGGCAGCGACCGGCTGTTGCACACCGGCAGTGACCGGCTGTGGCTCAGGAGGCAGAGGTCAGTCCTCCTCTACCTCCAGCATTGGGGTTAGCCACCAGTCCTCCCCCACCACTGGTGGAGGAGGCAGAGGCCAGTCCTCCTTTGCGTCTGGCTCTGGCAGCTCCAGCCATGCCCTCCACCAACTGCCAGCTAACTCTAGGGGCTGGTCATATAATCCATCTTCTATGTCCTAGTGGGCGGTGGCTGGACGGGGTCGCTGCTGCGCTGTAGCCATGGCAGAACTCCTGTGGGCTCTAGTTGCGGCTCCACGACCGTTTTTAGCGAACTCCGTTATGAGTTTGGGCTGCAATTTGGATCAATTCCGATCGCCATCGCCAGAAGGAGGGTATTAGAAAAGCCGTAATTTGATTGGCTAAAAAAACCTAGGGGGGAGGAGTTATCTGACACGCTAAGTCCACAGGAGAGTCAAATCAAGCAGTTGTGTGCTAGCGAGAGACAACGGTAAAGTTACCAGTGCTTTCTGTTAATACATACCCCATAAAAGAGTGAAACTTTTTAACATTCACTTTGCCCTTCAGCATATACATGTTTGCCCCTTTTTGTGCTTGGTAGGTCAGCTATGCCACCCAAAAAAAGGGGACATACGGATCGTTTTCTCGAAGCACAGTGTACGTCAGGCCAAATAACTAGCCACACAATCAAACTAGCAGTGGTAGTGACCAGGCCTTCAAATGCATATTCTATTGTGGAAAATAGTATTAACTGGTGATAGTATGTGTTACTCAAGATATTGTTACAGCTAACTACATGCTTCACCTTAATTTGGATACTCACAATTTTGTTTTTGGAGGTGCAATTTTGCAGTGTATCTGTGCAATGGTGCTAAAAGATATAAGCCATTCGACTGTCACTTTCAATTTGTCAAAAAAAAAGTTTTGGGGGTGCGCACTGTGTCATTCATTTCCCTAAAGACAAATTTGATAACTCATTAGAGAAAATTACAAACTGTACCTGGGCTGTAGGGAGTAGCGGGTTCCAGCAGGAAACCTTCAGTGCAGAGAGCATTGTAATTGGGTACAATTAGCATAATTAATTGTGCCTGTTCCTCCCGGTGGGTCAATACAGAGGCAGATACACAGCACGACAATGAGAACGATGGACAAAACAGAGACAGTTTGTGATCTTTTGTGATCTTATTTTGTATTATTGAAAGCATTTTCTGTTTTATATATGTTATAAACATTTCTGTCTTAAAACAACTTGCTAAACAAGGAAAGCCATATTCTTTGAACAAGAGCAAGAAACTAAATGTATTTCTTCTAAATGTAGGGTAACTTTCTTACTCAATGGGACCCAAATATGTTAACAAATTATTTGTCTGGCTTTTTGTCATCACTGAACCTGGCAACCTTTTTCTTGTTACTCCACTTTATTGAATCATGCTATTTATGGCCTTTATACAGTGGATATAAAAAGCCTACTTAGCCCTGTTAGAATAAAACCTTGGACAAGGATAAATAATTTCAGAATGTTTTCCACCTTTAATGTGACTACAACGTGAACAATTCCAACTGAAATCTTTGCGGGGGAAAAATAAAAACATTACAATAATCTGGTTGCATAATTGTGCATACTCTTAAACTAATACTTTGTTGAATCACCTTTAATAGCATGGCACATCTTGACTTGGCAATATTTGCCCATTCTTCTTTGCAATAGCGCTCCAAATCCGTCAGATTGCGAGGAATGGCTCTGGCTGAACCATTCCAAAATCTTCTTCTGGTGAAGCCATGCTTTCGTGCATTTGGATGTGTGCTTTGGGTGGTTGTCGTGCTGATAGGAGATCATCTTCAGCTTTTTAATGGAAGTCGGTTTTGTGCCAAAATTGCCTGGTATTTGAAACTGTTCATAATTCTCTCCACCCTGACTAACGCTCCGGTTCCAAAGAAAAACAGCCCCAAAGCATGATTCTGCCACCACCATGCTTCACTGTGGGTATGGTGTTCTTTGGGTGATGTGCAGTGTAATTTTTGTGCAAAACATACCTTTTGGAGTTATCGCCAAAAAGTTCAACCTTGGTTTCATCAGACCATAACAAATTTTCCCACATGCTTTTTGGAGAATTGATGTTTGTTTTCGCAAACCTGCGAATTGGATGTTTTCTAAAAAAAAGGGTTCTGTCTTTACACCCTACCCAATACATTTGAAGAATATGGGAGATTGCTGTCACATGAAGCACACAGCCAGTAATAGTCAGAAATTCCTACAGCTCCTTTAAAGTTGCTGTAGGCCTTTTGGAAGCCTCCCTGACCAGTATTCTTCTCGTCTTTTCATCAATTTTAGAGACACTGTGTTCTATGGTATATCTAAAGCTTTGGAAATTATTTTGTACCCTTCTAATTACTGATATCTTTCAATAATGAGATCCCTCTGATGCTTTGGAAGCTCTTTGCGGACCATGACTTTTGCTCTGAGATGCAACTAAGAAAATGTCAGGAATATCCTACTGGAACAGCTGACCTTTATTTGTGATTAATCAGTCACTTTAAATTATGGCAGGTGTGTAATTACTTTTTTTAACATTAATTTGATTGTGATTGGTTCATTCTGAACACCGCCACATCCCCAGACATGAGAGGGTGTAAACAGTTAAGCACCCAGGTTATTGTAAGGTTTTTATTTTTCCCCCTCAAAGATGTAAGCCTTTTTTATAGAATTTTTCACATTATAGGTCACATTAATGCTGGAAAAAGTTCTGATAAGATTTATCTTAGTCTCATTTTTTCATATGACAAAAACCTGGCATTTTAAAAGGGGAGTGTGGACTTATTATATCCACTGTATATATATATATATATTTAATACCCCTGAAAGTGGAGATAATATAAAATAAACTACTCAGCTCAGTGTTTCCTCAATTGTTACTTTATCAGGAAAATATCCAATACATACAATAAACAATGTACTATTTATACTTGAGATATACATACATAAAAAATGTGACTTTACAATAATCCCAATAATATAACAACCAATATATAAAATAAAAGTATTTACTGCATATTGACTAGTTATGCTATTATATTCTTATCGGATTTCACTTTGCAGCACAAGATAATTCTGGCCTTTACGAGCTCAAAGCAAATGACATTTTAATACTGCAACAACGTTATGTTAGCTATAACTTTGAACTTAGCATGCACAGCCTAAATCACAAATGCGGGGGCGAATTTGCTTTGGGACTCGCAGTTGCGTACCAACTACCAAATCAGTTTCTATGTGGCCTATGTATTATATATATAGGCGATTGCTAACAAAGATGCTAGTCAAGATGAAAGATCAAGTCACCCGCTTAATAGGGGGCAAAACATAGTGAACAAAGAGCGACGGCAAGACCTGTGTAATGTTTTTCTGGTGGCCTTCCATGAAGCCAAACATGCGATCCTACGCGGAGGACATCGTTCTCCTGAGAAGACTCAGAGTAAATGTCGGAGGTGCGTATCATTCACGAGAAGGTGGAACGCGAATAATGCAGACCATTGCCCAGACAATCAGTTGGGAATTGAGGGAAAAGTTAAAGTTAGCCGAATATTGGGGTGTAAATATTGTGTATACCTGCGATTTCCTTGGAGTAATTGAACTGGGCGCTAAGTGAACTTCGCAAGACATAATGGACAGGCTTGTACATCTTTTCCACCACGGAGGGTTAGATGAATGGAAGAAAAGTTGGTATTGGTTTGCACAGATGGAGCTGCTGTCAACGTTGGCGTGTACAATGGAATTGTTCCAAAACTACGGCACATGTCTGTGATTGAGGATTAACTTGTGCATATTCTATGCATCACACACTCCCTCGAGAACTGCGCCAAATCAGCTGGTCGCTTTGTTCCATACTGTGAGACATTTAATCGCTCTGTTGTAAAGTTGCTGAAGATTTATCTACATAAAGGTAGTGCAAAGAAAACAGATGCACCAAAGAAGATTTGTGGTGAAAATGGCGTGGCCTTTTTGAAACTTGTTTCAAGATATATGGTGGTCTGCAAGGAGTGGAAAATACTGAGACTATTAGCTGCCATTAAAATTCAACTGGCTATAACTGATTTGTAGAGCGTTTTCAGTGTTTTCTGTCAAACATGCTTGATAATAGCAACATTTTGCAGCTCAAATCCCACAGGTTTCAGCAGGAAAAGCTGACCACTGTTGAATGTAAAGATGAACTCATGTTAGCCATTGGACAGTTCACGCTCTTACTTGATAGAGAGGGCAAGTACAGGAAAGACACTTTCCAATGTGGTTGCTGACAGGGACAAAGTGAATGTTCTGAGTAGTTTAATTCAGGAGTTTGAAACCAGATTTGAATCACTCAAGTCATGTGATCCGTTTTTTATGATCCTTCAACTTGGCCACAAGAAATGCAAGACCTTCACCGTTTTGGGAACACAACATTTAGCAATATTATTCCGAAATATGAAGCCACATATATAAATCAAGCGACCCAGATTGTTACTCCATCATCCACGAGGTAATTATTTTGTCACTTACACTGGCTTTGAGCTGTGAAGCTTGTGAGAGGGGACTTTTACATCTCAATTTAATAAAAACAAGTACAGATCCCGTTTGTCACAGACACGCCTCTCAGCCCTGATGCAAATCCATTTGTCAAAGTTGACCACAGAAACATTTGACCCAAAGCATGCGGTTGTCCTTTGGATGAAAACAGCTTGTCGCCGGATCAACCTGGGAGCAGCAAGTGCATTACAAGCATGTTTGAAAATGATGAGGACAGTGAGAGTGGCAGCAAGAGTGGGACAGTGAGGGGATCAGTGAGTGGGTCAGTGAGTGGGTCAGTGAGGGGGTCAGTGAGGGGGTCAGTGTGGGGGCAGTGAGGGGCCATGTGGGGGCAGTGAGGGACAGTGAGGGGGCAGTGAGGGGACAGTGAGGGGGTCAGTGAGTGGGTCAGTGAGGGGGTCAGTGAGTGGGTCAGTGAGGGGGTCAGTGAGGGGGTCAGTGAGGGGGTCAGTGTGGGGGCAGTGAGGGGCCAGTGTGGGGGCAGTGAGGGACAGTGAGGGGGCAGTGACGGGGTCAGTGAGGGGACAGTGAGTGGGTCAGTGAAGGGACAGTGTGGGGGCAGTGAGGGGGCAGTGTGGGGGGCAGTGAGGGGGCCAGTGTGTGGGGGCAGTGAGGGACAGTGAGGGGGCAGTGACGGGGTCAGTGAGGGGACAGTGAGTGGGTCAGTGAAGGGACAGTGTGGGGGCAGTGAGGGGGCAGTGTGGGGGCAGTGAGGGGAGCAGTGAGGGGGAGAGTGTGGGGGCAGGGAGGGACTAGTGAGGGGGCAGTGAGGGGGACAGTGAGGGGACAATGTGGGGGTCGGTGAGGGGGCAGTGAGGGGACAGTGTGGGGCCAGTGAGGGGGCAGTGAGGGGGCAGTGTGGGGGGCAGTGTGGGGGACAGTGAGGGGTCAGTGAGGGGTCAGTGAGGGGGACAGTGTGGGGGGCAGTGAGGGGGAGAGTGAGGGGGCAGTTTTGGGCGCAGTGAGGGACTAGTGAGGGGGCCAGTCTGTTAGCTATGACCAAAAATAGTGTTTCATCATACTGGGGTTTGATGAAACTGGGGTGAACAAGCGTTCGGCTTACCTTCTATGGTTAGCTAAAGTTGAGGGCATCTAATATAATTATCACTATTTCATCTATTACATCTTGCCTACTGTCACGGGTGATGGGTTTTGATCCACACGGGGAGTTTAGTGGGGGGCACTTCTTGTTTTCTGGCGATTGTTTTCTTTCTAGCACAGCTGTGTCTGTTGAGCTTATCGCCAGTAGGGGTATTTAGGTCACTGGGGAATGTCCCCGCCTTGCTGGATATCATTTATATGTCACGTTGGTGAGTGTAGTTTGTTTGGTTTGTCATAGCTGTTTAGATATTGGTTGTTTATAAGTCGCTGTTGCGCAATTTACTTTTATGCAGCCTGTGTTTGTTTTGTGTTGAATAAACACCACGACCGTGAGTACTTGCTCTGCCCGGCCTACTCCTCCTTAATACACCTTAAAGAATTTGTGACACCTACAGACATTATATGCACAGAAAATATATAAGATTCACTAACGTCGTATTTGTTGCAAAACATTTGGCAACATAGTTAGTATAACATAGCATGGACGTTTCCCAAAGTTTATATGCGAAAGCCATTTTGCTAAAACAAGATTTAACAAGCTCAGATTCCAGTCTGACATTCAAATTGTGCTTAATGAACCCAATAAAATGAATCACCTAGGTTTAACTTGCCATGCAGTGGAACCCCAACACAGAACACTTGATGCATATGTAAACAGATATTAGTGCAGATTATTTTGCTCCATTTACATTGCATTAGTACCAGGAACAGCCAACCGGCTGGTGCCCATTGCTCAATCATGTATATTCTATTAAGACGCAACTGGACCACACTAAGTAGCGTTCCTAACAGCATACCAAGGGGGCTCTGTGTGCACCTAAGATCGCTGGGCACTTTTGCATTTTTAAATATCAACGGTAAATGATAGAAATCAGATAAATGGTTATTGGCTCCATGAATAATGAAAGTCTTGATCATTAAGGACTAATTGGGTTCTTGTCATAAGGTCCAGAATATACACATAACATTTTTACATTCAGTTATTTTACATACAGTCTTATCTAGAAAACAATATTGTAGATATTGAATTAAATCTAACCAAAAAATGATGATATACGTATAATAAATTGTTCTTAATTTCAACAGTAGTGTATGGCCCTACATAGACCCTGAACTGTCTGATCTTCGCTGACATACTCAACAACATGCTTTTAATGTTTCATAGACTTTAAGGATTTCCTAGGCTCCCTCCAGGCATATAGATCATAATGTAAAATGTGAAATATAATGTACAAGTCATACAGTATAACAATGGACTGAACACACATTTCAAAATCCTGTGAAGATTGTGTATTTTTTCATTCAATCCATTTAAAATGGGTATGTATGTGTCAATATGCTATGGCTGTTAAAAACCTGCTGAACTGTATATCAAACTGAAATAGTAGACCATTGCTTATTCCGAAAAGTAATATAGTGTAGAATTGTCAGTAGTTTCTGAGCAGTAGAGCACAAATCTAAATCTGGTGTCATGAATTATTAAAGGCTGGCTTTATGGGAGTTCTTCTGCAGGGACTATCCACCACTATGAAAGCTTAACATCAAACAGGCCGCAGAATAATACGAGCTGAGTTTAATGCTAAAAGTATTTCTACCAAAAGTATAACGTTTCAGAATAGGAGACCAATTTTGAATGTAAAATATTATAGCAAAAGCAGTAAGTGATGCTGAGGAATGAACTGTAGACCAACTGAGACAAAGTTGTAGGTCTCCAGAGATGGTCAGTGTTGGTATATGTTCTATACACATAAAATCGCATGGACTCAAACATCTTTTGAGTAGACAGAAAAAGGGGAAATAGGATGAAAAGATGGCAACAAAACATTGAATTTGCCGCGGCTGAATATCTGTCCAAAATAGGAATCCGACTGGATGAGTCTGTCTGTCTTTCCAATCTGTGTGCAACCAGAAGTAATACTCATGGAATTCACAGTTAGAATATAATCAGCTTTATTCATGGAGGATACAAGTTAAAGGTTAGGTTGTATTAAAAACTTGTTTGCAGTTGAATTATTCAGATAGATAGAGTGCATGTAGTCAGCCATTTGTCTCCTCTGGTTTTGGTTCATACATGTTTATCCTCAATTACACTGTTGGTATTTATCAGATACACTTTTTCGTATTGTAAATGTAATCCATCGTTGCAATAATAATAACGTTTTAAAAATATGTTTTAACAACACCACATGAGTGCATGGGCTCTGTCAATTTATTCAGACTATTTATTTGTGTCACAGCAGGTGTTAGTGACAGTATACAGCCAAATTGCATTGGTGACTAAGCAATTCCAGGAAATGAGAATAGAAATGAAGGTGAAGAGTTTGGCTTTCAAGACAGATAAACCCAGAAGCTGCAATGTGGATACCATTTGAAACAGCTATAAATTAAAGGCCCGTAATTCAGTTTCTCCACAGATTCTCTCTTCACTAGACTGAATATGTCTATAAAATTCTGAGAGAAAAGTAGGTTGCTCAAATCCACTTAATTTGGCATGATAGATTGAGTCCATGCTTCAGTGGCTGTAATTGAATCTGTGACCTATTTTTTCAAAAGAAAATTGTCTCTGGGTGTACTTGTCACCATACATTTTAATGGACTTCAATACACTGTCACAAAATGAAGACATTGTCAATAGTATTGTTCGCCTTGCTTGCTTGTTCCTTTGCGTTTTGTGCATAGCTTTATTGTTACATTGTGTTTTTTTAGTATTATTGGTTAGAAAAGTAATATATAACAAATAGTTTGGCTCCTTGATGTTGATTGGCTGAAACCTGTGGTATCCATGTTGGGCATTATGGGGTGTGGTATGTGACCAGAAAGGGCTCTTCTTTCATACAACTCAACTCAGTGCATTAGTACACTGCCCCTAACAGGAGTATTTGTGTCATTTTCTGTGCCGAGTTGTTGTTTTTTATAAACGTGGTATACAGATTTGACATTTCGGACTTGTTTTTTTGTTTAAAAATCAATGTAATTTTCAGTATTTGTACATTTCTAATTAATTTAATTTAGAAAAATACTAATTTCTTCAGTAACTTCTGTATCTTTTTTTCTATGATTTACTAACAAGTCCAATATTTCTGGCGGGCAGTGTGACAACACATTTTTCAAACCTGATATGCTTTATTTATTAAGAGAATATATCATAGTATGTTCACAAGAGATGGCATGCATGTTAACCGAAAAGACAGCCTTTACAACACTAGGAAGTCTTTTGTCCATCTGTGAATGCTTTAGAAAAAGAGTATACATTTTAAAACAGGCCTGTCCCTGGAAAGCAGATGTCTGGCAATACAACAGCACTCAACAGATGTAGAGATCCTTAGCTGTCAGCTAAAAGTGTTTTACAACGTTTACAGCAACGAAAACAATCCTCCCCATTGTTTTTTACCTCGTGGATATAAATGTACTGAATGAACCTGAATTTTGCTTTTTGTATAGTATTTTACAAAACGCATTGCAGCATTGTCCTGACTGGATAGCGGCAGTCAGAAAGCATCGTAAGAGGTGGTTGGCATGTTACAAACTGAATGGCCCCTTCCCTCCCAGGAATAAATAAACATGAGTAGACATGCCTTGTCAAACAAGTAAAAAGAAACTGGAGAGAAAATTCCTGGTTGTTGGGCACGCTTTGAGCCAGGGAGGTTCGCCTTAAAACAGACCACTTTTTGAGTCGACTAGGAAATACAGCAGTTCATGAGCTCGGATCATGCATGGTTTGGTCCTGAATTTAATAGCAATTTAATTGGAAACACAGGCTTTTAGTCTGGGACTAGGGTCCTGTGAAGCTTGGATGTAAAACATGGAGCTTACAACAACAATGCTGTGGGTTTGGTTTGCACGGGGTGCAAGTACAAAAGATTTATGAAAATGTATCCACGGACAACTGTCATTTTGGATAAAAGGATCTGAAAACCAGAGATGCTCACAAGTCTCTGAGCAAGAGTCCAAGTCAAGTCTCAAGTTTCTCGTGGTTATAATGAGTGTTGATATCACCTGCTCGTATCATCTGGGCAGCATAGCTATATATATAAGGAATTCAAAGCATGTAATTTGTGAGACTCCTTTAGCTATTAGCAAACAGTAACAGCTTTGATTAGTTGTTTGGTGTATAACCAGTGTAAACAGGCTATTGCAATATTTCAATTACTTTCAAGTTAATATCTGTATTTTTGGCAATATAACATGAACATACAGTACAGAGTAAATATTGAGGGTCTAACAAAGAAAAGACTTGCTTGTCTGTTGCTGAATCATATTCACAGACCTTGCCTCCCATTTTGCAAGCTCAGTGGGGTCATAAGAACAATGACAGATAACTGTATTACTCAGTGCCGTCATTTACATTGTCCCAATTAGGGCCTCATTGCAGCTAATTGCAAAATACTATTGCTTCCAAATTCATGTGAAATATACACAAACAGTTTAAGACAGTACAGTTAACTTCACAATAAAGAATGATAAATTATTTGTTATGTGCTTAGTTGCTGGATAGCACAACCATGTAATGTGCTACAACTAATGACAGCTTATAAACATTTGTAAGTCAACACGCCCCCCAGACTTCCAAACCCAGTGTAGCATTAACTAAATAAAACTGTAGCATAGCAAACAAACGCTCATTCATCTTTTCATGAGATCTGTTAATCTCTCGTAGGTCGTGGCTAAAGCAAGAAGCAAGTTTAGGTTAGGTGTTTGCTAACCTATAAAATTGTGTTTTCAGGTCCCAAACCCAAATTAGGTGTGTTGGAGCCAGGGTCCTTTATCTTGGTCCGATATATGTTGCATTCAGCTTTTGTTTGGGCCTTGTTTTATGAAGTGTTTAATGCTGAAGCTAATGGCACCGTGCTGTTGACATGTTTGTTGTCCTCTAGCGTGTGGCCGCACCCAGCAGATACGTTACGTATTACATAGACGTAGAAGGTTATAGGTTACAGAGGGAGGGGAAAAACATTCAGCTCATCAGACATTTACTATGAAGACAGATTCTGCTGCAAACTGATGTACCAATGACTGAAACAACTGTAATATGTGTCTCGGATATTGATCCTTCATGTTCCTGACCTAAACTGCAGATCCATAGATATCGGCCTATCAAGATGTTCCGTGGTACTGTTCTGGGCTTTTCTGTAGTGTGAATCTGAGCAAGACGTTTTTCATAATGTTTTATCTAAACAATGAGCCCTTTGGTCAAAGACCACGCATCTGGTCATTCTGTTTCTGCATTAAGTACTGTTACATGTACACAGATTCACATGGCTTATACCAGGATCTTATTCTATATAAGCAGGGTTGGCTCTAGCCTTCTGGGCCCAGTAGTACATTTTCATTGGTGATAAGCAAGCAATCAGTTCTTATAGTCAACATGTTGGCTGCAGGAGAAATGGGCAGGAGTAAAGACCTGAGTGCCATTGACAAGGGCCATATTATTATGGCCAGACGACTGGATCAGAGCATCTCTGAAACGGCAAGGACAATGGGGTGTTCCCGCTTAACAGTGATGAGTACCTACTGACAGTGGTCCGAGGAGTGACAAACCACAAACCAGTTACAGGACGTTGGGCGCCCATCGCTCATCAATGCAAAAAAGCAACAAAGGCTATGCTGTCTGGTCCGAACTGACGGATGGTCAACTGTTTTACGAGTCACAGAGAATATTAATGATGGCAACAAAGTTGCCTGGTCCGATGAGTCCCGTTTTCTATGACATCACGTTGATGGCCATGTCCGTGTGTGCCGTTTATCTTCAGAATGCCCCCAACATAAACATTGATACATACCTGGTATTCCCCTTGTTGGCAATGGCATTGTGGCCTTTTTCAGCAGGATATTGCTTTGCCACACTGCACACATTGTTCGGTAATGGGATGAAGAACATGATGAAGAGTTGCAAAGTAATGTCCCGGACTTCAAATCCAACCAGAATTTCTATAAAAATCAACTGCATCTGCATTTCAAACTTACAACATCGTAACAAATTAATCACTGTCAGAGCTCCTCCCAAAGCCAGTCTACTGCCACCTGCAAGGCAGGCTTCGGCATTCGTCTTCCCCGTTCTTGCTAGTTTCCTCTCAGAATGGCCCAAGCAGAAATACAGACAATACATCTAGTCAAATGAATACATACTGCTACAACGCACTAACATATATGTATGATTGTATGAATTTTTTAGCATTAATAATTTTAACATTTATTTTGTTGTTGTAGGTCCTATGTAGATTTATTGTGCATAAAAGCCACAGTTAGATTCTACAAACCTAAGTTTTCCATAACATGCTGATGCTTGATTCTTTGCCTGTTTTGTGTCCATATAATAATATTTTATTCTATTGGAAAAAACATTTTCCACAGTGTATTGTGCTTATCCCTACCAGAGTAGATCAGCCTGTGGGTGTCCCAGAGCAAAACCCAATATAGAACTTATTTATTTGATTAGACTGAAGTCGGTTATGAGTTTGTAGCTCCAACCCTTTGGTCATGGCTGTTGTTTGACAAGACAAATGGCACGGAGGACTGAACAGATTTGGCTATTTTTACGGATCTGTGTCAAAGAAGAAGAGTACCTGATCAAAATTACAGACTCCTACATGCTTTGTAAGTGGGAAAACCTGCAAAATCGCCAGTGTATCAAATACTTGTTCTCCCCACTGTAGCTCATGCGCCAACTGAGAACAAGGGAGTTATGTTTAGCCCTCATTGCAGAATGAACACCAGGATGTAATGGATGTCTACCACCGCGCCGCGGCACAACATGTCCCTAAAGACATTATTCACAAAGGACTGGAAGACCGACGTAGCATTCATTAACCTATATGGCATCACCATATAATCATAGTGCCCTGTGGTGGTGCTGAAGGCAGTCTCCCACTCATCTTAGGGTATTTGCGACAGGGGATACACCTGACAATAGGGCGGTACTGTGCTGCCTGTAGATCTCACAATCCCCCGGGCGATGGGGTGGTAATTTTATAGACATTACTTTAAAGAAGGCTAAGGTGAACTCACTATACTTATATAGGATTACGCACGGTAGAGACGTTGTCTGGACTTTCCATCGATGTTGCACAAAAGGTGCACTCCCGAGTGCGGTCTGTGTGGTCTCCCTAGACACGACGTCTCCCACCTCCATAGTCTCCGGAGCGGCAGCCAGTAGCTATATCTACCAGTTGCTCGAAGGAGCGGGCGGCATCTCGGCATGCCAACTACCGACGGACCTCCGAGCACAGATAGCATCGAAAGGGCACTGTTGCCAAGCTCACATGCTCTGGCCTCTAGACACTGCACCATGTCCATGTGCTGCTTCAGCTGGCTGGCGATCTCTTGCTCCATGTTTCCATTCTCAGACGTGTGTGGAAATATGACAGTTTTACTATGCCCAGCTATGCTCAATCAGAACAGATACACCCCACTAAACTCCCCGTGTGGAACAAAACTCACCACACGTGACAAAGCCAAACACAAGGTGGAAATGTAATTCATGTTCGGATTTATTCGATAATGCACCTCAAATTTGTGCTTCAGTAAAAAAAGGAGTACCTTTGACTATCTTCGAGTGGAAAGAGAAGTGAGAGGTGATATTCAGCTCCCATTTGAGGTCCTGGGCGATGGTGTTGCCCAGGAAGCGAAAAGACTCCTCTAAGTTGACGGGGGAGCCCCCAGGACAATTGGACAAAGGTCAGCCGGGCTTCTCTTAAAGTCCACTCTCATTTCCACTGTTTTAGAGCATTGAGCTCCAAGTTGTTGAGACTGCACGAGGACACCAGCCGGTCAATTTCCACCATGTAGGCGGTTAGGTTAATAATGGTACCAATATCAATAAAAAATAAACAACCCCCATCCCTAGTAACGATAGACTCCTATGGAACCAATCAGAATAACGGTTAGTGACAAACTAGAAGACTAACACTATTGTCTGTTCAAGACCGCCATTACATTTGCTGACTACTAGGGGTGTGACGAGATCTCGTGTTACGAGATCTCGCGAGATTAAAACGCGATGAGATTTCTCGTTGAGGTGAAAAGTTGTCTCGTTAGTTGTGATGTCAGCGTGTATGGAACGCCAAGTGGCTAAAAACGTGTAACACTTCAAGCGTTTCTTGTGGCTGAAAACGTTCAAATCAAGTGTACATTTGTGAAATACAAGCGCTGACATCGCCTGTTATTAGACAGACGTTCTCCTCATGCCGTCCAAAGCGAGTGTCAAAAGTGCATTTCACGCGATCACAACGCCTGTTCTACAACGCACGTTGTCTAGTAAGACGTTCAAAACGAGTTTAATGATGTATTTTCGCTTGATCTGTTCAAGTGTATCTATGGTTTTTGCACTCGCTTACTTCTAGTGTAATGTCATTTTTACACTAGTCGTTTACGTCTTTAATTTTGGACGCTCGTAATTGGTCGGTCTTTCTCAGACACTCGTCGGACTTTGGCACCATTCATTATAATTTTTAAGGCTACAGCGCATGCGTATTTTGACAGCTGATAGAATCTTTTTCATGACATTTCAAAACATTTGTTTCTGTTTGCACTTTTAGTTTTTAGGGAGCAATACTTTGGTTATGGATACACTTACTGTTTGCATTTAATGTGTTATTTCTGTTATTTATATATTTGTTTTATTTATACAGTTTTATATTTTTTATGTTCGATTTGTGGAAAGGAGTTAGATTTCTCATGTGAAATACAGGGGAGAAGCCAGACGGTAGTTTATAGCAAAATATTTTGCAGTGTTTGCATGTCCTTTACTGTATAGAATTAATTAAAATAATATTCATTACAAGTTGATTTCAAAATGCACCTACCGTATTTTCCTGACTATAAGTCGCACCGGACAATAAGTCGCATTTATTTAATGTATTTCACAAAATCCAAGACCAAAAAAAGACATTTATTCTGGAACATTTAATCACAGAACAACAGGCTGAATGGGTGTCCGGTATGTTAACGTAACACATAAAAAAGTGTTTCAACTAGCATATAGAACATTCGGCTGAATAGGTTAAATTAACATAACAAGCCAGCGAGTCCAACAAGCGAGTTCCCCGGTAAGCAAGTTCACCAAGCTCCCGATGTCATTCAACATCAATAAATCCATCTAATTTTTCATCCTCTGTGTCACTTATGAACAAGACCGCCTGGGCGTGGAGACGTAACTTCACCGTTGACAAGCCTCCCGGCAGCACGTTGTTCAAGCACCCATCTGTGGACTCGTTCCTCCAGCGCTGGACATCTGGCTTTCAGCCCGCGATTAGCTTTCTTTGTTTACTTCATCGCGGTTAAAGTTACCTCTGCTTTTCGCCAGTCCCTCACAAGTTTCTCACTCACTCCAAACTTTCTTTCGGCTGCATACTTTATTACTGTAGCTGACACGGAAGTTTGTTGATGCGTCTCCATGGCGACAGAGTGAATGTGCGCAACTGTATTATCACTGAGTTACTTCACTATATGCAGTTATAATAGTTATAATAATGTAGAGAATTTAATAAGTGAAACACTGTGATAATGTTTTATTTTATTTACAGAGAAATAACTTTAATTTGGTTCGATAAAGTTACACGCTGCTCCGGAAGTAGAGTCACCGGCGTAGGTCAGAGTTGAGAGAGAGTTGAGAGAGGAGCGAACAAAAAGAGAGTTGTAAAGTGATGAACGTTTGAGAGATTGTTTTATATTTTCTACCGCTGGTTGCACTTGGCAACCCGTTTTCACGGTGCAATTGTGCGGAGTTGTTTATGGTGTTTTTCTACAGAACGCTGGAAACAATAAACGCGCAAGTTTGCATCCGTTTCGAGACGTGGAGTATTTTGTATAACCAGGGTAGTTACAATTACCTGTAGTTTGTAATCCGCAGAATAGGATTTTGTTTTTGGGGGCATTTTCAGTTGTATTTAAGTTAATGTTAATATATAAGTCGCACCTGAATATAAGTCGCAGGACCAGCCAAACTATAAAAAAGTGCGACATATAGTCCGGAAAATACGGTAAATTGTTTTGCATTTTGTGATTTTCAGTTGAATAAAAGAGTTTTTTTCCATTCATATATCATCATTAAGGATTTCTTAAAAATGTTGTACAAATCTCGTCTTGTCTCGTTCTCGTGAACCCAATCTCGTGTCTCGTCTCGTGGACTAAGCGTCTCGTCACACCCATACTGACTAGTACTACCATAACCAACTGTTTGGTGTACGCAATAATTTACTAGATATGAACAGCACCAGCATTACCATACTCTATATGTGTCAAGTTTTGTGTGTTTTCTGAAAGATCACAGCTCCGCTCAGACTTGAAAACTGATTTTCCTCCAATCAACGCAAAGGACAACTCAAATCTGTTCACTTTCTAATCTTTTATTTTCTTAAAGATGGTTTGGAGGAACAGAATAGGTTGATAACCTTCAAAATACACAAACCAAAACCCATGAATTAGTTACAAAATAAATCATAACAACACTTTCTCAAAGTAATAATAAATACATAGTACTGAATCCTCAAACCAAACAATATCATTTAGATTAATCTGGGATCTCTAATGATTAAAATACCAAGCCCATAAATAAACTTAAGTCATATAAAAACTCAACACATTCAAACACATTCTGTCCTACCAGTTGCGTCTTTGGGTGATCAGGAGCTGTGGTCATAGTATGTCTTTCCAGGAACGAGTGTGAGAGTCAACTGAGCTTTACCAAACATTTCAATGCCATGCCTTCCTCTGGGTGCGCAGGCTAATATGGTCCCAAGAGCACACTTCCCAAAGGTTGGTTCCACCATCTTTTGTTGCATGGTTGCCCCCTGCAGTTTGGGAGTGCTCTGCGTCCTGGGTGAATCTAGGCTGGAGTGCTCAGTACCACTTGTAAACGAATTGACATGACAATATGAGAAGGTTGAAAATGAACTGTTTAGAGTTGGGATTAGATAGCAAGCAACATTGGTAAATAGGAGTGGGTACGTTTTAGAGATGTTCCTTCTCCTTTAGTGTGAACCTGCTGGACGATTAGCTGTTTAGTAGGACGTTTTATAGTTAATCTTGCATTCATTTCATTTATTTAAATTATTTAAGTCAAAAAAGAATACATCATGCCTAAATGTATTGTGAATGTAGATACTTGCTAATGTTAGCTAGCTGTAACGCCATAGAAGCCAGCTAGCTACTTAATCATAAACTAGTAGGGCCGTCAATTTATTTAAAAAAATTAACTAATTAATCGCACAATCCTGTGATTAATCGCGATTAATCGCATTTTCCCCAAGTTGTTTGAAACAATGAAATAAATCAATTAACACAATGAAGTATATTTTAAATACATTATTTTATGATAGTCTCTCCTGTGAACAATACAGAATAGTCATTCTTATCAAATATAGCAACTTTATAAACAAAGTGTTGAAGTGCAAGTTATATATTTAAACCCTGAAGGTTATCAAAAATACTGGATCATCTTGGCAATAGTCCAAATGAAATAAAACATTTTCAAAAACAAAATGACAAAGTGTGAGGTGAAACCATCAATGTCAAAGATAGATTATTTTAGAACGTAAGCCTATAGGCCAAAATAATTGCACTATATGTAAAGTTGCCAGATTAATTTTAAAGAAGTCTATAACAGCCTTTGTAATATGAATGACAAACAGAATGAAGTGAAATTAAGTTTGGTTATGTCGGGTTGGTTAGGGTCTCCATGAGAGTGACGTTCTCTGCTTACGCCAGCAGGTTATGTCTCAAAACAATTGTTTTAGAGGGTAGATTGTATGATGGGGATCCCAATGCAATTGGAATGATTTATTTCAGTCCCTCGTCTTCTACTGTGTTTATCGGGCGGCAGTTTCTATCTATTTATCTAAAACATCGGTTAACGGTTACTTGTTTGGTCAAAAGCCCGATTAGGCGCACCGTACTGCAGTAACGCGGATTGGCGGATTGCAACATCAATAATGACCGGGTGTTTCTGTCCTATATACTCTCTAGTAACGTAAATAATGACCCTGTGTTTGCTTTTATATGATAAACTAAAGACGAGCTGCTTCTATGGTATTTGAATTCGGTTTAGCAAACCGAAACCGAAACTTAATGAAGTGGTGCGTTAATTGCGTTAAATTATTTTAACGCGTTAAACATTTGAAATTAACGCATCAGATTAACGCGTTAAATATCCCAGCCCTATAAACTAGTTATCATTGAACTAGCCAACAAGGTAAATCGGGGGCTTTCATTTGAAAGCACCCACCAGGTGCTGCTCAGCTTGTGGCGTTGATTGAGCTACACTAGCTATTGTTGCCATGACATCGCCTAACATTCGTAACTGGGATTTTGTATAACAACTGTTTGTCTTCACTCTATACATTGTTTGCTGCTTGCACTTTTATACGGCTTTTGTGTTTTCAGGCTTAAGAACTATCTTCACTCATGCGCACACACTCACTTGCATTTTTTCCAATTTCTTAAAGTTTTACTGAAAATGAATGGCAAACTTGACTGCCCACTCCCTACCGTGTGACAACCAGCCATGCAATAGTTGTTACAACCAGCCATGCAGTGACAACCAGCCATCCAATAGCTGTGACAACCAGCCATCCAATAGGTGTGACAACCAGCCATCCAATAGGTGTGACAACCAGCCATCCAATAGGTGTGACAACCAGCCATCTAATAGCTGTGACAACCAGCCATCTAATAGGTGTGACAACCAGCCATCCAATAGGTGTGACAACCAGCCATCTAATAGGTGTGACAACCAGCCATCCAATAGGTGTGACAACCAGCCATCCAATAGGTGTGACAACCAGCCATCCAATAGGTGTGACAACCAGCCATCCAATAGGTGTGACAACCAGCCATGCAATAGGTGTGACAACCAGCCATGCAATAGGTGTGACAACCAGCCATGCAATAGGTGTGACAACCAGCCATCTAATAGGTGTGACAACCAGCCATCCAATAGGTGTGACAACCAGCCATCTAATAGCTGTGACAACCAGCCATCTAATAGGTGTGACAACCAGCCATCCAATAGGTGTGACAACCAGCCATCTAATAGGTGTGACAACCAGCCATCCAATAGGTGTGACAACCAGCCATCCAATAGGTGTGACAACCAGCCATCCAATAGGTGTGACAACCAGCCATGCAATAGGTCTGGTTGTCACATTGACAAGTGGACAATGTTTGGCTGCTTATCACTCCATTATGTATTAACAATGAACATATGAATGGTCCCAATTGTAGCCCACAACATATATTTGTGTAGAGTATTCTCTGATGAACTCGTGCCGAGATATACACACATTATTGTGCAGTGTTGTAACAACGCGCTGTCATCGTAGGCGACTTTCATGTGTTTTGATAATGTAATATGTTTGTATCAAATGTATATTGCGTAAAAGCACCTTTCAAAGAGGTAAATCATTTCACCCAATGTGTCATGGAGCAGATGTGCTCCAAGATGTCGAAATGGTGTAATAAACACTGGTTGTATTACATCAATTACCTGTTATATGATGACATTGTTAGTGTCTTACAAAAAAGCCTCATAGACGTAGTATATTCTTGATTCATATCAAATTCCAAAGAACATGTTTTTTATGTCAATTTCAGTGAGGAGGTATGACTCACGGCTAGTTATGCTGTATGCATTTGCATAATACTGCAATGTGTAACTGGTATGAGGAGATTCGTACTGGCTTCATCATTTCAGCATCATGACTGGGCCAAGTCGTCCGCACAGAATCTTCATTTCAGGATGTAAATGCTAATAGCGACTCAGAACAGGTTTTGTGCCCTATTAAATATGTATTAGTTGTTGATGCCATGTTAGGCTAATGTAGAATACGTAATGGAGGATTTTCCTTTGAATGATCCTAACGTTTGGCCGCCATGCTAACTATTCGTTTTAGCGTTGACCTGCGGGGTGCAAACTACGCTAACTACGTGTTTATGGAAAAATACACGATTCGCTAAATTATAAAAGGCTACAAAGAAATTTAGCCCAGTATGTTTTGTCAAAGGGAGAAGGAAAAAGAAAAATGGAGGGAAATTCTGACGCAGATATACAGTAATAGCATTATTCATTAAATGAACACAGCCCTGTTTCTCTCCTTACAAGTTGATTGTAGCACCATGTAAACACGCCCCCTGCCCCCCAGTTACACAGGGAAAGAGGGATTTGATATGAAACCAAATCAGACAAACACGCCTGCCACACTGATTTGAATGGTATAAAAAAAACATTTTGATGCAATTCACTCTGCGAGTTTTTTTTTTTTTAGGTGAGTCTTTTTAATAGAGAGAAGATCAGAGCAGAGCTAAAGAATTGGAATTGAAAGAAGCCCTGCCTTCAGAATCAAACAGAGCAGCTACACACAGCAACATTTACTTTCCCATGCTCTCTCTCTATATCTCTCTCTTTCTCTCCCTCTCTCTCGCTCCCTCTCTCTCTCATGTGCCTGAAGAACAAAAATGCAATATGGATATAATCTTCTACTTGACTGGTGCTTTACAAGGAAATTATTGTCCGCGTCTCACAAGGCTCAGAGCCTTGGTGTAAGCAATGGTGTAAAAATTATTTATTTATCCCGAAATGAACAGATTGTCACGACGATTACCATCAAGGAAGAGCAATAATGCACAATGCTGCCTCACTATGATCCGGGCTCTCTGTGGAAGCACTTGCAGAGTGAGGGGGGCGGGGGGGGCGGTGGGTCTGGGCCACATCATTATTACAGTGTTTCTGCAACAGCAATCCAATTCAGGGGGATCGTGCAATGCCTCCCGATGAGAACAGACGTACTTTTACTTTAGAGGCACCGGATCTTAAAGCCAGTAACCTGCTATCGAGGTGCTTGCAGGAGGGCCCGCGGCAGGAGAAATTTTAGCCCATCAAAAAGCGCCCAGCTGTGAATGCTTCTCAACTCAGTGCTAAGCTACCTGTTTGTTTGAGGGAGGCTATGGGCTGCATCTCAAATATTGCCTATGAGAGTGTTTCCCCTTCAAACCTCTATGGGGCCATTTCAGAAGTAGTTCATTAGGGAATAGGGTGGCATTTTTGAAGCCATGCATGTTGTCTCAGGTCACTGCAGCAATTCTTCAGTGGGGGACCTAATGGCCTGCAATGATATGTTGTTTTTCTCTCAGGTAACCATGGATTATAGTATGTGTCATGTAACCGTATTTTTAAGTTCAGTTCATTAGTCCTTTAAACATGTCAAGGGCACTAGCATGTATACACGTTTTGATAAAGCAAACATACAAAGATGTATGGGTCTACAGTTGTCTTTTTCAGTGTAGGATAATTTGTCTGAGAATAATAATAATAGTGTGAGAATATCACACAGCATTCATCATTTCAGTCACACAACCATAACAAAAGCTTTCAGACTATTAAGGAAATTAACTATTTGCATATTATGTTGTTCCTTTTTTCAGTTGCTACCTGCTGAATACATTTCCGATTAAAAAATGCTTAATGGCTCATTTAAGTGTTCGTTCTAGGAATGTCAACATGGGAGTTATTCAGAGGGATGATCTTGGAAAAAAGTAGCAAGGGATGAGATCATTATTAAGAAACCTAGCTAATCCCTATCAAGAGGTAAACACGCTGTTCTTTGAAATGATACAGAAAGTAAGGATACAAAATGATTAGCATAGGTTAATTAAAAGCACAGTCCTACTACCTGATTCCCATTGATAGTAACGATGTGAATACTAATGACAAAACAATTTACATGCTGCAAAAAGCGCCTTTGTTCTTTTGATAGCTGCTTCCATCGTGCAATACTTCACTAACTGCTGAATCTTTGGGAGCATTGCCTTTACTTCATTGCACATCATACCAACAAATAGTTAGCCTATATTTATTATCCAAAAAATACATGCCCAGACCAGTTCAATATGACTTTGTATTTAAATGATGCATGTAGTGAAATTCACATGTTGTCCTGTAAACTACCACAGTGAGCATTATGTAGTTTCACAACAGTTACACATTACACATAAAACCTTAAGGACACAGATGCATGACCACATCAAGCAAAAACCTTAGGACACTCTATAAATTCGATGTCTCCTCCAGGCCCACTAAAAATGCATTTCAAATATGTAGTTGAGGTCCTGTGGTTGCCGTTTAGGTCTTGTAGCAATTATAACTGCACAGCTGCTCAACCAGATGCCCGTGTCTCGTGCTCCAAGGTCATGACGCCAAATTAAACCTGAAAACAGTATCTTATGAACAACTTGTTCATTATTAAGAAAAACATTATAATGCTTGAAATGTGTGAGGAGTTGGTTATTTCAGTTTATGTTTTGTATAACCCTGTAAGCGTTAACCATGGTTTGTGAAAGCTAAGGATATCTAAATCAAAGCACGAGCAATGCAAAAAAAAACAGTTACAGCGATAAAATGGATAGAAAATTGGACGGTAGCAGTGTGTTGGTCACTTTGGCAAACAAGTACAATATTCAATGTGCAAAACAACAGTCAGGTTAGATACATTAGGGAAAAACATACAAATGTACACTCACGAATACATGCAGGCAAACATGCACACATACACACTGTTCAAGACCAGCACTTCACTACACTGAAGCCAACACCTCTCTGGCAGGAGTATTTGATTTTGCACACTTGGTTTAATCGTCTCCAAGCTCATCCTGAGATGAAACGAACAGCTCCATTGCGAATGAATTGTCATGTGCTGCTGCAATGCAGATTGGATTTTTCATCTCCCTCAGAGGAGGGCAAAATGGTAAAATTCCCTCCATTTTAGCTAGGTCCTTTTCTCTTATCGCAGCGCCCTCCAGTCAAAAAGGCGTGATCATCATTCCTTTGCGTTTTATTACCACAAGCCCATATTACGACAAGTTCTCTTTTCAGCAAAACTCAAAATTCATCCCAATATAGAAATTGATTTAGCATGCTGGCGATTTTCCTTCCGTTGAGAAGCCCGTTACATTCTGGTCTTATATTTTGACGGCTGCAAAAAAAAAATCATGCGCGGAATTTTCACACCGTTCAATGATGTTCCTAAATCAAGTTAGATTTGATGGCACTTCCACCATACAGACAAAGGATCCTATAAATCCATATCAGGTAATAAACTCCAGCGTTGCGGTTATTTAGTGGTACGCGCACCATGACACAAGTAGAGGACTTGAAAAATGCCCAGTAGACAATCCCAACACGAAATGCAAGTAAAGTGTTTTACAGCTACAAGTGATTACATGCAAAATACTTAGCATGTGTACACTACATGATTCATTTGGAAACACACTACATCCACGAGGGACTTATGCATATTTACATTCAGAGGAGACAAAAAAGTACTCAATCTAATGATAGATCAAGAACAGACAATTGAATTAGATGATTTAATATTAATTTAACGTTGAAAGAAGGCCTGCTGTTAGCGACGAGGAAGAGTTTGATGCAACATACAGTAATATTTGATAGGTAGCATTTGCAAATCCCTTTGAAAAGCTCCATTAATCTTCTCAACTGGATGATGCTCTGGGACACACATTTGTCTGTTCCAAATAGCACCCGTATGCCTACGTAGTGCACTACTTATTAACAGGGCCCTGGTCAAAACTAGTGCACTATATTGTAAATAGGTGACCGTTTGAGACTCAGACAATGAAACAGAGTTAGAAATTACGTGTCATCCTCACAGCAGTGCACTGCACCATTTTTAATAGGGGTATAATTGTTTTTTTCTGATTGGTTCAAAGTGGGTGTTTGTTTGTCTATTTATTTACATGCTCTGTTAACAAGGACTGTGTTTGTTGTGACCCAATTTCCCCTGAAGTACATAGCTGAGGGTTATGAAACCCCTTTAAGCTGGATGAACAACCTTGAAAATGTGAGAAACCTTAAATAAACATTTCTTAAAACGTTTTAAAATCAATTGTGCCTCATTCATGAAGGAAAGCTAGATATATCATATATATAACAACACTCACACAATACTGTCCAGAATATGTTTAATCACCAACCAGAGGTTTACAAATGACCTCAAAGAACCTGGGGGTCGTGGCTTTCACCTTCGATGACCTGTCAAACCCGTTCAGACATTGAGAGGTAAACAATGAAAAATGTCTCTTTTTATAGAATAAACTAAAATCTAAATGTCAACTTTAAGGAATCTCAAGAGTTCTAAAGGGTATTCTCCTAGTTCACAGGAAACCCAATATAAACATGTATAGAGTAAGGACAGTGTTCTTAATGAAGTCAGAAGGGGAAACTTACCACAAACCACATGGGGACAATATACTGGAACGCTGGTTTGACACATCCTTAAGTCTCTTAACTCCGAATTCCCCCACATGCTAACCCCCAACACCAACTACAAAAGACATTTCCTCTAGATTATTTTTCAGCAGTTGAATTTTTATAAAATGCAATCTAATAATATCGTTATCATTGTACTTGAACACTACAGTTTGTGTTTACACACGTAACAACTGTGCATGTATTTAACTAGTATTCGCAACTTCACAGCAAGTAATTTACACCTTCCCACTTATTTTTGGATGCCGCAAAGCATTATAAGTGATCCATGTTTTCGAAAGATAATACTGCAAAAGTTTTAGCTGTTAATATCAGAATTTATTTTAGTCTTCAATAAGACTCAAATGTACCAACTACACTGATGAGCCAAAACATTATAACAGGTCATGATATTCTGTTGACCGATATTCTGTTGACCAATATGATGTTGGTCAAGACCTGTGAAGGTGTCCTGTGGTATCTGGCATCAAGACATTAGCAGCAGATCCTTCAAGTTCTGCAAGAGGCAAGAGAGAGCCGTCGTGGATCGGACGTGGTGGTCCAGCACATTCCACAAACGCTCAACCGGATTGGCATCTGTGGAATTTGGAGGCCAGGGAAACACATTGAATCATGTCCACGTCTGTCCCCATATAAAGGCGGTAGGTAAACACATCCTTGTTCCACAGCCCCACGCTCCATTTCCAATGCCCGCATGCCCATTGTAGGCACTTAAGATAGACAGAGGTCAGCATGGGCACTCTGGCTGGTCTACCCCATACACAGCAGGGTGTGACCGGAAGCCTTGTTGTTTTACCGATGGTCTGATATAGTCGTCTGGCCATTACAACGTGACCCACGTTAAAGCCTCTCAGGTCTTTTCTCCTGCATCCAACACAATGACAACCGATTGTTCGCTGACCATCTAATCTACCCAGAAATTGACATTTGCTTTTGTCAATGTTACTCGCTTCCACTGGTTTTGTGTCATCCATAAATATTTAAGAAATAATCTATCTATGCTTACAACCAAGGACTGCAGTTGGTCTACTGTAGTCTGAACTGCAGCTGACATACCAGAGCTTTACATAACGACTGCTATTTTAGGCACCGGTGACAGGAGATATGATCCAAAAAATCAATGCTCCATTCAAACAACATTCCTCAGCTGCTCACAGACAGATTAATCGAGGTGCGGCAGCTTAAAATGTGCATTGCCATGTGGAGCTCTGAAATAACCAGAAAATATTCAGACATTCCAAGTAAGAAATTCCAAGTACGAAAGCAAACAAATGTCAAAGGTATATTATGGAGCTATTCAGTAACTTCATGCTTAATCTATCGTCCAATCGGTGTCCTACCCAACACAAACATAATCACTGGCCCCTTTTGTATATTTGTCAGGCATGCATTTATGTGTCTGGCAGTGTCAGTTTCACCAATGAGTGAATGGGAACAGGAAATTGCACCTGCCTATTTCTTCTCTGCCCGAAGGGGGACCTCACTGTTTGTCCAAACACACTTGGGTGTAGTTAGCAGGTTTAGTCTTTGAGCCAAACAAATCTGTTTGCTCTCAGACACACATACAATAGAAGACAGAAGAAGAAGAAGCGCGTAACCGTTCATTTAATTGGTGGAGGGCTGGGTTACAGTAAGAACAATAAAAAGAATAAAGAATGTGTTGTATCTATTTAGTGAGCTACTTCCCTTATGTCTGTTATGAGAAAGAGATTAGAGCAGTAGGAGAAAAGAGAAGGCATCTGTTCTTAGCCAGGTCAGTTGTGCCACGTTATGGACGGTTGAAAATTGAGATCCACATAAACTGCAGCAGCCTTTAAGACCACAGGCTTGCTATCCTTGTTTGAATACTGCAATGGATGCTATGCAGAAAATAAATGACAAAGCATGAAGATCACATTAATTGATTTGTTTGTGAACTAATTCATAACGTGTTACTGGTAGCTAAGCAGGAAATAGTTTCACCCATTTTGGTTTAGAGCATGGGTACTGCATGCAGCTAGGTGTTGTTACCTACATAAGCTTTGTGTTGTCACTTACAGATGTGTCGTCGCTGACAGATGTGTCTTACAGATGTGTCGTCGCTTACAGATGTGCCGTCGCTTACATAAGCTTTGTGTTGTTACTTACATATGTGCTGTTACTTACAGATGTGCTGTTACTTACATAAGCTTTGTGCTGTTACTTACATATGTGCTGTTACATACAGATATGCTGTTACTTACAGATATGCTGTTACTTACAGAAGTGCTGTTACGTACATAAGCTTTGTGTTGTTACCTACAGATGTGCTGTCACTTACACTCTCTTCAGAGCTCTTTGCTTATCATCTGAAGTAATAGGTTACAATTTCAAATGTTTTATATACTTGGAATATGAAAAATCGTAATTTATCTTCTTAGTACCACATTTGTTTACAGAAGCATGTGAGATTTATTCATCAAATTGTATTTACCTCTACCCAGGACAGGTGTCACCACTATATTACGAAGCAAATTGCATCCCAAATAATTTGGGAACACTTTTCCTCCAGTTATCTTCCAGCTATATTGGCAGCACACTACTGCAAGCTTTTTGAGACATACGTATACTGACTTTTCTCTCTCTTTCATATAGCGATCCATATTTCTGAGCCCTGATTTCTCTTCTCAAGGCCAGCGTGTCTACTTTGGCTCAGGCATTGAACAGCTGCATCTTTGTGTTTAGAGTGGCTACAGGTAATCAACAATGCATCCACTTACCCAGAGACACTCTGCGGAGGGAATAGCTTTCAGCCGTGGTGGATGATTGAATGCATTAGTCTTTGAATGGCAAACTGATTACGGAGGTTGACAGTATGATATTCTCAAAAATACGGTATTATACATTGAGAATCGACCGTTATTACATCTACCCATATTCTCTTTATTGGTTTAAGCTGACCACCTATATTCTTTTGTGGAATTAATGCAGTGTTTAGATAATATATATACTGTATTTATATATATACTGTATATATATATCTTTCATCTTTCAGTACATGTTATTGGGTCTGAGCTACCAATATGAAGAATCTGTTTCAGTAAGACTGAGCTCCAGGTGGCTGCTGGTCAGTGTGTCTGCGCTATCTTTTGCAGAGTGGAAACTGTTCAGAGCTTTATGATAAGAGACAGGATCAGGACCTCGGTGATGTCCGTTCAGGACATGTAGATTCTGCTAGGGGCGAGTCAACATGGGAGATTGGGAGATAGTATGGAGTTAAACAGATCACGTATCCATTTTTCGAGCTAACACACACACACGCACATATCTGTTTTTGCACCAACTGTAATCACAGGCCCGAGGCATGCCACAGAGTAAACAGACAAATCTAGGCTTCGTTCACTGTTATCGTTCATTTTTCTCTCTGCTACACATAACCACCATCACTTGAAATCATCAAGGTACCAACAATGACATTAAATGTTCTCCATCTTAACTTTGCTTTATAGCACTGATCTAATAAGCTTGATCTTTTTTAACAATGTATGCGTGTTAAAGTCTTTCAGATTCAGGGATCAAAACAAAGTACCTGCTTTATAGGATTTAGAAACAAGAACATTGTTTTACCACAAAACAAATTAAAACAGTCTGTTTTCTACATGTTTACCAGTCACATACATTTTACTGCTAATAAACAATACGGTATGAGCACAGAGCTGTATTGTTAGTGCCAGCACTCAAGATTGTGGCGACAACAAGCCAGGCAGTACAGAACATGCAAGAGATTAATCAGGCTGTCAACAGAAGCTAAAAGACTGCTTGTATGCATCTCACATTTTAATTATGTTAGATGCAGTGTTTACCCAAATTATACCGATTTGAAGGAAATGCTGGACGGCTTTCATCCGTTTATGATCATCTTTCTCTTTGTGATACAGTGTGCGGCAAAGGAATCCAAACAAAATGTTAGCTAATGTACAGTACAGGGAAGAGAGAAGTTAAGTGGTTGTGAATCATCAATGCCATGCCTTTATCTATTGGCCTTCACCTGTACTGTTCTGTTTTACCAGTAACAGTCATCTTAACAGCCCAAAGACACAGATTCGTAGCTTGCATTATATTCAGGAACATTTCAAAGCATGGAGTTTTGATGAGAATTGCCAAGGTATATTTTGCTGTATTCAAATGTGGATTTTAATTATATTAGATTTAATCTTTCTTATGTGATTGCTTCATCCAATCTCTGACATTATATTAGGGCTAATGGACATGATGAATATGAGGTTCTCGGATCCTCATGTGCAAGGAAATCACATACAAAATAGCATTCTAAATGTCTCAACTGGAAACACGTAAATTGGACATTTTGGAATTAAAAAGTCTTTATCTTAATTTTACACTGCATGGATTTTCTTACAGAAGTTGTCTCAAATCCAACAGCCGGAACATTAGACTCTCAGCAACATGTTAATGTTAATACTCAATGGTAAAAAATCAAATGGTAGAAAAATTATAAAAATACTAATATTTTTTGTTATGCATCCAGCCATTGTTCAGAAACAGGGAATACTGCAGAAAGGGGTGTGGTACACCTAAATTGTGCAAAAGTAAGCGATAAACTGTCTAACATTTGGTTACCAAAAGTGAATAATAATGTACATTTTAGAGACATTTTCATTAAAGGTGTAAGTAAAAAAAGAGTACAGTATTGTTAAAAGTTTTCACCATTAAGAGGCACTTGGAAACTGGCGGAAACTCATACAGGTTTTTTGAGAGTCAACAGCTTGGGTGATGGGTGGCTCAGAATGACAGCTTCCATGCAAAGCTTAATACTGGTTAAAGGAAGCAAGTTTCAACTGCAAAAAGAAAACTTTGAGCTGCAGGTTTGACAGGTCGAATGGCAGTAAGCTAAAATGGAAAAAGAAGAAAAGGAAGCTTCCCTGGGCCATGAAGCGATGCCAAAGGACAACTGAAGACTGGAAGTAGGTAAAAATTTGAAATCTTTGGTTGATCACGGCCAATTTTTGTATGTTGTTGAATAGGCAAAATGATTGTTCCTCAGTGTGTGGCACACCAACCGTCAAACATGGAGAAGGAAGCGCGATGGTCTGGGGCTTTTTTGCATCCGGAGTTAGCGACTTGCAGAGTGGCAACCTGAACTAAAAAAGCTACCACAGCATTTTGCAGTGCCATGCAATCCTCTCTGGTGTATTCACAGTTGGCCAGTGGTTGATCCTAGAGCAAGAAAATGGCACAAAACAAAGCAACCTACGCTTGTGTGCGATCCTACAGTGCTGGGAAAACAATTGTTTGAATTCCATTGTAGAAAGAATGCCAATGGCTTTCATAATCATGGCTACTTTAATGGATCAAACATGCACGTATAAAAAGTCAACTGGACCTGAACGAGAGCTTTACAACAAGTGGGTCTGGCTAGTAGGCTATTGGATTGTCACATATTCAATATTACATTCCTAACAACCTTGTATATGCGGGGTAAGTAAGAACTGACCAGATCCGACCCCGGAGAAGCGGTTGAAGATGAGTTGAGATAAAACCGCCCTTTCTCTATACACGCACCATGCGGTGACAGGAAAACAATTATTTAATCAAAATCAATGGCAGAGAAGGGCGGTTTCAAAGTGCTCGACAATATGGAAGATATGTGTATGACTGTAAAAGAATTGCATGAATTCCCTTTCAAATTCTTGATTCTTTCTTTTGACTATTAACATTTAACCATTGATAAGGCAACACTTATTCTTTAAACATTTTCACTCGCTAGGAGACAAAGTTTCATTTTCGCATTTACGTGGCATAATTACCTGCTAATACAGAGATACCGGGAGCATGAACTTATTGGAGTGTAAGAGAGCTAATTATAACCTAATTACAGGCCTAGCTTAAGTTACCATTAGTACAGAGTGGGTTGGAGAAGATGGATGAAATAACTACTGTTGCTTTACTGAGTTTTAGTTAAGACAAGTGTTCATTACCACCAATCAGATAACAGCTATATAAATGACAATCCAGCACCATTTCGGAACTGTGTTATCTTATTTTAAATCCAATACAAATATATACGCTTTTTATATGAACAAGCATTTGGTTTGTTTAAAGATAAGAAACGATGGTTGCTTTAAGTTGCTTCATTATTAAACTTCTAAAACACCCACCGACTATATTCTAAATAGGACTCCTAATTTCCACAACTTAACTATTAGTGCAAACAGTTTCTCGATCCTTCTTTCCGTTCTCTACTTAATAATTCATCAGTGGACAGCCTGGAGCATTATAGCCAGAGACGACACTAGTTCTGTTGTGTTGTGCTGGATTACCATCACAGATGACCCCACCCCATCCCCCCCCGACAAGTTTGAGACCGATGGTTCCTAACACGCCATCGGTTATAGGTCTTACAAGGGAACGCTTTCATCTATGGTTAGCCATTAGCTTACTGCACACAGTGAACAACAGAGATCACATCATTAAACACAATTCTGTTTTACAATAAGCCATCTGCAAAGCAGACGTCAGTTGTTGGGGTGAGTGCCTTAATTCAATGGTCTATTTAGTTTTTGTTAACTAGTTGACTTGAGCAGATCTTCACTTCGCTTACATCTTCACTTCTCTTACATCTTCACTTCTCTTACATAGTGGGGTCTGCTAGCTTGTCACATTGGGTGAGGTTTTGTTTCACACAGGGATTTTAGTGGGGTGGACTTCCCGTGTTCCGGTGATTGGTTTGATGTTAGCACGGCTGGTGATGATTTGCGATCAGCAGAGGGACATTTAGGTCACGGTGTCACTTTGCTTAGTATTGTTTGTTTTGAAGTCGCGTCCATTGTGGTGATTGTTCGTTTCCCATGTTGCAGTGAAGTCGCTTGTTATGCGCTCTTTCATTTAAAGTACAGTTTTTTGTTCGTTGTGTGTTTGTTTTATGATTGAATACAACCCTGCAAACGGGTTATACGCTCTATGCCTGGCTCATTCCGCTATTCACCTAAAGGAATAGTGACACTAACTTAAGTACAGCACTGCTACAAATACCTGCATTGTCCATCTCCAGCCCTCTCTCTACACTTAAATTTTTTTAAACAAGCAAGTATGAGCTATGATGGCCTATAATGTTTGGTCTTTAAAATTGTCTACCATGGAGTTTTGAAAAGGAGAGAGGCATAACACAGAGACATGACTGTTTGTGACATGGCAGCAAGCTGCAAGACCATGAGCATCTGGCTAATCACAGTCTGCAAAACCAGATGACTGTAGCTTCAGCTCTCAGGACCAGGTAAGACTATTGCCTTCTGGCAGGATGTCAGATGTTCAACTCCTACTTCCTCTATATTCTAAAGTGCTGTATATAATATACACTGATAAGCAAATATCACAAATAACATTGATTATTTCCTAACGAGGGCACTGTCACAGTGTTTTTTATGGTAAGCATATAATCAGTTCTTGTAGTCAACATGTTGTATGCAAGAGAAATGGGAGTAAAGACCTGAGTGACTTCGACACAAGCCAAATTGTTATGGCCAGATGACAGGGTCAGAGGATATCTAAAATGGCAAGGTTTGTGGGGTGCGTCAGTCAAACCAGTGACAGGGTGTTACCTGATGCGCGAGGGCAATCAATGTGCAAGGGCAACGAAGGCATTCCTAAAGGCATTCCCGTCTGGTCTGAACTCACAGAAAGTCTATTGCCCAGCCACACTGTTAGTGCATCTGTTGAATGGGCTGGACCAACACACAGATGCTCCATCTTGCAACACACAGGACTTGAAGGTTCTGCTTCTAATGTATAGGTGCCAACACCACAGGATACCGTAAAGGGTCGTATAGTGTCTATATTTTGGTGGGTCTGTGCTGGTTTACGGCACACAGAGGACCAGCAGCATTTGAGTCGTATTCTGCATATTTGTCTTAATGTTTTGGCTGATTAGTCTACAGTATTTCTCAAGCTTCTTTCACAGTGGGTTATGGCATATACATCTAAATATTACTGAGGTGCTAGAGCTCAATTTCTATCGCACAATATACAAACAGAAAACACAAAAGCTATTGCCAAAGTAAACGTGATCGTATTACATTTAAAATGTCAACGGTCTGAAACACACACGAATACAATCCCGATATTAAGACAAGCATGATAAATACTGTAACTTAATTAACCATTATCAGACAATAGCTTTCTTTTCTGACATTAGGATTTGCAGTAAAACATTGAGGGGACTTTTCTGGCTTTAGCCAAATTCGTTGCCTATGCCAGTAAACACTTTAGAGGATAAGATGTATAATTGACATTTTGTCCTACTGTTGCTTTTATAAACAATGATCTACATATCTTAATTTATTCAACACAGTGTCAATCATTTGTTCAACAAGCTTCCATTTTCACACAAATATTGCCATAGAATAGGAATAAAGGCCTTACTATGTATTATTGTCCAACCTTCTGTGTGGGTATAGGACTGGGCAAATGGTCATATTTAATTGATTGCTTGCCAGATAAATGTTACAAAGAGTGTCATGTTCTTACTGTGCGTGTTTGTATTTCATTTTTTTATCTTCATGTTGTTGAAATGCTGTCAGTTCCACTTCAAAACCTCAATGGAGCAACCAGGTACTTGATGACCTACATGCAGCGAACTTCTGCGGACAGCAAACTGTATAACCTGGGGGCAGCGAAGTCTTCCCGTGACCAAATACGCACTTCAAACCACTATGCCTTTTTCCCATTGTGCATGAATACAATCCCCGTCACAGTGTCTTCGGTGAAGTGCATGAAAGTCAAATGCAGAGGCAGTGAATCAAGTTCGGGATTATTTATTAAAATAAACATGGCAAACACTGAACGGAAACACTATACACTGATGAAATAAACATGCGCTATAAAGCGACTTACTAACATGACAAAACAACAATATAGTACCTACAAGCGACACTCACCGAAATAGAATGTAACTTTAAACAATGCTAAGCACTGTGTACTAAAATCCTGAGAACTAAACATCAAAGCTAATCACAGAAACTGAAACCGGCTGTGCACAATGAAAACAAAACCACCGGAAATACAGCGTGCACCCCACTAAAATTCCCGGAGTGGGAACCTAATGTTCAGAATCATAATCAGCTTTATTGGCCAACCTTGCAAGGACCAACAAAGAATTTGACTCTGGTAAGACTTTGAGAGCAAAGTACAACACTCACTTAATATCTAAATTAAAACGGAAAGTACAGAAAGACTATTGTAAGAAAGATTTAAATATAAATATAGTGCAAGGCGGTTCAGTACAATGATAATATATTAATAACTGTTTTTGTAATTGAAGATTAAAATATACACGAGGTCGATAAGCAGAACAGTATTGATTGACTTGGTTCAGTGTACGGGTGGGGGCTGTTTATGAGCATTCAACAGAGTGACTGCTTGGGGGAAGAAGCTGTCTGTGTCGGCTGGTGTTTGGTGAACGGTGCCCTGTATCGCCTACCATCGAGAAGGTGGTTGAACAGTTTGCGACCAGAATGTGAGGGGTCTGCAGAGAATGAAGCAGAAGTAAGCTGGTTGAAGTGACGGAGGTCACCTTTTAGACCCGCAGACACTTCATGAGACATAATAAACTTTTAATGCAAGTGACACTGTCGTGCAGTTGTTGATGTTGATGTGTTAGTGCCACGTGCTAGTGCTACGTGTCAGTGCTACGACTAGAAGTATCCCATACTGACTAGGTAGGCTCCCACCAGCAATGCTAAAAGCAGTTAGCATTGTCACACAAAATAAAAGTTATTGTATACTAGGACGCAAATTAAAATGGTGACACTGCAACTTCAGTGCATCTGTACCATAACATTTGTTAGTCGCATATTCTGCAGAACACAGACTGACTAAAGTGAATTATCATTACCTACTACTGGCCGTCAGTTGGAAAGAGAAAACTGACAGTAGAACACTCACACACTGATGCACAGATCGATTTGTCCAGACCAGAAGATATGTCCTAGTGCATCTTACAAAGAACACACCAGAAAAAAAAACACAATAAACATTGTAGCAGAGATTACAGTTTCAGTGACTAATTGGCATATGTTGTATGGTTCGGGAAAATAATTGGCCTGAGAGAGTGGGTGTACTGTTGTTCGGGGACTAATCCATGAAGCCACGTTATTCATATTTATTCTCCCGCCTCCAAAAAACATAGATTTTCCTGTCTCATCTGTCAAGGCCATGAAAGAAAGGGATGATTAATGATATAGGTTTTCCTTTTAAGTTACATCATGGGTCCGCCCGGGAGACACGCATTAAGATATTTTGGTGAGACTTCTGAACGTCTGCCAAGTTAACGCATTTAATCTTGATATTTTGGTGACGTTGCAATATCCCTGTTCTCCAGACAATTTCATGCGTAATTACCGGCCGCCAAACAGTGCAGGCGCATTAATTGACATTTTTATTCATGCGCATTTGGGATCATTTGATATCTACGCTTGTGTGCGTTGTGTTCTTAACAAATTGCATGTCTTTTCATGATGGACATCTTTGGGCTTGGAAAACCATAAGAAATAAACAGTGCAAGCAGGACATATTAAATGTCACTCGTGCGTCAGTACAGAGCACAAAATGCCCGTCAGAACGTTCAGCTGCACCTGCCAAACTCACTCACTACGATTCCACTCCTCTGAAACACAGAACATGTTCATTGCATCTTTCTCTCTCGCTCTGTTCTTAGAGACGTCACAAGGTTTCTTCAGGTGACGACACACGTTGACGTCAGAGATCGACAAATACGTTAACAATTTATGTGTCTGTTATTGTCAGCGAATCCCATTTGCTATGGAAAGCGTTCGTATCGAATGGAAAATGAGGCTGAATAAAGCGTCACAGGAGGTTTTGATGATGTGAACGTTCTATAAAGCAGTGTAGAAGAAAGTTAAGGGTGTGGGAAGATCTAACATGGAACTGTTTTATGATCCATCAGCCAGATCCTGGCTGGCAATATTAAAAGCACACATCTAGTAATAGGTCCTGCTGTTCTGTGCAGTACTGTCTTTATACAGGCAACAGATCTAAATCGTGTTGTGCCAACATTTCTCATTGTTGCATAGCAACCGGAGGATGAAGTAACCTTAACACAGTTGAAATGGCAATGTTTCAGCATTCATTTAGTTTTGTGGAACAAAAACACCAGGAAGGTATAAAGGAGGGTAAAATAATCACTTTATGGTACACTTAGCCCGACGGAAAATCTCATTATAAAACAAAAAAGACATTTACGCAATCATGTGAAATTGCACGTACGTTGCAACTGTCAGAAGGGACAAGAAATTAATTATTTGTAGCGCACTTTTGGCAATTGCCTCTGAAGGACAGCGATCAGAAATACAAGTAAGATACGTACAATAAAGTGTATAATATCCGACTCAAATTGTTTTATCCCCTGTCAATGTTGTGATAGCCAGTTCACAATTACTATAAGTCACAGCGGACCAGACTTAGTTATTATTATTAAAGGTTCTCTGTTCTCCCAGCACCTGGGTCAAGCCTCCCTCAAACCACATTACAAGCACATTTATTCAAGTTCAATCCTGTCAACATGTAGCTGATTCCAGCACCTTGCACCTCATTTTTGGTTGTGAGAGTTCCTAAATAATAGTACTTAGTTTAATCCGTTTCTATATCAATGAACATAATTGCAAAGTTAAACGCTTTCAAGCACAGAGTTGCATGGTATATTTAACACCAGAGCAATGCTGTCATAATAACACAAAATAAAAGTAAATGAGCAGTTACAATAAATGTTACCTCTGACAACTTTCCAAGCATCTGTTCTTCACCTAAACACATTCTCGGTAGTTAGAATCCCGTTATCATAAGTTGAAGTTGTGTTATAGAAAATGGTTGGAGAACTTTTTCTTTCTTCATGACTACAGTATTCAGTATGCTCTGTCAAATTTCTAACGCCACCGATAATCGTCTGAACCGTTTTTCCTCCACTATAGCAAAACTAATTCCACATGCACACTATGCATATTAAATAAAGAAAACATCGCCTATGATGTGGAAGAGGTGGGGAGAATGGTTCATCACACATTGGAAATGTTATTATCTTAGGAAAAGCAGACAAAAGCATACAGACCTAAACGGCCTACTTTGTAAAAGACAGTCTCGTTTGTGCAAATGCCTGCACAAATGGATGTGCATCAAGGAAGATTCCTCTCTGACTGCTGACAAAACCCAAAGATACCTTATTTAAAGTAAAAACTGGTTAACAATCCAACTAAAAACGACCTGGGTGAGACATACTGAATTATTTAGGCACTGAAACCTGAGACTAAACTAATGTTAGGTTAGTATTGTTACTAGATGTTACAATAATTTCTTAAACATTATACTGTATCCATGACGAAAGTAATTTGTAGTTAGTTGCCAATAACAGCAAGTAAAACATGCTGGATCTTGATGCAATTGAGGTAGCCAGTCAGCCTAGCCGATGTTGCTAATCAAATCGACATTAATCAATAGAATGTTTTTGTGTGAAAATGTGATTGATGTGTGTTACGTTCCAGCTCCCTAAAGGGAGGGGAACCAGATAACCCATTGCTCAGGCCCACCGATGCCAGCAAAGGGAGTATGGTTCCCCTCCCTTTAGGGAGCTGGAACGTAACAAATGGGGATTTAGAGCTACCCCGGGGTATACATCACCCGTAGGTATACTTCTGTCTAGAACCACTAGCTAGACCTGGGCGGACCACCAGCTGTATGTTTGTTTAGGGCACCTTGGTCGTGTGCCAGATAGGGGTTATTTTGTGTTATGTTGCTTGCAGGTTAGTGGTTGTGTTTTTGTTTATTTCTTTGCTTTGGTCTGTCCAGCCCTCCCCAATTTCCCAAGAACATCATTGTTTAGTATTTTTCATTTACGTAATACCGTGGCTGAATAAAAGCATTGTTTTATGGTATTTTAAGTTGTTGTCCTTTTCTCGCACCACAACACCATACTCCCTTTGCTGGCATCAGTGGGCCTGAGCAATGGGTTATCTGTCAGGGTTCGGCTCTCAAGCCGACAGAGGACACAAGCGCAGAGAACTTGTTTCTTACAATGGGTTTTATTCATCCAGGACAGGCAAGACAGGCACAAGAACTGGGAACTTGAATTAACAAAACACAAAATCAGACAGAGGAAACTCATACACAAGGAACATAAACCAGAACGTGCAAATAACCCGGTATACATAAAACCCAACCCAACAACAACAAAACTGAATGTTCACATTACCAACTCTAACTTGGTCTAAACAACAAAGCAACATGCAAACACTCCTGCATTAAATCATAACAGCACAACTAAAATCCTAAACACCACATACCTTGAATTAATGTCCCGACACTAAACAACTGACAAGCACAGAACTATATAGGGACACTAATGAAAACCTGAACCCAGGTGTGGGAAAAACTCAGGTGTCTAGAATGTCTGTGATTACTCCCTCTCTCTGCTGGTCGGGGGAGAGCCAACTCCCGCATAGAGAGGGACAGAGGGAGGGAACCATGACATTATCTGGTTCCCCTCCCTTTAGGGAGCTGGAACGTAACATGTGTCTTTTGCAAGTAAGCTGTGAAAAAGAATGCATGCGGAAAGAATACCCCCAAAATAAACATGTGCAGAAAACGCGAAGAGTAATTTGATCACATCGTTTTAACCATATTACAGGTGATGTTTTTCAATGTATGCATGCATCTTTAGTATCCAATAATAATATGTCAGGTCTCATTCTTGTGTAGACCACAAAAGAAAAGTAGCTGGTGCCTTTGGCAGAAGCTAATGGGTATTCTAATACATATTACATCACCCATCTGAAATCTATTTCCAGCTGAAAAGCTCCTATTTGCAAATACATCATTGGTTTAGAATACAAAATAGGAGTGACAGCTGATTCCAGGCTATTAAAACAGACAGAGCTGAACATCATTCTCCACAATCTCCCCGCTGCACACCTGAACCTCATTTAGCTTGTGACTGTGATGATATGTCACAGAGAGTGTGGTGTCACATTAACACGAGTAGAATACACCTTTACAGGAATTAATGGAAAATTGCTGTAATATTAAGAATGTGATGAGTAACAAACCACATTGTTATACACATTAATGAGTAATTTGACAAAGTGGAAAAAAATACGAATACAAACATAGAGAATAAACCTACTTGAAACCTGCAATGGGGAAGGAGAAACTTAAATTGGGTCCATGATAAGGAAAAACAGGTGTCCAAGAAAGAGCCATTTCGCTCGTGAGGTAACATTTCCCCATCGGTACGTTGCCCCAATAAACTTCAGTTAAACACATTTGGTTTATGCATTGCTAGAACGTGACAATTTGATTGTTATCACATTTTTCTTTGACATTACAACAGCTTTTCTCTCCTAAAAAATAAACCAATTTCAATGAAGAAAATTCTAATACCACTTAAAATGTGCAAACTGAATATTTATTTAATCTGATATTTTGGCATTGTGTTTTTTAGATGATTGCGTCATGGAGAATTAAAAGGCTCTCTAGGCCCACAGTGCCATGGTTTAGCTTTTATCAAACAAACATGATCACAGCATGCCCTTCTCAGAGGAACACAAGAGTAGAGATTGAAAACGACAATAAACAACTTGTCCATCCATTATTGTGCCTGCTGTCTGTCCCATTTCTCTAAAATAGCACAAAGGGAGACTCAGCATACTCTGTGTGTAGGTGTGAATGCTATTAAGCTTTCTCTCCATCCCCAGCTATAAAAATAAATAAATGTGTCAGGAGAGTCAAGCTCATACTAACGAACAAAATGCGTTATCGGTCGATAGCAACAGGAGAAACAAAGATAAAAGGAAATTCAAAGAGAGATGCTTTCTTGCACTGAAGTGATCATTTAATATATTAAGAGGTTATATAAGATTGCCTCTGCCTATGCTAGAATTGCTATAGACTGATAATAATTCTATAAGAACAGGAAGGCTATAACATTGTATAAAGAGGGCTTACTATATCCTTGTAGAGAAATACATAGAGCACAATATACCGTAAGCCAATTAGTGTTTTTATGTCTGGACTTGCTTTACCTTGGACTTCTGCCACTTAAGCTGCAAACCACTTGAATTGAATAATTAATTGAGTTCCAGTTGAAGTGAAACGCTCAAACCTTGCACAAACCTAGACCAATTAAATTGTAGAACAAGTAAAGTGCTTATCAGGCCAGTTAATTGAGACACAGACTCGATCCTTGAACGTCAGATTGAAGGAATAATTAGAATATTAAAATGTTACCGTTTGGAGCTTTCGTTCTAACTCCCATGTAATGCAAAGGATTGTGTTAAAGACTAGTTGTCTGGATTTTACTGAAGTATTAAAACATAAGTTAAAACAAATGTAGTGTGTTGTATAAAATCAGATGCATTTAAAAGCTATGAACTAAATACTCACAGCATGGCACACTACCAATTTACATGGTCTCTAGGCACAATTCAAAAACACAGAGTGAAACACCCACGCATATTGGTACCTACACACTTATTCACTCACACAAACACACACACACACACACATGCAAATCATGTCAAATAAATGCTTGATTATAATGTATAAAATGTTTCTGATCAGTCAGCTGAAAAACTAATTTCATTTTCTCATTAGATGTTTCTGCCTGAGGCACTCTCATGTCAATGTTTATTACACTGAAAACAGAAAATCATCAGCATGTTCAAAATCAAAGCAGTGAATCACCACATTTACGAGAGAGAGGAAAAAAGAGAGACGACAGGAGTGAAAAATGTGAATACAGAGCAACAAGGAGAGAGAAAAGAGAGGGGTGAGACAATGAGGGGAATGACATTTATTTTACAAAAGCAAGTGAGAAAAGGAGAGACAGAATAAAAACACAAAATGTAATGAAATGATCACTATTAAAACTATGATGGTTTTGACAACACTGTACTGACCAATGATATTCTGGCCTGGTCAATCATAAAAATATATGGTTTGGCAACTTGCATATCTAACAAATTGTTTGAAATGTGACACCAAGTATTAACAAGGATCATATCGATCTACAATGTTTCGCAATTTTCTTGTCATATTGTTCTGGTGATTAAAGTACCATGTACAAAAACAGCTATGTTAAGATACTGTATTAAACACATTTAGCCCTTCTAGTGAGCTACAGGGTGTCTGGAGATCTACAGGGTGTGCAGGCATTTGATCCGAAGCTGAATCAGATCTAAGTTTTTAAGGTATTGTACTTTGATGTTTAGAAATGGGGTTAGAGTGGGGTTTAAGTCAGGGCCTGTAAAAATGAGCTTTAGCGATGGATGGTTAGCCACAACCAAATACAATTTTTATTTAACCTTTATTTTTACCAGGTAAAGCGAAAAACGTGTAAGACAACATACATTACACAATAAATACCCATAATCTAAAAACGCAATACAGGATCAAGTAGAGAGTCAATATACAGGTTACACATGAGGTATAAGTAGGCCAGTTGAGCAGCATCGATATTGCAATAAAAACTATATAAAATACCAAGGAGAGTCATTACACAGAAAGTTAGCGTTAAAGTGTATCTAGCAGGAATGTCACTAGTGTGCATCAATTATATGACCCTAAATTTAAGAGAATTTGAGCACGCCCGAGCTTATAAGCAAAATAGGTCCAGCTTTTGCAACTCTCTCAGTACATTAGCTGTCTGAATTTGGGTGAAGGAGAAGCGTGGGGAGGTGCGTGGGCCTGTGGCTTTGGGAGTTGTAGAGCAGATAGCTGGGGTGCAGGTATTCAGTCCTTAATAAATGATTCCCAAATTCAACCAAATAGAGATACTCCAAGTGGACTTTTGTCCTGGTGCAAAGCTCTTGGCTCTGCAGGCAAACTGCATTGGGCCAAGCACTGGGCCTTGTGTGGGACTTAAGGTGGGACAGCACAAGGTGCCGAAATTACTCTATAACCACAGAGGTCAGTGCAACTGGTTCTGTAGTCATTAAGTCATAAGGTAAACCACGGTAAACAATTAGTGCAGGAGAGTACTTTAATCCTGACAGCTCTCGCTAAAGTCCAGCACTAACTATGAATGGCTCTAAGGCTCAAACAGGGGGAACATTCTGTATTTTAAATTAATTGCATGCATTAAAGCATTACCCTTGACATCCCTAATAAAATGTTAAATAATGAATTACATCAAATTTGGTCACGTCTTGCTACATTGCCTCTTTTAACCTTGCCTTGCCTTGCCTTTTCGGCTTCAACTTATCTTTTTGTTCATTTTATTTATGTTATCCGTCATTGTCATTCTGTAATCTTGAATTTACGTCAGGTCAGGTGACTGACAGACTTGCTTTTCTACATTCATCCCTAGAACACTATCCTGTATAAAACTGGCTTTTTAATGAACAACATAACTTAAACAACATCGTACATGTCGTCTTTGACCTTCACATACACCTTCATACAAAAAAAAACTAATCTGCAATCAGATCATTAGATAACTCCAGATAATTGCTTCCTTGACATCATTCATCCAAGCTGCCAAGTATTCCCTTGTAAAAATGAACTTTAAGTCAGTCTTAAAGTTTGGCAACGTAGTTTACAGGCTTGCGACTTAAAAGCTTCTCAATAATTGTATTGGATTTTTCCGCACTGCTATCTGCTTTGTCACCAACTACACTTCAACACTCATCCATGTGACATTAACACCGGTTAACTGGCTCTCGCTACATACACTACGCCACACTCACAGGTACCACTGAATATGTATTAGTCCTTTTAAGGCAAATCCCCCTCTGCCTCGATCGGCTCACTCCTCTACATCTGCCATTACAATTGTGACCGGCACTCTGGTAGATGTCACATGCTCGTCACTCTCAAAGCCATACTTCCTTGAACCGTCATTCATTTCACTTCTCTGGCACTAATGACTAGAATGATTTGAAAAGAACCTAAAACCTGAAACTTTCATTTTTTATTTTTCATTAAGAAACAAGGTTTCCAAGCTGTTTAACGATTATTGCCGCTGGTGAATGATAACATTTTTTAAATGCCCTGCTGAATCATAGAATTGTTTATCTTCCCTGAATATAATGTTTATTTGTATTTATTAATAGTACATTATGCATGTGGTTCTGTGTGTTGTCTGGTTCTGTGTTTGCTTGAGCACACTTGTCAAATGTAATGTTAAGCTGGATCTTTTATTGATGACAGACTTTTCTTTGCCTCAGAAACATCCACATTCAGTGCTTGACTTGCGCTGGCCCCATCTTAAACGTGTTAAGGGTGCTTTTTATCCTAATGCAGCAATAATACTGCAAACCTTATAACTGCTTGACTAGTGCCATAATTGTCTGGAGAGCTACAAATGTCCTAGAAGATCTTTACTTGTGTCTCTCATCTCCTTCCTTTCCATCCTTTAACTTCTGCCCTATTTTCCAACTGGTTCTCAGACACTTTGTGTTTCTGTGTGTGAATCAAAATGCTAACACTGCTTGTAGCATGGTAATTTAGCAATATATCATGTTTTTGCCCGTCAATTTCCACCAAAACATATTTTTACAGTGTTATTGACAAACAATGTCTATGCTCTGCATAAAATATAGATCTCTGCTCATGTATGTTAGTAGATAAACATTACTTGCCACTTTGCCTACCGATGCTGTTATGCAAGTAGCATACCTTATAGACCCTGTAGAAGGTTGGTAAGAGTTTTAGCAGACACACCAAACTTCTCAGGAAGTACAAGCGCTCTTGTGAGGTTTCTGTGTGCCTTTAATGTGAACTACAAACAATAATAACAACTGGCAACAATTCAGAAAATCCAAACAGGAACAAAGAAACATACACACAGTGAGCTAAACTTAAACTAAATAGGGCTACCAATATGAAACATCATAGTGCATCTGCCTCTAATTACAAGCCACCAAAACATGAAGAAAACTAGGTTCCCCACTGCACTCAAAGGACCTCTAGTGTCTAGAGGTCTCCTGTCCTTAGGTTCTGACACTCACAAAAAATTGGTGTATTACTGTTCAATCATCGAGGCTGACAACAAATTGTCTGACAAAAAAAACTTTGTTCTTGGGTTCTAAAACTGACAGTTGAGTTTAAATGCAAAACATGTTCAGTCATCCATTTTTTTTATGTCTCAAACACAAGCTAGGGGTAAGTAATTTAAGGGTTTGATAATTACAACTTTCTGTCATCTGCCCGGAAGTGAAAATTGACATTGAGATTTCAGACGACATTAGCAAGAGGCAGCATATATTGTTAAAATAATATTGATTTCAGGACTGAGCCTTGAGCAACACCAAAGTAACCTTTGATTTTTCAGAACCTTTGATTTGTCGATTTTCGAAAGTAAAATCAGAAATTTGACCTGTTATAGTAAGGGAAAAAAGCTATTTAATATTTTATTATTATTATTTTATTTCCAACACAGGCAGACCAAGTTCAGGTAGTAGCGCCTGTGCTTAATCAAATATGGCTTTTTGGAGAGGGACTTTCCCATGGTATTATGAGGTCGCCAAATGTTTTTATATTATCTACCTGTCACGACTTGTCCAAGGTGTAGTGTGGTAAGCCATGTGCAAAGCCGTAAATCCGTTAAATAAGGTTTATTAGTGATAAAAACACAAAACAAACCGACAACGGCGAAAAACACGAACTTGGTTGATGAAAGTAAAATGCGCATATAGCGACTTAAACGAACACCTCCAAACAACAACTAATCGTGAAACAAACACTCACCTCTAAACTAACAATGTGACATGGAAACAATGAACAGCAACCAGTGACATCTAGGCAATCCCTTTATAACCCAGTGATTACAAATCCCCAACAGCTGTAACCAACATAAACCAGGAAGTGAGCACCCGAAACCAGACAGTGCAGTACCCTAACTCACCACTCGTGACAGTACCCCCCACTTAAGGCTAGCTCCCAGATAGCCAACAACAACCAACATTAACAACAACACACAAAAAAAAACAAGGGAGCAACAGGCAAGGACCCACTGTCACACCCAAAGGGTTAGTCCCAGACAGCAGGTCCAGCCCTTAAAGGGCCTTGGTGGCCCGATCGCCGTCTTGTGCGGCAAGGCTTCCGCCATCTTGGTGGACGTGGCGGCGGCCATCGTGGTGGACGGGGCGGCGGCCATCGTGGTCGGCGTGGCGGCGGCCATCGACGTGGGCGTGGCGGCGGCCATTTCAGGCGGCGTGGCGGCGGCCATTTCAGGCGGCGTAGTCTCCGCCATTTCAGGCGGCGTAGTCTCCGCCATTTCAGGCGGCGTAGTCTCCGCCATTTCAGGCGGCGTAGTCTCCGCCATTTCAGGCGGCGTAGTCTCCGCCATTTCAGGCGGCGTAGTCTCCGCCATTTCATGCGGTGACGCTCTGGGAGCTCTGGCAGGCGGTGACGCTCTGGGAGCTCTGGCAGGCAAGGACGCTCTGGGAGCTCTGGCAGGCGAGGAGGCTCTGGGAGCTCTGGCAGGCGAGGACGCTCTGGGAGCTCTGGCAGGCGAGGAGGCTCTGGAAGCTCTGGCAGGCGAGGACGCTCTGGGAGCTCTGGCAGGCGAGGACGCTCTGGGAGCTCTGGCAGGCGAGGACGCTCTGGGAGCTCTGGCAGGCGAGGACGCTCTGGGAGCTCTGGCAGGCGAGGACGCTCTGGGAGCTCTGGCAGGCGAGGACGCTCTGGGAGCTCTGGCAGGCGAGGACGCTCTGGGAGCTCTGGCAGGCGAGGACGCTCTGGGAGCTCTGGCAGGCGAGGACGCTCTGGGAGCTCTGGCAGGCGAGGACGCTCTGGGAGCTCTGGCAGGCGAGGACGCTCTGGGAGCTCTGGCAGGCGAGGACGCTCTGGGAGCTCTGGCAGGCGAGGACGCTCTGGGAGCTCTGGCAGGCGAGGACGCTCTGAGAGCTCTGGCAGGCGAGGACGCTCTGGGAGCTCTGGCAGAGGAGGGAGATGACACTTCGGGAGCTCAGGCGGAGGTGGGAGCGGCCAATCTTGAAACTCTGGCAGAGGAAGGAGGAGCCGCTCTAGACACTCAGGTGGAGGGGGAGGGGCCACTCGTCGACGCACTCATGCTGAGGGGGAGGGGCCACTCGTCGACACACTCATGCTGAGGGGGAGGGACGACTCCAAGGCCTCATGCTGAGGGGGAGGGGCCACTCGTCGACACGCTCATGCTGAGGGGGAGAGGCCACTCGTCGACACACTCATGCTGAGGGGGAGGGACGACTCCAAGGCCTCATGCTGAGGGGGAGGGGCCACTCGTCCGGGCACTCACGTTGAGGGGGATGGAGCCGCTCTGGACACTCACGCTTAAGTGGGAGGGGCTGGTCCGGGCACTCACGAAGAGGAGGGAGGAGCCGCTCAGGGCACTTAAGCAATGGTGGGAGGGGCTCATCTAGGCACTCACCCTGGAGTGGAAGAGGCTGGTCCTGCAGGGTGAACCACACCCCCCACCATCTCCTTATCACTCCGGGCGGCTGGCACTCCAGGCCCTTAGGTGGTCTCTGGGCCCTGGAGGTTGGTGGCCGGAAAGGGTAATCACCCGGCTGGAGCTGGGGTTGTTGCTGCAGCTCCAGGGCTTTTGCTGGCCCTGGCTGCAGCACCGGAGCAGTGGGGGCTGCTGTTGCAGCACCAGGGTCGTGGGTGTTCTCTCCGCGGACCTCCGTGAACACCCCGTTAGCTCCCCCCCAAAAATTACTTTGGGGCGCCTCCGGGATGTCCTCTTGCCTTCATAGAAGGCCCGCGGACCCATTGTCACTGACCCTGAATGCTGCAAAGATGGTTCATATACAGCATACGGCCGGAGACGTAGCCACCGCTCCTGTGGTGTCTCCGGCCGATTCCACTCCCACCGCTCCGTGGGGTGACGGTGAGCTTCATCCGACGGGGCGCTATAGCTTGCCCCCCCGCAGAATCCACTCACCGTCCGACTCTGCTGGCTTCGGTGGCTGTTCATTCTGTCACGACTTGTCCAAGGTGTAGTGTGGTAAGCCATGTGCAAAGCCGTAAATCCGTTAAATAAGGTTTATTAGTGATAAAAACACAAAACAAACCGACAACGGCGAAAAACACGAACTTGGTTGATGAAAGTAAAATGCGCATATAGCGACTTAAACGAACACCTCCAAACAACAACTAATCGTGAAACAAACACTCACCTCTAAACTAACAATGTGACATGGAAACAATGAACAGCAACCAGTGACATCTAGGCAATCCCTTTATAACCCAGTGATTACAAATCCCCAACAGCTGTAACCAACATAAACCAGGAAGTGAGCACCCGAAACCAGACAGTGCAGTACCCTAACTCACCACTCGTGACACTACCATGCCATGAAAGTTTGAGAATAATTCTGGGAAGCTTTTAGGACACATTACAAGTGACTGCTTAATTTGTTTGTGCAAATGCATATTTGGTGTCATAAATATTAACAACACACTTCCCCTAAGTGGGATGCATGTAGGATGAATACTAGCGTAGCCAGAAGCAGAGGCCTCATTTAGAGCAGTAAATTGATATGGCTTCAGCCAGGTTTCACACCGGCCACTAACAACCAGTTTATGATCAGTGATTCATTAATTCACTGCAATTGCCAGGCAATCTAGCATTATTACAGTGGGTTTTTTGTTTTCACCAATAATGCCTTCTTACAAAATAAAAAAGGCTTTATTCTAGTAATAGTGCTGCGATGAACAGCACTTTGTTTTTCTTTGCGCGACCTAGGTCAAGTCACAGTCGCAATGGAAAAAAACTCTGGCTTACAGCCTGCTTGCACCTTATCTCATGCTGAGCTTACAGGAGTGCTATTCCTTTCTATGTTTCTAGATAAAAGAAGAGCAGTGCTCTAGGATGTCAGGCTTGGGCCTCATCATGGGCACGTCCAAAACAAAGAGCCAGTTACAAAAAACCTCTGTCTCCTGCGACGGGTAGAGCTCTTCTCTGCCAGCAAATGAGTTGTATGAGTTTGCTGTCGAACTCATCAATATCCCTTAATTTGGAGACAATTACTCAATGCTGACACATTGTTCTAGCAAATGTACATCCTGACACTATGTTCTGCTTTGTAACCTCTGACTGTTTCATTATCTCGAGGTGACAAGGGCCATGATTCCAGGGAAAAGTGGTGTCAAACAACTAACCCCTGAAGATGTTCTGTGCTATCTGGCACCATAGTATTAGCAGCAGATCCTTCGAGTACTATAAGTTGCGATTGAGATCAGGCGAATTTGGAAGCCAGGGCAACACTTCATCGTGTTCTTCAAACCATTCTCGCACTGAAGAGTGGCAGGGCGCATTATCCTGCAGAAAGAGGCCACGATCATCAGTGAATACCATTGCCGTATAGGGGTGCACCAGGTCTGCAATGATGTTAAGGTAGGTGTCAAATTTACATTCACACGAATACACAGATCCAAGATCTCCCAGCAGGACATTGCCCAAAGCATCACACTCTTTCCACAGGCTTGTCTTCATCCCATAAGTTCACCCTGGTTTCATCACATTCCCAAGTAAACAGCACACACGTACACGTCCATCAACGTGATGTAAACAAAAAAGGGACTCTTCAAAACCAGGCAACCTTCTTTTGCTGCTCCATGGTCCAGTTATAATACTTGCGCGCCCTTTTTCGCCAGTTAGCGACAGTGGACAGGAGTGTTCATGGACACTTCGACCGGTCTGCGACTACGCAGCCTGATACACAGCGGGGTGCGATGCATTGTGTATTGTGACACATTCCTCCCGTAACATAGACATTATCTGTGACTTTTGCAATAATTGACCTTGTGTGGGTTTAGAGCTGACAGGAGAGCTTTTGTTGCCATTACGCATTGATGAGCCTTAGGCACCCAATACTATCGTCAGCTTGTGGTTTGTCCCTCCGCGGATATAGCATATTGGACCAAAAGCATTTTAGGCCATAATGTTTTGTCTCCTGGGTGTATATATGAGAGAGATCGGCTAATGCCTGTTTGCTGAAATGGATGCGACAACAATTATCACCAGTTGCCTAATCACAATATCGCAACAATAAGTGCTATAATTCTGCGGCTGCCTGTGACACCACTCCACATTCCCTTCTAACAAAAATGTAATTGACAATTGACCCTACCAGCTAACATAGTCATAATACATCTGAAAACATTTTATGGATTAAAGATTAGACAACATTATCAGAAAATATAAACAAAACATGCCAGTTATTAGTTTGCTAAAAACCAAATATGAATAAAAAAACAATGGACGTATACCATTCCTTGTATCATCTTCTGAAATACTGAACATTCCAGTCAAAGCTATGTCTGCCCTATGCTCCGGGAAGCGGGCTGGTGCACTCGTCTGTGCCAGACACAGAGGACTTAAAAAGATTCCGTTAACTGGAATATTCCTTGCAAATGTGCGCTCACTAGGCAACAAAATGGATAAACTCTTTATTGCTGCTGTTGGAGAAATACGGAGATCTCTCTTCTGCCTTGTGTTTCACAGAAACGTGGCCAGGTGACGGCATACCAGATTCTGCAGTGAGCCTGACCAGCTTCTCACTCCTCTCAGTGGATCGAAGCTCAGATCTCTCCGGCAGAATAAAAGGTGGTGGGATCTGCTTCTTCTGCAATGACAAATGGTGCAACGACATAAGTCATTTCACAGTACTGTTCTCCTGAATTGGAATAATTTTTCGTTAACTGCAAGCCATTCTACAGTCCACGGGAATTTTCATCATTCATTCTGGTTGGTGTTTACATTCCTCCGCTTGGCAATGTCAAGGAGGCACCAAGGCCGCTAGCTAAACAAATACTGGCGGCTGAACAGCTATTCCCGGACTCTAGTTATTTTCCTTTAACAAAGGTAACCTCAGCCACATGCTCTCTAAATACAAACAATTTATTAATATCCCGACCGGAGATGCGAACACTCTAGACCATGTCAAACTACTGTGAAGAACGCCTACCAAGCGGTGGCCCGTGCAGCACTGGGCCTCTTGGACAACGTGATGGACCACCTAATTCCATTTTACAGGCAAAAATGTAAACGCTCAAAGCCTGTTGAAGCAAGAACAAAAGAGTGGAGCCGTGAAGCCGAAGAGTCTCTACATGATTGTCCGGACTGTCCTGCTTGGGACATCAGTCAGCCACAGATAACCTTGATAAATGTACTGATGGGGTGATATTATATATCAGCTTATGTGAGGATAGAACTATGCATACTATACAACTTTGCATCTCCACTCAAAACAGGGTTCACTGTAATAACAACAAAGGGGCGACAGGGACCTACTCAGAGAGGCTAAAAACACCATCTCAAAGGCAGTGAAGGAAGCCAAGCGCTTGTGTGGGGACAAACTGAAACAACAGCTCTCAGCGAATGACACCGCTTCGGTTTGAAGGGGGATAACAACATACGAATGCAAATCACCCCAGGCTACCGACGACCTGCAACTTTCCAACGACCTAAACCAGTTTTACTGCAGATCTGATAGTCAAAGGAGCAGTCCCGTCTGCACACCTTATTAAACCGTGTCCTGCCACCACAAGCAGTCCTCGATCATCAGGGCTCGCCCACAACCGTCCATCCCAATTGACACCTCCCCTGAGACTACAATGGCATCAAACATTACCCTTTCTGAATTTACGGGTCTATGGGTCTTTTTATATTGGAGAGAGACAACAACAGACAATTCAAGAGTCAAAACCCAAGAAAGGCAGCTGGTCCTGATATAGTCTCTGCCTCTACCCTCAAGCACTGCGCTGGCCAGCTATATGTTATGTTCACAGACAATAAATCATTAGATTCATGCAGCATCCCAGCCTGCTTCAAATCCTTCAACCAAAGATCACAGGGCTAAATGACTACAGACCAGACCTGTGGTTTTGAAGTCCTGTGAGCACCTTGGGCTGTCACACCTCAAGACCAGTACTGATCCAGTACTTGACCCATTGCAGTTTGCCTACAGAGCCAACAGGTGGACGACACGATCAACATGGCTCTCCACATCATTCTCCATCTTGACTCCCAGGGAACCTATGCAAGAATCCCGTTTGTGGATGTCAGTTCTGCTTTCAACACCATAATCCCAGCCCTCCTCCATGATATGCTCTCCACCATGGGAGTGCTCGTGTCAACATGTAAATGGATCATAGACTTTATATCCAACAGGAGGCAGCTGGTGAGGTTTGGGTAAAACATCTGACCATCAGCACTGGCTCGCCTCAAGGTTGCATCGTCCCATATTCTCTTCTCTCTGTACACCAACAACTGCACCTCCAGTCACCACTGACAAACTTCTGAAGTTTTCAGATGACACCACCCTCATTGGTCTAATCTCTGATCGGGACAAAACAGGAGGGAGGTCAACCGACTGGTGCCCTGGTGCAGTCTCGACAACTTGGAGCTCAATGCTCTAAAAACAGTGGAGATGAGTGGACTTTAGGAGAAGACCGGCTGTCCTTCGTCTTATTTCCTGGAGGGCTCCCCTGTCAACACAGTGGAGTACTTTCGATTCCTGGGCAACACCATCGTCCAGGACCTCAAGCGGGAGCTGAACATCACCTCTCTCAATAAGATAGCACCACAAAGACTGTAATACCTGTGGCAGCGCAAAAAGTACAAACTGCCAACGTTCATGATGATTAATGCCTACGCATCATTGAATCAATCCCGACCTCTGCCATGTATGGTATTCTTCTGGTATGCTGCAGCCACTCTCAAGGATAAAGACAAACTGCAATTCATCATCCGCTCTGCGGAGCGGACCATTGGTTGTAAGCTGCCGTCCCTCAACGATCTGTTCAAAGCCAGGTCACTAAGGCGGGCAGCAAAGGTTGAGGCAGACCCCTCACATCTGACAATTCAGAACTTGTCCCTCTGGCAGATGGCTACGGTCTATCAAGTCCATAACATCCCACCATAAGAACAGCTTCTTCCCCATGGCGGTGAGTTTAAGGAATATGTCTCTAGCACTAGACTGTCTATTGTCTAAAAGTAACCATACCATGCATCCATTTAAATGTGTTCTAATGATGTATATCCCTGTGCAAAAGTAACTTCAGTTGAAGAAAACCTTTTAAGCACTTTCAGGGAGCTAGGGCGGGGGATTGCCTGGGAACAAACTATACAATATAATCCTAGTACGTGGGTTATGATACAAAACATTGCATTTCTTTATATGTTACAACACTTAGCATTTAAATACATTTGATATTGTAATATTAAAATAAATATGTTTTTATATTAATGACAAGCTTGAATTATTGTTCATAATTTGATGTGGCACTTCCAGTGGCAGTTTAAAATTCTCTTGTCTGATGTGACCAAAATCCAACTAGCCGGCCTGAATTCCCAGTGCTATGATGTGATCGCTTCAAAAGGTGTCCTACAAAGTATTGAATGAAGGGTCCGAATAGTTTCGTGTATGTGATATTTCAATCTTTAATTTTTAATGAATAAATTAAAAATGTTTAGAAGGTGAATGGGTTGGAAACTTGGAATACATTCCAAATGTAGTTTACAAAAGTATTTAATAATTTTGATTACATAATTTTTAGTAATGGTCACAACTGCTGGTTTAGGTTCAAGTTGGACGGGTTTAGGTTCATGTTGGACGCATTCGCAGAGCTTCTAGCATACATGTTCTTTTTATTTTAGACTTCGACTCAGGTAACAAACCCTCCCGCCTGTCCCTTTCTGACTGGTCATGCATTTGACCCTGGCTATTAAGACTATATGCATTTAAAAAATGAATTGAATAATTATGAAACTATTATTTCATAATAATTATGAAACTCTTATTTCATAATAATTATGAAACTCTTATTTCATCGAGCACACTGGCCACCCCTCAGGGCCTGGTTCCTCTCTAGGTTTGTTCCTAAATTTGACCCAACAGGAAGTTTTTCCTACCAACTGTGTTTCAACTTGTTGATGCATGCTCTGTTGGGATGAGGATGGGTGTTTGTAAAAGCACTTTGTGACAACTTTGTTGTAAAAAGGGCTTTATAAAATCAATGTGATTGATTGGTTGAACTTAAATACCTAACAAATGACATAAAACAAGGAACAGGTGAAAATGATGATAATTAAACAAGACCAAAAGTGCGCAACGTTTACTGAGTTGTGTGGTGATAAACAGAAAGTACCAACAGTGGACGACTAGTCATTCTAGTCATCACAGTAATTTTATTTCTTGTCAAAAGTGGGTTTTAGAACTCGAAAATACCTAAATAGATATTAAAGTAACAATACCAGCTAGACTTGCATTTCTCAACCTGCTCTCCGTGGACCTGATTAATCAGTGAAGTGTCCCTGATTGAACATGAAACCAAGAAGGAAATTCTGACGAGTCAAATATATGTTCATCAAATTGTCGGCCTCCTACATATCTGGCAGCTCCTGAACAGTGGATATGCAAGAGCAGCCTGTGATGCTACAAAACAAAAAACAAACAGGCAAGAACATGCAAAAGGAAAGAACAGCTTCAACTTCTTGGACAACTTGTGCGTAAAAAGACATTATTATTATCAGAAAGTTTGGGAGTTGAGATAACGTCTAAAACTAGAAGCATGGGAATGTACCTGTATATGTATAAAATATTTGCCTGCAAATAAACGTGGCCTTTCCACTTCTGACCGTAACCACAGAAATGTGTGATAAGCGTGGGCATTCTTTGCAGTCTAAAGCAGGGACAACTGCAACAAGAAATAGGTCATTAGGACAAATATTTTTAACTACGCTGGACTACAAGGTTTTATCGTCTATTATTCAATGTATTTGGCCTACACACAGAAGTGGACATCAATGTATGCATACATAAATTAACCAAATTGCAGATTATATGAATATGTAATCCAAAAATCTAAACATTATTTACTTGGAGGAGTTGGTAGCTCAGTGGTTGAGTTCATGCTTTGTATGTACAATGTCCTGGGTTCAATCCCCAGCTGCTCCTCAGGTCGCCATTGCAAATGAGAATTGGTTCTCAATCGGCCTACCTGGTTAAATAAAAATTTAAACCAAATTAAAATTAGGAGTAGACTCAGAACCCAACGCTTTATTGCCGATTGCCTCAGTGGTGCACAGTGTCTGGCTGCATAGATATTTATTCCCTGTGGTGTTATTGGGTAGTGTCTGTTTGTTGGTGAAGTAACCGTATCCCGACTAACTGTACTGTCACCATAATACCCATTTTAAAAGCTCAGTATCAATAAACTCCTCCCAGCAGCAGCCATTTTAGTTGGGTAGTTAGTGATTTGCTCTTAGGGACTTAAGATACTTATAGTCCTAAAATTAGGACTGACACCTCAATGGTATAAGAGCTTCTCCGATTTCAGCAAGTTGAAAGCTAATTTTAGAAGATGTTCTTTGAATGCCGCTCGAGGGAAACATCTTAAACTCTTCCTCAAAATATTCCCTAACAATGTGTGCAGTGTGGCAGGGCGCATTATCCTGCTGTAAGAGGCCACTGTCTTCGGGGAGGCCATTGTGATGACGGGGTGCGGCGGGACTGCAACAATGTCAAGGTAGGTGGCGTTTGTCTAGTTGATGTCCACATGAATGCCAGGACCCAGGGTTTCCCAGTAGAACAGACACGTCAAATTCCCACAGTGCATCTTGGCGCCATCGTTTTCACAGATACTCTGCCGTCCTTGTGAGGTAAAATAACAGGACCTTCTTCCACTGCTTTAAGGTCCAGTTCTGATGCTCACATGCTTATTGTTGGCACTTTTGGTGGTGGACAGGGGTTATCGTGGTCTCTCTGACAGGTCTGTGGCTACCATCTTTGACATCTTCTGTGACTAGTGCGACAACAGACTTTCTTTTGGTTTGGACCAGACGGAATAGTCTTAGTTGCGCATTGATGATAGATTCTCACCATTGTGGACCGGGAGCACCCCACAAGCCTTCAGAGATGCTCTGACCCAGTCTTCTGGCCATAACAATCTCTCAGGTCTGTTCTTCTACTTATTTCTCCTGTCAACAACATGTTGACTAAAGTCATTATGTTTAGGCATTGCACTGCTTTTCCCCACACTAATCCACTTACAACTGCAGGTGCCATTTTTACCCGCTTAATTGTTACCATTTGAACAGTTGTATTGTACCAATTTGCTATTCAAACCTTCAACCTGTACACTGACGAGCTGAAACATAACCACACAGATGAACCGAATAATGCTGATCATGTCCTTTCTTGAGCACATGCCAGGATCTGGGTGAATTAGATGGCAAGCAAACAATTCAGCTCTGATAGTCAACGTGTTGGGTGATATAGGCAGGTGTTAAGACCTATGACCAGATGACTGGATCGGAGCAACCCGGAAACAGCAAAGTTCTGCTCCTGGTCAGCAGTGGTGAGTAGGCTACCTACCGCCAACGGCCAGAGGAGAGACAAACCACAAACAGGAGACAGGGGTGTTGGTTGCCCAAGCCTCCGCGATGTGCCGAACACACATCGGAAGGACGTCCAAGAACAAGGAAGAGAAACGGGGACCTTTCAAGAGAGGAGAAAATAACAAGTTGAGGTTGGGACAGTGCAGGTAAAAGAACCCATACAAGGCAGCACAGGCAAAGTGTTAGGGAAGTGAATGAAGTACAAAACAAAGTTTGTCGTTGCTTGTGGAAGCCCTAATGAACGGCAATGAATAAATGTATGCAAGTGTGACGGCGGAAAAAGTAAAAACTGTTTCCTTTCCAGTGTATACAATCCCTGGTTTGTTCTGTCCTATTGCCACTTTCCAATTCCTTTCATCAGTATTTTATAGGCTTTCAGTTCTGCAGAGGCCCATGCCATGAAATTGCTTTTTATTGCAACTTGCTTAGCCTGTTAATATGGGCCATTACAGACCGTACACGTTTCTATAGCAACATAACCAGATAGTGTACCAGGAGACTGAAGTGATAGATTATGTGTGCATGCTGTGTCATATCCAATGTAGTTACACAGACAGTACACCACCATTACGTGCTCCTCTGCTCCGGAGAAAATCAATACATATGGAAGGCACCCAACAAGATTCCCCCTGCTTTTCCTCCCTTAACCCCTTTGGACTTGCCTGGAAGCAGGGAGGTCGAGACAGATCATGCCACGAGGATGTCTCTCCGCTGCTGCAAGAAGCAGGTGCTGTGTAGACACCATTCAAAACTCGGCCTATTCAGTCCAAACTCCTCTAACGCTCCATTCATGCATAGCAAAACACCATCTGCTCCTGTTTTGCCTGGAGCAATCACAGCTGACCAAAAAAAACATGATAACAGCTGTTGCCAAACAAAAGCCAAACAAAGGGGGCAGGAAAAGGTTAGACACAAGTTTGACGCTGCTGAAAACTAGTCAATAGAGGGAGAAAGACACAGGTTAGAGAGGAAACGGATTGGGGAGAGAGTGGTGAGATGGAACATTTTATTTGACACCTTCATAACCTGAGTAAAAAAAGTCCATTCTGGAAAAGTATGTAGAAAGAGTTAAACATGTGCCATTTGATCCCATATTTTAGAACAGCCTTAAACCATCAGTAGGTTGGGTGATAATAGGCTGTGAATGATTAGGGTTCCAACGTTTACGCGTTCTCCATGTCTGTGTGCTCTGGGGGCTAAGCAAATTAGCTTACTGGATACTCATATGGAACAGAACACTATCTCTGTCCTGCTCCTATTGCAGCATGGATGGGCAGTGAGAGACCATACACAGTCTGAGTTAATACTCAGTTATACACAGAGATCCACAGGGGGAAATCACGTGAACCAGAAAGACAAATTCTAATAAATCTGTCGGACCAATATCAACAGATCAATTCAAACCCTAAATCAGTGTACATATTTCACATTGCTTTTTCGGTTTTCCTAGTGCGCCGTTTGCAGCTCTGCATATTAGCGTGATTAGCATCTGTTCTTCAGACCTCCCAATGTATGGCTGGTTGGCTTTGGGAGGACTGAGCCAGGAGATGTGGAAGACTGAACGGCATGTCTTTAGACATCACCTGCCCATGCAGACTGTGACTGGCTCCTAAAGATAAAGATTAGCAGTCTGGTACTCGGTACTTTGCTGAAAGCCCTATTGTATGAGTATATAGCAATATGGCAAGTATCTCAAGTGTTTCTGGTATTGTAACAATACCACACAGAACCAGGTGTTGATGGTTCCTGCAAAACAGAAGGAGCAGGCACTCATGTGTAGCTTTGGACAGGCTAGCGACAAATTCAAGTGATCCAAAAAGTACAAGCGAATACGGCACGTGTGAGACGACCACACACCAAACAGTTGAAAAAGGACAACATGGGAGTACCGGCCACAGGAAGCATCCCAGCAAGATTTAGAAGCGGCAAATTGATTGGAAAGGCAGATGCACTGAGAGCTATCTGAACGTATAAGGTACAAAGACAATGACTGGGAATCAAGAAAAAAAACTTGAATACAAGATTTGTGCTGGCCATACAAGAGAGCTGGAGGATGTCAGCAAAAGCTTGAGCTTCCCCGAAGAGCTCAAAGTAGGTGTGACCAGCCGCCATTACTCGGTTGAGATCGGCCAACCATTTGTCAGATAGACTTGGAACATTGTTGCACTAGCATGAGAGTGTGTGCCAGCAGATTGTAATTAGTACAAATCTCTTCACTAACCAAAGTGTAAGCGCCACCAAAATCTGGGGCAATAACCACACAGCATCATTGGCGTAGATACTCCACCAAAGAATCTACAGTTGAACCTAAACCTTGAGGCTCTTCCACCCTCACCCTAGGGATGCTACCAGAGCCAACTATGGAAACAGCGTTGAGTTCGGATGATTACATCAAGAAGGACAAAGTCAGCAAAAAAACAACAGAGTCAACACTTATGTTGATCCTCAATAGTCTCCAGTGATGCGGGCACCCTGCGACTGACAAACCCTGTCTCTTGTCTCCCCTTTTAGCGGCTGCTGGGGCCTAGCACCCTTTTCCACGACCCCAGATATGCCTCTACGGAGGTCCCAGCCCGCATCACTCACTCTAGCGTTCTGGGCACCCCCGCGACCAACAAATCCGGTCCCTGCACCCTGTTCCTTAGACCTCGATCAAAATGATTTAGGAGGAGCGATCCACCAGTCACATGGCCTCTCTCCGGAGTCTGTTCAGCCACTGCGTCCTTAGTTGTGATTGGTTGTCATGTAACAACGTCACAAGGAGGCAAGGCACATGTGCAGGGAGAACGAAGGACATTAAATAAAAAATAACTGAAACATGACAAAACTGAAACTTAATCACATGACGGAACAAAATGACGCTACACATGGGCAGGACCAAATGAATACAGCATTAACCTGTGAGCATTAACCTGTGAGCCACGAATACAGCCAAACAAAAGCTAGCCAGACATGTTCTCAAGATGGGTGAGCATCTACGCAAGTGATAAGGTCAATTTGACTGGCAAATACAAACAGGCTTTTTTCTAACCTCACTGTTCTGACAAAAAAAGCATGCGTGTACAAGAAGAATCACATTTACTTTTCATCTCGATAGTTTCCAGATAACATGTAAATACGACTGTAGGCCTGGAGTGAATGTGAAGACGAAGACAAGCGAGGACATGCTCAAGCCTGTTCGCATTATAACAGGTGATTTGTCTGCTGTATGGATTTCAGTGCCTGCCAGTTTTATCTGGCTAATGCACAGGCAGCCTTCATTATTTCTTCGCCGGGAGGGTCAGTCTCCCTTCAGGAGAACAAGTGTGAGTAGTGTTTTTGTCAAAAGGGCGGTTTAGTGCTTGACCCGCAAAGCCATTCAGCTCTCAGACTGATCCATTGTTGGTGTCCTCTTTTTGTTTGCACTTTACAGAGAGATATGGAGACAGAGAGGAAATGGGGCCAGCGCAAGGGGAGCCAGAAGGGGAGCCAGAAGGGGAGCCAGAAGGGGACAGAGGCTCTGTGCTGTGACAGTGTCGCAATCATAGTATACACACAAATACACACCTACAGTAGGACTACATTCCTTTAAAAAATGTGTCTATGAGAGACTATTAAGCATCAATCCGGCAATAATGTTGACAGTATTTAAATATGAGCTTCATGTTTTTCAAGATGCATCAGAAAGATGTTAGGATGTTTAAACGAATACATAAATGTTCTAGATGTTTATTGAGAATACTATTGGATGATCTAAGGGTCTGGTCTTCTCCACTATGTTCTGATGACACTGCACAGCTTGTGTGCATTGTAGAGAGAACAGTAGACATACACTTATGAGACAAAACATATTGACCAGGCCTAATATGCTGCAGGGCTCTATGCTAACTATTTCCCAAGAAGTACATGTGCTCCTAAATGAAAACATGTAGGAGCACCCAAAGAAATGCACAAATTTAGTTCTGTCTAAAACAAAGTTATCGGATGGAGCTCAGGCCTCTGTGACGGCGACTTCAATATTTTTTATTCTGCTATCCTTAAGCCATATTGCCACAACTTTGGAAGTATGCTTTAGTTCATAGTCCAATTCAAAAGACCCATTTGCGACCAAGCTTTAACTCCCTAATCAATGTCTTGAGATGCTGCTTCAATAAATCTACATTCTTTTTTTTTCCTTGTGATTCCATCTATTTTTTAAAGCACCCCCAGAACATCATGCTTCCACCCGCGTCTTTCTCGGATTTGTGTTGATGTTCTTCAGTTTGCAAGCCGCCCCAATTGTCCTCCAAACATAACAAAATAATGTCCAATGTCTTATTGCATACCTCCAGAAGAGCGATTTGAAAATAGTTTGCTGTCGTTCTGGCATTTATTTCCACTTTTCAGCCTAAATTATTTTTATCTCTAGGAGACACAATGCATCTCCATTTTTGAGAGGTAGAGCGATTGTATTGGTATGGTGTTTAAACCTGGGTATCATTGTATGTAGGAAATAATGTGGTACTTTAAGGTGTTTGGAAATTGCACCCATTGACGAACCAGACTTGTAGCGCTCTACAAATATTTTTCTGAGGTCTCGGCTGATTTCTTTTGACTCTCCCCTTGTAACGATGTGACACTGAATTTTAAAGTAGGCCCTGAATAAATTAGAATCCAATTGACTCAAATGATGTCAATTAGCCTGTTCTAACGCCATGACATCATTTCATAGAACTTTCCTAGCTGTTTAACAGCATAGTTGTTTGACCCACTGGAATTGTGTTATAGTGAATAGTATATCGTGAAAATTCAAAAAATCAGTCAGACTACTTGTGTCATGTATATTTCCTAACTGACTTGCCAAAACTATTGTTTGTAAACATGAAATCTGTGGAGTGGATAGAAATGTAGTTTTAATGACCGAGCGCAGTTAGGTCTGGAAATAATAGAACACTGACCCAATTTTAGTTGAAATGAAACAACCAAGATGCAATTGAAGAGCAGACATTCAGCTTTAATTCAAGGTAAGTCCAGGCAGAGGTTCTGTACCGCGGACATCTAGAAGACAAACTGAGAACAGGAAAACAAGAAACGTGGGTAGGCCTACAACTCTGGAAAAAAACAAGACGACCTGGCATTAGAGCAAACGGAGAACGCAGGTTTAATGCACAGTTATAATGGGAAAATGGGAGGCACCTGGTGGGTGTGGAACACAAGAAAACTCAGATGAGTGGAATCAGAGTGTGATAATGTATGACTTAAGTACATTAAATATAGATATGAAAATGTATTGAAATATTATACTTTTTGAAATTCATATATTTCCACATGGTATGTTTATATATTAAAATATATGGAAAGAAAATACATTTTATATTATTAATATTATTTTATTACCCTAACCATGATAACCTAGATAAAATATATATACCTTTATAAATATGATTTTATTTTATATATTATTTTTTATCTAAAAACACAGCGCCATTAACTGTCAACATGCTGCATTTGGTTAACGGACATTCTGGGTCAATAGTAATTCGCCCAGATTTAATCTGGAGTCTATTCACGTGGTTCAATTCTATTCCATTAAAACCAATGGAGCCAAATTAGAAAAGATTGCCAGTGTTGGTAAAGAATTGGCGATATGGTTATTTGGATGACAGACTAGCGAACTGATCGGAACCACTGATCGCGACCTGTTCATCATCAGGTGCAGTTGATATATCTGGGTTTAGATGTCTAGAAAGGGGCTGAGGGGAGGGTAGTTCTGTGTTCATGAGGAAAGGCAGTATCATCGATCAGTGTCAGGTTAAAAGACCTCTAACCCAACCCCCATACTCCCTGCAAAAAAGAAAAGATTTCCACATATATACAAGTGCTGGTCATATAGTTAGAATATAACATTTTTTGATTATTTCAGTAATTCCATTCAAAAAATGAAACTTGGATATTATATTAATTCATTACACACAGACTGATATATTTCAAATGTTTATTTCATTTAATTGTAATGATTAACTGACTACTAATGAAAATCCCAAATTCAGTATGATGACTTGGCACCCCATGTTCTGGTAATCAGTACACACATTTTATGGCCTAGTTGTGTATGTGAAATACAATAGTGCACTTTTCATATGTTTGATTCAAAAGGTGCCCATTTGACTTTCTTAAAAAGCGAAATACCTATAGCTAAAATGTGAAAAGTTTAGGTGACTAGATCAGTTGTAAAACAGAAATACCGTATATATTTAACTATATTTCTTGCTGCAACCATAAATACTAAAAAGTCTTTCTTGTGACAAAACTACCATTGCAGTGGAAGATTATATTGAAACAAATCAAATGTTTTATTTTTCCAATAGATGATAACTGGAATTACCTTTCTAATGCTCAGTATCATCACAAAGTGCTTTTTTGTGTGTGGGGGGGATACTTTACAAAGGCACACGTCCTCTCAGGCATTCACTAAACAGAAGACATCATTCCCTATTCATGCATCATAGCTCCTGTTCTTTGGGATGTGGACAAAGACATCCGCTAGGTTCTGTGGTGTGATACTACACCTGCCAACTGTCCCCCTCCTCATTCATACATTACTGCGGAGATCCGACACTGTTATCTTGGGCGTAATCGACACCAGCTATCTGACATCATTGTTTTGCAAGCACCATCTGTGCCACCAACAAGAAATACTGTTGGCCACTCTATTATAGACTGAATACCAGCTGACTGCTGCCTCTTCCCTAAATAGGTATTGTACAGTTGGAGCTGCGCTTTGGGTCATTGTGATAGCCTTCCTTCAATGACACTTTTACCCTGTACAAATCTCCCACTTACAAAGCACACCTTAGTCAGCACGTTATTTGTTGCATTTGACAAATAAAATACTTTTTTTGCCTTGGAACACTGTGTTCATCTGGAAATGACACGGTCGAGATTGTTCATCAAACCAGTTATGTTCATCTATGGTCTGGGGAGTCAAAAGTTCACTGAGGGTAGGTAACCATTGGTCAGTGGAGTCAATAGTTCAGTCTGAACAGCGAGCGACTCCTCTAAACACAGTTCATGGGGTCAACAGTTCTCTAAAGAAGCTGACCAGTGGACAGCAAGGTCTAGAAGACATAAACATGGCCCTGTCATTGGCTCGGGAGCTCAATGGTTACCCTCAACAAAGAGTTGACATTGCATCTGTTGTTAACGCCACAACACTGTTAAGAAATGATTACATTCATGTCATTTTTTAGATGCTTTTTAGTGACTTGATTAACAATTACATTAAAAACATATTTGCTTTTGTTTACCTCAACAGCTCCAAAGCTCTTGCGGTGTGATGTCTGAACTCTCGTCACAAACCACAGTGGTGTAATGCGGTGAAGAACCAGAGGTAGACTGAGCAATAACTTTTCTGGCGTTAAAGCCATAATTAAATTAAAACAAACACTTTAAACAATGAACCTAAAACGCTGTGGATGGAAATAAAAATGCGCATAACAAGCGACTTAATGGAGACATCAGAACACAGCGACCTACATACAAACTCCCAACACTCACCTCAAAACCAACATGACTAAAAAACAATGAACAACAAAGAGGTGATATTTCCCAGTGACTTAAATACTTATCTGATCACCCTGCTTACCACTAATTATGCCCAGCTGTGCTCATTAACTAACACCCTAATCACCAACCAGGAACTACAACATGTGCCACCTGCCATAGTCTCCCATGTGAAAGAAAAACCCTCACCACTCAAACTCGATTTCGTAGTTTGTGCTATACCTTTGATTAGTGCATTAAACAGGCACCGGTCGACAGTAATGCACAATATGATTGAAGGGTGCCAATATGTAGAACAAAGACCAAAACATTCTTTAGAAGACCTATTTGTGAAGCATATGGGGGCTGGTCTGAATCCGTAGTCAGGTCTGGAAGTCCAAGGCCAGACCTTAAGCGTTTGGACCTCTAGCGTGGGTCTGGAGGTCAGTGGCAGCAGGGCTATTGTTACAGCTACGTTGTATATGTGCATTGAACAGGAAAAATCTGGACTCAAATAAATCATTAAAACATAAGGATCACACAGCTTCCACATCTGTCTCCACATGCTTCCTCTAACAAAACGCCAAGCATATGAGGCGTATGGCCTGAGATAATATGTTCTCAACAAGTACACACAACACAAATATAAAGTCAGAAGTTTACATGCACTTCAGCTAAATACATTTACACTCAGTTTGTCACAATTCCTGACAACAAATTATTGTAAATATTCCCTTCAGTTAGTTAGGATCACATTATTTTAAGAATGTGAAATGTCAGAAGAATAGTAATGATTTATTTCAGCTTTTATTTCTTTCATCACATTCCCAATAGGCCAAACATTTACATACACAATTCATATTTGGTAGCATAGCCTTCAAACTGCTTAACTTGGGTCAAACATTTCAGGTAACCTTCCACATGCTTCCCACAAAGAGTGTCTCGTTCCTTCCGACAGAACTGTTGTCAGTGGTTTGTAAACCTCTTTGTTCACAGATGCTTTTTTAGTTCTGCCAACAAAATGTCTATAGATTTAAGGTCAGGGCTTTGTGATCACAATCAGAATCAGGTTTATTTGCCAGGTCTGTCTACACATAAGGAATTAGTTCTGACCCATAGCTGCAGCATTTAGAACACTCATTTTTAAACGTTCATGAACAGTGCAAACAGAGCCAAAAAACACACAACACGAACAGCTCTTTAACTAGTGCCAGAGGCATGTTCCTTAGACTCACCGCCATGGGGAGGATGGCCACTCCAATACCTTGATCTTCTTAGGCATTCTTAGGCATTCTTTATTAACCTAAATCAATGCAAAGCCAAGTGACAAAACTCCCAGGGAACTAAATAGCCCAACTGATTAGCTAACTAACACCGGCTATGATCAATCCAAACAAACCACCCAACCGGAACTAGCCGTGTGCACCCCACTAAAGGCCCGGCGTGGAAACAAAAGGTTCCCAGTCCTGACAGGGTCTGAACTCTTTCCAAAAGCACTGTACTAAGTTGTTCAATCTAATCTAATCGAGTCAGTCAGTCAAAGGAGACTTACTCTTGTGAAACAGTAAATCATTAGTTATAATGTTTGCTGTTGATGTAGGCTAACAATGTTCTGAAAACTTTTTATCCAAAACACTGTGCCGTGGCTGAGAGATATTTGTACAAACAGTGACCAGAGTGCTATGGGAAGCTAAGAGAATAACAAGAACACCCATGCATTATTAATGGGAGAGTGAATCTGTTCAGTTTCAGAATAATAACAGAAATTTCCCTCTGCCTCATTAATGTGTGTTTTTAAAGCATGTGTTTGGTCGCCATGGACACCCAACTCTTCAACACCCCCTCCCAACACCCCTTCTCTTCCCACCAAACCTATTCCATAATAGGAGTCATATTGAGATTCAGGTCATGTATGGCACTTGCTTTTTTTAATTTTCATTTCATCATAAGCACTTTAACAGTATTGCCAGCCCTTATTTGCAATTTTCCTGCAGACCTCTTCACTACTGCCTTCTGACAGGACAGATGCTGCAATTAATCACGCTGGGCGGAGAAATGGCCATTGTTGCACCACACACGGCTCAAGAGCCAATCACGACACTACAGCAACGGCAGTTTGCCCTCAAAACCCAAATTATAAATGCCTTATCAAACTAATTGAATACAAAGCTGAATTGAACATTCTATCAAGCCCAAGTATAGAAATGAATGGGAAACTGTTTAGTTTTTTTTTTACCCCTATAGAACTGTTTTATTATATTTTCAGGTCCAGATTTCTATTGCAGTAGGCTCATAAAATAATTACCCCTGGCACTGCAGGCACCAGTTGCTTTGTTGCTATTTCTTTTGCGAGCCCCGCCTCCATTTTTATGTTGATGTAACCTAAAAGCTCCATGATAGAATTTGGGAAATAAAGCAGTTTCATTGGCGTTCCCACAAGGTTAGTTCGTGGGGAAGAAACAGTCAGAATCTCAGCATCGGTCAGGTGGAATATTGGGTTACATCCCGATCCACTCTAACCTCAACAGTGTCGGTTGTACACATTTACAATGTTCTTAATGTTTTATTTGAACCTTTATTTAACCAGGTAGGCCGATTGAGAACAAATTCTCATATGCAACGGTGACCTGGGGAGAAGCTGGGGATCATTGAACCCAGGTCATCATACATACAAAGCATGCACTCTACCACTGAGCTACACCAACTCCTGACTGTGTCGAAATCACAAAGAAACATATGCACGCTAACAACGGCAACAGGAAAAGTAGCTTTCAATTTTTTCCAGTCTTTCATCCTAAAGTGGATACTGACACATGTAACTGTCTTCAAAGGACATCTAAAAAGTTAATTTAATTAGATTTTTTTGTGTAGATTTTCAATTCAATTAAAACAAGGTCAAGATTGTACATGACTTTACATCTGATAACAGCCATTGGAGCAGTGCATACTGTGAGTTCAATTTTAACTCATCCTTTGTTTCTTTTATGGTCAAGTAAGCCATTAATGCATTTGTTGATTCCTACGACCCGTATTTTCAAGTTCTCTGGTGGCAGCATAATGTAATGGGTTTTAGTATTAATTGCAGGAAAATAGGAGTTAATTAGGTTTTTAACAATGTATAAAGTACCCGTCAAAAGTTGGGTGAATGCATAAGTGTGTCCAAACATTTGACTGGTACTTAATATACCTTAGAAAACAGCTTCAGCCTCATGAAAAACATTACCAATTTGTTTTAATGCGTGCCAATCGCACACACTTTAATGCAGAAGACACATTAGAACAGCTTTCCAAATGTATTTTCTCAAACTTGAGGGTTCAATCAAAAGTTGGAGAATATCTTGTTTATCACTAGGGTTGTGGGTTCAATCAGGGCAATCCTATGTAATTGCTCAGTTGTGCATCGGGGCCTCCCATTCCTTACTTTATATTCTGGTTAGAGACATATTGCATTTTTCGGTGGAGTTGTCACATTGTTGTTCGCAATCTTCAGTTTCTTGCCAACTTCTAGCATGGAATAGCCTTCATTTCTCTGAACAACAATCAGCAACAATCAGCAAATCAGGGTTTCAGGCCGTTTCGAGCCTGTAATCAAACCACACAATTGCTGATGCTATATATATATATAAATACACATACATAAATATATATATATAAATACATATTTATATATATATATATATGTGTGTGTCTGTGTATTATGGTTCATACAAAAGTATGGCAATTATCAAATCAGTGCTGGAACGTCTACAGTTCAATTTAACAGCCAAGCAAAACTCGGAACGCAATCGTTAAATTACATTTGCTATTGAAAGCTCAAACACAAGTATATCATTTTTTTTTATACTGAAACGCATTTATTCTATGGACAGTTTTCAGAAAGCAGTTGTATCTTTATCTGTAAGCAAAATACAAAGAAATTAATTGCTGCTATTGTAACTCATAAAAAAGTATAAAAGAGCAGATATGCATCGTTATATATACCAAACCAGGGGTCATTTTACCAATGTTTTAATTAAAGCCTTACATATTAAAACTTTACAACAGGTGATATGAAAAATGTCCAACTTCTCTTTTCATAAGGAATAGCAGTCATTACATCTGGCAAGAAAATACCCCCATTGTCTTTTCAATTGACTCTTGTCAGTGCAACAAAATGGCTCTGCTACTTCTTTTTGCTTCTTTCATTTCCATTGATAATGTTTGCAGTATCCAGAACTGCGAAGTGTAAAAATACATCAATCAGTCATGAACCATCAACCTTGATCCTGGAATTTTTTTCATGTACCATAAAATATCCCCTTTATTACACAAAATACAAACATAATTTAATTGTTAAACATCTGAGGTAAAAACAAATACATAAAGACAATTTTTGGACTGCCAGTTTTACACAGTTTTTAAGCAAATGGGTATTTTACTGGAAAGAGTAGGTCTGGTTCTCCCAACTCTACAAAACACTTACAGCAGGTTACAGGTACAGTTTTATGACATAAGATGACAAATGATGCCATGGCAGTTAATTTTTGTCAGTCTGTCCATTTCTCCATCCAGCAACCCTCACAATTCCCCATCACAAAGACCTTTTTCCACTTCCCCCTATTTCTCTAGATATTGTCTTTTGCTTTCATGACATAGGATGAATGCGCTCAAATATCACATTGGCCTGAAATGCATGATGGTTTGATGGAGAACTTCCCTTTAGGCAACGTGTTAAAGAGTTACATCTGCAGGAATGTACGGGTGGGGTAGTGTTACATTTAGTCTCACAATATACTTGCCAGTGTGGAAAAAAATGTTTTTTTGTCTGGGTTTATGTTGTCCAGTACTGTGCCTGCAAGTCCTTTTGTTCAGGTGTCCTTGTATGCCAGAGATGAGAGCTACACAAAATGCCTCTGTCCAGTAGATGGGCTGAACTGGCAACTTTGACCTCATAAATAAAGCTTTACTGTTAAATAAAAACAGGGCATTTGTCCCCTGTGTGAGTCAGGCGCACCAGTCTTTTCACGAATGTGCCACCAGTCAGTTTTGCATTGACAACTGAGAGAAAAACAGACATACAATAAACAATTAATGGGCACTTGCCTACAAACTTGTTCTCATAGCACAGCCTATTTTATAGACAAAATCCAGCTACGGTATTTGCCCCTTTACATGTGTACGTAGGTATTCATATCCGTCTATAACAATGGACAACTTCTTTTTAAACCATTTCTAATTTTTACACACTTCTTAAGTGCAACTTAGAAAAGCAAAATGATGCTTTTTTTCTATTCCTCTTCTCTGAGATAAGGTAGATGTCTTCAATGAATTTGGCTCAGTAGATGGAGACCTGGGAGAGCGCCTGGGCGTGGGCCTGGATCTGGGAGGGGTGTGGTTGCTGCGGTGCAGGCTGGGGACTGCCCATGGAGGCGGAGTGCGGCGTGCCGGGTGAGTGCTGTGGTGGGGAGCACTGGGACTGGTGCTGTTGCTGCTGTTGTTGTTGGAGGTGCTGCTGCATTTGCTGCTGGTGTAGCTGCTGCATCTGCATCTGGTGGAGCTGCAGTTGCTGTTGCTGCATGTCATGCCTCTGCTGTTGCTGTTGTTGTTGTTGCTGTTGTTGTTGTTGTTGCTGCTGCACGCTGTGTTGCTGAAGCTGCTGCTGGAGGTGGTGCTGGAAATGCTGATGCTGCATCTGTTGCTGGATCTGCTGGTGGTGCATCTGCTGCTGCTGCATCTGGTGGTGCTGCAGGTGTTGCTGCATCTGCTGCTGCTGCTGGAGCTGCTGCATGTGCCCGACTCCACCCTGCATCGGTGGGCTCATCTGGGACACGGCCGTGGACTGGGCTCCAGCCACCATGGGCCCGCCGCCTCCGCCCATCTGGTTCAGAAGCTGGGACGGCACGCCATTGGGCATGTTCTGGTGCTGCACCGTCACGGAGGTCATGATCTGGCCGCCGCCCAGCCTCATCTGCAATGGCTTCGGGGCGATGGCCCGTGGCATGGCGTTCTGAAGGGACTGGGCTGCAGAGGATATGGAGGACATGGAGGGGTGCTGGGACAGGGGTGAAGGCAACACCAGACCTGGGGACAGGCTGGTGGAGGCCAGGGTCTGCTGGACTGAACGAATGGTCTGAGCCTCCGCCGACTCCTGGGCAGCCTTATGAGGAAACAACATGTTAAAATATAAGTTAGTAAAGGAGGATAAACTTACTGAATACTAGTAAACAAAGATGTTTATTGTTTGGACAACAGCCGGGGGGGGTTGGGGGCTCTACAAAATGATCTATGAGAGCAATCTAGGGACGATTTAGCATGTCAAAGTAGCGCATACAGAACATTTGACTACTTACGTACACTTGTGTACGTAAGGTGAAAAGTGAAAGCTGTTTTTACCTTGGAAACCAGACTGGCACGGTAGGCAGCAAGGGCTTTTAAATACTCCTTTTTGGCAGCCTCTGTTTTGCTTTTATAGACCTGTGATGACAAGAAGGACAGGTGTGAACGACGGGTGTCATACAGGAGGACTCTGTAGGGAAATAACCTCCGTTGACTGACGGCACAGACATCACAAACAGACTCTCCTTGATGCTTGCATTAAGTGTAAGGGATAAGACAAGATGCATAAGAGCATCTTCTGAATGACTTAACGTCAGTACTATGTGGGAAATACCCGAAACGGTATGAAATGTCATTTCGCTGAGGGCCTACTCAGAACAGTCACAACATGTTGTAGCAAGAACAAACACAAAAGCTACTTCTGAAATCCCCGATTGAGAAATGCTTGTACTTCGATTGTTATCAGCTCTATGGGATTTGGCAGACTTTGAAATTGTCACTAAATTGGATCGTTTTGGATCCGGATAAAACCCTTGTGTGTGTGTGTGTAGGTGGTAGTGTAAGTAGGACTGCTACAGAGGAGCGTGGGGCTACCTGCTTCTGTTCCTCTCCCAGGCCGTCCCACATGGACGCCACTATCTTGGATACCTCTCCGAAGGTGGCGTTGGGGTTTTGACCCTTAATGGCCGCCTGTGTGTCTCGAAAAAACAGGGCATAAGCCGAAACTGGCTTCTGAGGCTCATTTGGGTCCTTCTTCTTTTTCTTCTTGGGGGTCTTGGGCTTTTTTCCAGCATCTGGGGCTGGACGCTTCTCTCCAGCCATTACCTTGTAGAGGTGAGAGTGACATAAAAAAACAGTGTAAGTTCTCAATGCTGATTGCGACGTTTTCCTGACACAACCACCCGCAAATGTTTGTAAATATAAATAAAATGTAATCAGGTCTATGGCATTTACAGTTTTTAGCAATCCCTTTGACCATTATCTCAGAACCTTAATGTCATTTTCCACAACTCTAGACACAAAACTCACAACAGTAAACACTTGTAACACAGGCTCTCCAATGTTCAAAACATTGCATTGCGCATTCATATCTTTAAAGATACCTTGCATTTGCACAATCAATGGTTCAAACAATAGATATATCATGGAATACCATGGGTACATTGATTTAGATCACCCAGACAAAAGATACCCATTGTTTCACTAGTTAGTTGTTTGTCCAATCATTAGATATTGGTGTACAAAATTGATGATACATGTTCCATTATGGTACTACAAGCAAATTAATCCCTGTAAATGTACTTTTGTGGTAAAGAGAATAGTACAAACACAGTGGAATCATTGAACAAAATTTGAAATGTATTACTGTATTGAAATAGAATACAATCACAACATATGTTTATTTGAATCAAAGCAAAAATAATTAGCTATGAAATAGAAAAATAGAGACAGTACTGTAAAACATCAAATGCAGTGTTCCTCAACTTGCTTGCTTGTACTGTAAGAAACAAAACAGGAGTGATTACAGTACTTCTACATTGTCATCAACTCTGTGTTGTGGATTTGGCCACTGGTTCTCATCTACATCTCATTGGATGTTTACATTCGCCAAACATCTTGGATTTTTTATTTATTGGACACTATGCTGTTGCTGCCGCTGTCTTGGTCTGTGGCCTTGTCCTCTACCACGTTCCCCCACACCTCTCAAACGAGGCCCACGACCACCTCTCAGAAAGGGTGCCTGCCATGCCATGCCTTTGTCCAACACGTCTTCCTCGTCTTTCTCGTCTTCCTGCCACCACTGCTTGACCTCCATTGTGACCTGGATCACCTGCTGGCTCCATGTTACGAATCACTTTGCTCTTGCAATTGGATCCAAATCAACTCTTTATGTATATACTCATTCCACAATGTGCACTAAACCATCAGTAACGGGTTGGCTAAATTGGACAAGCAATTACAAGGGCCTGCATCTATACAGCGTAGTACTGTCAGTACTGTAAATAGTCTAAAACGGTGGTGCAGTATTTGGGACCATAGACACAGTGTCTGTTGAAGCATTACAGTATGATAAAATATTAGCCTACATCCATGGATATTGTAGTCTAATTGGTTCATGCTCCATGCTAATTGGTGACAGAAAATCTCTGTATCTTGAATCTTTCATGATTTACTGTAAACGTGGAATATTGTTTGTCAGTTTCCATAAAACTATGCATTGAGAGTAATGCAGCAAATACTTATCATTTTGACTAGTTGTATCAATTGATAGTTAGATCTGTCAAATGAAATGAACAGACTATCATTTCAAACGTAATGTAGGAATCGCATTATGAAATAGTAGTACTTTGATGTTACATTGTATCATATTGAACCGGTGATAAAAGTTAAATGAACAAATGATCTTCAGCTTAGGTGTATTGTATCCAAGCAATTGAAAAAACGTGTTAGAGTTTTGAGAAAAGTGCATTTTGATCTTCAGTTGTGAGTTTTGTGTCTAGAGTTGTGGAAAATGACATTAAGGTTCTGAGAAAATGGTCAATGGGATTGCTAAAAACTGTAAATATCAAAATCCTAGCGCGGTCAGTTTTGCTATCCATTTTTATTGTTGGCCTGTTGGCCTGTCGATACAATACAGATGTTCACACTAACCCTATTGTCCTGATCTTGGTCGTCCTCGTTAATGGAGCTGGAGGGTGAGGGCGTGGCCGACTTGCTGGCCGGGGGTGAGGGTGAAGTGTGGGCGATGCTGGGCCCTGTCATGTTCAGGCCCAGTTGGGCACTGAGCTGGGACTGATTGATGGTGGTCAGCTGGTTCCGTGACATCATGCCATTGGGATTGTTCATGCTAATGATGGATCTCATGACCATGGCGGGGTTTGGCGGGTACTGGCGGAGTTGGCCCTGCATGTTCTGAAACCAGAGTAGTAAGAGAGAGAGAGAGACAATATTCAGTAAATATGACAACATGTCTAAAGAGGCTGTATTTGTATGTATCTGTAGTCCGGCAACAGTTCTGGTTTTGCCAAATAGCAATGTTTTTAGCACGCCGACCACATTGGCCGGAACCGGAGCAGAGAACGAATTGGCACGTGGCCGCAATGCATTACATCACACGAGACTGGGCCCGGGGTCTTTAACTTCGCCCATTTTCAACCATGATTAATTATCTGGAAACCTGAGACGCCAGCTTGATCTGTCAGTAATAGATGGCTTCACAGCTCAATTGATACGGTCCACAGCCCTCTATTGTATGGAAATCTATGGCGCAGCTTTGACTGTCCACTCCTTGGGGTATAACGAACTGAGTCAGTACCCTTGAGATGGTTAGGCTACATAACCTCAAATGCCAGGAAAAAAGTCATGATTTGTATGCACGTTGGCTACTTCCAAGACCCTTTGGATTGAATACCTATGCAACGATGAAAACGCTATACATTTCTGTGGAGGCTGACATTTTGAAGGTTATGTCCTTCAACTGTCTGGAAGATGAAGGCACAAAAGATACCTCTTCCTATTCTATGTTTAGAGAGTCTGCTAGCAAGTATAGTATATATAGTATAATAGTATCAACCCGCACTCTTCGTTAAACACTTATACACTCATAAAAGAAAGCCAGGTAGAAAGGCATGTTTCAAATGAGGCCTTTCAGTCAATCACATTTCTAGTTAGTTCAAATAGCTTGTTCTCCCATTTACAGCTGTTCGTCAGTGTTTGTTATAAAGGTGAGATGCTAAGGAAGCAATACACACTAAATTGAAGTGTTCTCCTGTTGTCGTTTTGTTCTAAAGTCATAAAACGTTGGTTTGGTGAAAATTTCACCTTACAGTGAATCATTTTGATGATTTACAAACCGGCGAGGGGAGTTTTAAAATGACAATAAAGTAAAAGAGATGTCTGTCTTTCTGAACAGCCTAGATAGTTGCGCTAATGTCTTACGGTGTTGGGTTCAATAATACATTCTTCAAATGCACAGTAAATTAAAATCTGTCCCATTTTGCTGATGGAAACCCTGCTGTGATTTTTCTGAACAACACAAAACAATACTTTATTAAAAGCATACCCTTCTTACATAACAACCAGGATCGTCTTCCGTAGACATTTCATTTCTCTAATGCAGTATATTTTCCTGATACAACATTACGGTCTTCAGAAGAAGAGAGGTTAAGGTAAAAAAGCATTAGCTCTGATTGCACTGAGGATAGAGTTGCAGGGCCTGCCAATCTCAGAGCGCAAAGATTGATCAGGCGAGCAGCAGTGCTGACAGGGAATAGTGAAAAATAACCAAACACTAAAAAAGGTAATTTGTTTAGTGTGTGTGTGTGTTTATATGTGAGCACTGTCTGCGTAACCTCCAGGTATGCAGCAGCAACACAAACTCAATCTCACCCGACAACAACAGATCATAAACCTATGAACCTGCCTTTATTGAAGAGCTTACAAACCCTGTTTTAAAAACAATATTCAAAGGCATTCGCAAAACAAAAACATGTTGAATATACACTCTTATTATTTTTCTCCCATCTTTTGCATATGCCGTGACTACAAGGCAGAAATATTGTAAAATACCCTTTTCACTGTTTTAGAATGAATGGTCAAAGAAACTTGAGAAATTATGAAACATAGTACTTTTGCTTGCTAGAACGTGCCAGTATCATTGGTGACTATTGAGAACATGGAACGCACTGAGCTCATTATCCATGGTGACCATCTGTAATGAAACATTACTGCCACACAAAACCCAAATCATGCAATAACTTCTAGAACAATGACACATTGGATATGGATGGATTCCATTCAAACGTCTACAACCTTGCCCAAATCAAATATCTATGTTCTCTTAATATGTGTTCACTGGCTAAGTGATAGCTGGCTATGTTTGCAGTGTTCACATCAAATAACCTACATACATACATACATATATACATACATTTATTTGCAGATAACAACAATTTACATAAACAACAAGTGACTATGCAGTAGAATTATGTATTATTAGACCTAATGTACACATCTGTCACCCATGCTAGTAAAACACACCTGGCTAATGCTTGTCCCTGATCAAGAAAACACATAGAAGAATTCAGCAAGAGCGGCTGTGATTGTAAAGTGCAAGTCTTTTATTTACAAAGGTCTGTCCGCTCATTTGCATTTTGATTGGAATATTGTCCGAGTCCTAAATGACACCCCCGTCTTTTTTAGAAGCACTACTTTTTATACTAAGGCTCATATTGTAGAGAACAGGAGGCATTTGGAACAGTAATTCTCAGCAGTCACAGAATGCATCTAAATAGATGGACAGATAGTAGTCTTAAATCTGTAAACAAGTTCTTATCTCAAGTGGCCAGATGTGAACATCCACTCCCTCCCCCACTCCCAGCCCCTCCCCCACTCCCAGCCCCTCCCCCACTCCCAGCCCCTCCCCCACTCACAGCCCCTCCCCCACTCACAGTCTCTCCCTGATCAGACTGGGTTCGACTAGTGTGCGCGTGTGTGCATGTGTCTACATGTGTTTCTTTTTGCATACATGGATGCACCTGTGTCTACATGTGTCTGTTTGCATACATGTATGTGCGCGTGTGTGCGCATGTGTCTACAATGTGTTTCTGTTTCCATGCATGGATGTGTGCGCGTGTCAAACACAAGCAAACTCTTGAGTCTTTGAGATCTACTCTCTGATCAATAAGGCTTTGTGATGGAAATTCTGAGATGGAGCCTCGCATGCCTTTAAAAAAAAAACGGAAGTTCAAGAAGTCAGAAGCGAAATGATATTACAGCGAGGCCTGTGTACACGTGTCATGGCGTCACAAGCACTATGGCTCGTTTGATAGATGGTTGTCGTCTCTGCCTACACATTCTATTTATTAATCCTCCTGCGTCAGAGCAGGAATGGATGCAACAATAAAACATCGAAATATGTCCGAGGCCCTTCCGCAGAACAATTAAGCTAATAAACAAAGCAACAAATTATTCAGAAGCAGCGATATCAACGACAAGAGCCCCGTATCTGTTTTTCAAGATATTGGAATCAGAATTTGGGGATGTGGGAAATATGTAACCGGTAGCACAGTAGCACTGTGTGAGCCATAACCGGCTGAAAAGAATGTTAACAAGTTCAATTTCCATTCAATCAATGACAGAGGCTCTTGGAAATGTTCTATTGCAGCAGAGGGGTAAAATCGTCTATATGGTAATTATAAGAATAAACCTCCCAGTAACTTCCACCAGCATGAAAGGTCAGTCCTATTAAAGATAGTTTATCAGTCCTCTGCACATCCTTTACCACATGTGCTTTTAAACGGGTCGGCTACGTTATTTTATTTTTCACCGCTCCATCGCTGGCTACCTGGTCACGAAACATTAGGGCTCAATCCAAATGAGAAAAATGGACGTTAGAATGCCGGCGGAGGCTATAATAGCGCGAAGATTTTACACGCTTACATACACGCATGCATGCACGAATACATACACACACGGATTTATTTGTGGCCACACAGGTAAAGAGAATAGCGTTGATCGCCTCCTAACAAGGTCACATGTCGTGGTCTGGGTAGATTAGATTGGGAGCGAACAATCAGTTCTTGTAGGCAACGTGTTGGACACCAGAGAAATGGGCAGAAGTAAACACCTGAACAACTTTGACAAGGGCCAAATTGTTTTGTCCAGACAACTGGCTCAGAGCATCTCTGGAACGGTAAGGCTTGTCAGGTGCTACCAACAGTGGTCCGAAGACGGACAACCCACAAACCTGTGGAAGGGAGTTGGGAGCCCAAAGCACATTGACGTAAGAGGGCTACAAAGGCTACCCTAAATGATTCAAATGGACACACTGTGGTACAAATCAGAGAAACGTTCTATGATGGTTACAAGAGGAATGCGTTTTAACACACAGTGCATGTGGTCTCCCTGAACGCTGTAGCCTCTTTCAGCAAGCTTTTGTGCCCTGCCACACTCCACACGTTGTTCAGGAATGGTTTAAGGGACATGGTGATGAGTTCAAGGTGTTTCCCCGGCCTCCAAGTTCCCCAGATCTCAATCCAATTGAGCATCTGTAGGATGTGCTGGACCAACAAGTCAAATCACTGCAGCTACACCACACGACCTACAAGACTCGAAGGATCTGCTGCTAATGTCAGAATGGCCAGGTGGTCCAAGGAACTAATCCTAGGATATACATGACAAAAGTCCTATTACAACTAATGCCCCCTTAAACCATTTTAACACCAATGGACCCTTTTCCCAAAATGCACTATGGATTTTTACAACTTGATATAATCTAATTTCAGGTGCTGGCTTTCTAAGAAAAATAACAAAAATCACAAAATCAATCATACAGGTCAGGCGAGGGCTTCATTACAAATATTGCCTGCCGTCCATGAATATCTTTCATTTCTGACTCACCGAAAAATCTCACGACAGCTGTCTAGCTGAAAGAAACAAAAGTGAAAAACAAAACAGGACAAACAAATATAAGAAATTGATGTGCAACTGATTGCACTGCTACTTCGCTTGGGTGGAGATATAAGTGAAAGAAGCACGAAAGGTAATTATTAAAATAATCTAGACTATAAAAATAATCTAGATGCTAGACTCTATGTACACCATCAGGTTATAATTGATCACAATCAGCAGAAAAGGGCCCAGATAGACCCAATTGCATAATTTGTTTAGCTGGATGTTGGCTATGTAGCACAACTGTAAACGAGTGTACTGTCTAAGATACAAACACTGTGTGTGTAACAAATACTGTGTGTGTAACAAATACTGTGTGTGTAATAAGTAATCTAGAGAGGGAATGTAGCTCAAATGATGTATATCAAATGCCTACAGACAAGACATTAGCCAGTATGTATTTATGTAAATGTCATATAGGGCTACATGATTATATGTATCAATTTTGGGTAACTAAAATCCTAAGCAGAGCATGAGAGACAGAGAGAGAGAGAGAGAGAGAGACAGACAGAGAGAAAAACTCTGAGTAAAGCAATACAGCCAGCTCCACCACCAAAGATATTTGGCACTACTGAGAGAGACCAAATCACAAATCAGGCGAACACATGCTGCGAGACAGAAATGAGAATCAGAAGCTTGATAGGAGAGCAGATTAAATAAATAATGACTTCAAATTTGGGGCCTTGCTTTCTGCCAGACGTTTCTGACTATCTGCAGCCCAGAGTAACGTACTTCCCTTTGTAGCAACAGCGAAGCATCTGTGGCCAATTTGCAAGACATATGCAGAGCATTAGGGGAAATGAATTAGTGTAACAGTTGGCAGAGTAAGTACATGGACTGGGATTGGAAAATAGCACAGGTACATTGAAAACCAATTGGCTTGGCTCTTGTTTCATGTTTCATGTTGGTGTAGCCAGACGCTATCATAACCACATTTTATCCATTGTCAAAGAGTTAGGAGAGAACATTGGAGAACATGTTGGTTTGCGATATTGCCCAGTTAATTTCTAAGTACTTGCAGATGTTCCAAATAAGAAATACAGCATGCAAATATGAACAATGTGGTCCCCCAATGTCACTCCAATGACAGAACACGCGTAAAGTGTAACAAATATAACACTATATAAACATTTATATGCTAACGTATTCCCTAATTGCCTTTCTTCAAAATGTCCATAAAGACAATAGTTTAAATGTATCTCCCTGTTCAGAACATTTGGGGATCGATGCTATTTTCAGAACAAAATGGAGTCCTTGGCCGGTGAGACATTTTTCCTTTGTGTTGTACAATGTGTGATGAGTGATAAGAGCCGAGCAGTGTGCGGCTGTGTGCGGCAGTGTGTGGCTGTGTTTCGGCAGTGTGCGGCAGTGTGTGGCTGTGTTTCGGCATTGTGCGGCAGTGTGCGGGTGACAACACCACAAGGCAAAGTAGCAGAAACCTCACATTCTCTACATGTAGTTTTAATACTAGCCATTTCAAAATCAGAGAGATGGGCCATGCAAATGGTGTTAAAAGAGGAATAATGTTTGAGAATCAAATCTAATCCCTCTACACAGTCATGAGAACAGTCAGGACTGCAATTGTGTCAAGGTTCCATTCCTTCTCCAGATGTAGAAAGCTTAACTGACCATGAAATGAAAATTCTGTTGGCAAAAGCCTTCCGGGGCTCACTTATGTGGCACGGATATTTTAAAAGCTGCAATTATTTTACATGCCAGCAGCATGGAACAGAGAAAAAAGGGCTATACAGAAATAAAGTGCTCTCCCATATTGGGATGTAAATACATATTCTGCAATATCATCTGCATTTCATCTTATTGGTGTAGGTTAAAGTGGGCGGTCTTCAAAGGGAATTGAATATGTATGAAATATTTGTTTTCACATAATTATACATTTACAAATGTGCTGTTTTGCCTTACTAAATGAATCTCCCAGTCTTGTAATAGAGATATATATATATGTATTTTAACCATTAACCAGTTAGGCAGATTGAGAACAAATTCTCATTTGCAACGGCGACCTGGGGAGAAGCTGGGGATTGAACCCAAGACATCATACATACAAAGCATGCACTCTACCAGTGAGCTACACCAACTCCTCTATGTACTCTACCAGTGAGCTACACCAACTCCTCTATGTACTCTACCAGTGAGCTACACCAACTCCTCCATGCACTCTACCACTGAGCTACACCAACTCCTCCATGCACTCTACCACTGAGCTACACCAACTCCTACATGCACTCTACCACTGAGTTACACCAACTCCTCCATGCACTCTACCACTGAGCTACACCAACTCCTACATGCACTCTACCACTGAGCTACACCAACTCCTCCATGCACTCTACCACTGAGCTACACCAACTCCTCCATGCACTCTACCACTGAGCTACACCAACTCCTACATGCACTCTACCACTGAGTTACACCAACTCCTCCATGCACTCTACCACTGAGCTACACCAACTCCTACATGCACTCTACCACTGAGTTACACCAACTCCTACATGCACTCTACCACTGAGCTACACCAACTCCTCCATGCACTCTACCACTGAGCTACACCAACTCCTACATGCACTCTACCACTGAGCTACACCAACTCCTACATGCACTCTACCACTGAGTTACACCAACTCCTACATGCACTCTACCACTGAGCTACACCAACTCCTCCATGCACTCTACCACTGAGCTACACCAACTCCTACGTGCACTTCACCACTGAGCTACACCAACTCCTCCATCCACTCCACCACTGAGCTACACCAACTCCTACATGCACTCTACCACTGAGCTACACCAACTCCTACATGCACTCTACCACTGAGCGACACCAACTCCTACATGCACTCTACCACTGAGTTACACCAACTCCTCCATGCACTCTACCACTGAGCTACACCAACTCCTACATGCACTCTACCACTGAGCTACACCAACTCCTACATGCACTCTACCACTGAGCTACACCAACTCCTACATGCACTCTACCACTGAGCTACACCAACTCCTACATGCACTCTACCACTGAGCTACACCAACTCCTCCATGCACTCTACCACTGAGCTACACCAACTCCTCTATGCACTCTACCACTGAGCTACACCAACTCCTCCAAACATATTCTGTTTCCTCCTCAACATGAACAGAATACATTGAACATTGATAAGTGATCACTGGGTTCTGGAACCTCATGCACATTCTCTCAAACAAGTGGATTGAAGGTAAGTCAGAGCTGGTGATCTGTTCCTTTACTCCCTTTATAAAGGCCCACTTTAATTATTCCCACATTTGGCGTATGTACACAGTAGATTTTTTTTATCCATGGTCCAATTAAACTCACGACTACCCACAGCGCCTAAAAAGAATACACTCACAGGAACGCTTCGAGTTCAGAGGTGTGTGGGCAAAGAATTTAAATTGTAAATAAGTGGGCAAACATTGCTTTGTGGGCTTCAAAGAATCCTGGCCTAAGAACAAGCAGTGCAAAGCTAATTCTAGTACCATCGTGTTATTTAACCAATTACAAAACCTGGGATTCTGGACTCAAACAAAGCCATGGCTGACAGCTGAGTGCTTTCAGAACCTGACAGCGGGCATAACGGGCTGGGAACACATCATACGACTAGTGGAGGGGAATAAGCAGAACAGAAATACACATCAGCACATTTACAGACCAGGGTTTCTGGGTCCAACCTAAATAATGTATAGAGCCGTGAAACACTGGCATTTTTGGTGAACATATCTTCCAATAACATCTATTCTTTTATTTTAGCATTTGTTTTTGCTTTATGACAACAAACTGAAAACAGTTCTCCACATACTGACGTACCTGGTCTTAATCATGTTTTGTACTATTCTACCTCCATCTTTTAAAACAGAGCCAAGTGCTGTATGAGATGCAGTGACAACAGGAGTTGTGTGCTCTGACGGGGCTAATGTCCTAATACACTGGCAGACCTAAGGGTATTCTCTGGGTACTCAGATCATACTGTTATACAACCATGGGATCTTCTGACCTGCTAGGCAACAGCATCTTGTACTCACATTTTGGAACGTATCATCAGATTAGCAATACAAAGACATTTTTAGTTGGATGTATATGATCAGAGCTGGAGCTGATGTTGGTAATGTGGCACCGATTTCCCACCTCTAAATCCCAACTGCTAGGGGCATTAAGTACCCCACAAATTATATCTATGCCAGAATCCCGTTGGGAGTGGACATCAGCACTGCTTTCAACACCACAATCCCAGCCCTTCTCCAGGATAAGCTCTCCACTATGAGAGTGCCCGTGTCAACATGTAAATGGATCACAGACTTTCTATCCAACAGGAGGCAGCAGTTGATGTTGTGGAAACACCTGTCGCACCCTCTGACCATCAGCACGGGCACCCCACCAGGTTGTGTCCTGTCCTCCAGTCACCCCTCTGACAAACATTGGTCTCATCTCTGATGAGGAGGAGTCTGTTGCCCCTCCCATCCGGGTAACAGACCATTCAGAGTCTTCTCCGCTCTGGCAGAAGGCTAGGGTCAAAACATCCCGCCACAAGAAACGCTTCTTCCCCACGACAGTGAGTCTAAGGAATACGCCTCTAGTTCTAGACTGCCCATAGCCCCCCCCCCCATTACCCACATTGGACACTATCGGCTCCGATGCCAATGACCACGGTGGACATCCTGTACTATAACTAGACATTGCTCTTCTTTTGCACAACTGTAAATATAACTAGATAATGCTCGTGTGCACAATTTGATCCTTGAACCTGGATACTGCTGTTTCTTTTTCTGCAATCTGCTCACACGTCTAAACATCGCTTCTTTGCACTATTCAGATCCACATTTCACATTCTTTATTTACCCAGTACATATGCCAACTAGGCAGGGTCTCTTGTCGGTTCGCGTTGAGTGTTTAGCTCTGTTTGCACTGTTTGTGTGCGTCTTAAAATGTGTGTTCTAAAGGCTGCAGCTAGTGGTCCGAAAAGAAATACTGTTTGTGTAAACAGAGCAAACACAAGTGCACGTCTGACTCATCAAAGGTAGAAATGATGAGTCCAAGTCACTAAAAGTCCTAAAAATACGGACTTGATTCTAAATCCATGCCCTGAACTCAAGTGCTACAACACTGCCATCGGTATTTAAACATACACTGACGTACCGTTTATAGCGCAGAAACATACGCATTGTACACATAAGTATTGCATAACCACACAGAATCCTCTACTCTTCTCCCATATTTAACCTCGCTATTTAAAGCCCATGTTGTTAAACGTTGTTCCAGACGACTCACCAATGGCAGGCTGTTAATTCCAGCGAGTCTCTCCTGGTCCATGATGTTGCGTGAAATGGTGATGGAGGGCAGCTCCAAGCTCTGAGGGGGGAACTGGGGAGTGTAGGGTCCCCTGTGCTGGGGCAGATGGTCAGAGTGTCCAGGGAAGGGGGAGTCCACTTCCGCTAGACCCAGTCCAGACTCTGGAGGAGGGGTGATCGGGGGGATCTCAAACTCCTCGTCTCCCAGGCTGGGTGTGTGAAATGTCTGGAGAGGAAAGAGGAACACACACTCATTATTGGATTTGAGTTCACTAATTAATCTAGTTTATGTTTACTGTAAATGTCTATTAAACAGTAACACACTTGGAATGGAATCATTAAATCAGTGTATAGGTATTTGACTTATTGGTATTACGCCTGAGAGTATTACGCCTGAGAGTGTTACGCCTGAGAGTGTTACGCCTGAGAGTATTACGCCTGAGAGTGTTACGCCTGAGAGTGTTACGCCTGAGAGTGTTACGCCTGAGAGTGTTACGCCTGAGAGTGTTACGCCTGAGAGTGTTACGCCTGAGAGTGTTACGCCTGAGAGTATTACGCCTGAGAGTATTACGCCTGAGAGTATTACGCCTGAGAGTATTACGTCAGAGAGTATTACGCCTGAGAGTATTACGCCTGAGAGTATTACGTCAGAGAGTATTACGTCTGAGAGTATTACGTCTGAGAGTATTACGTCTGAGAGTATTACGTCTGAGAGTGTTACGTCTGAGAGTGTTACGGCTGAGAGTGTTACGTCTGAGAGTGTTACGTCTGAGAGTGTTACGCCGGAGAGTGTTACGCCTGAGAGTATTACGTCAGAGAGTATTACGTCAGAGAGTATTACGTCAGAGAGTATTACGTCAGAGAGTATTACGCCTGAGAGTATTACGTCTGAAAGTATTACACCTGAGAGTATTACGCCTGAGAGTATTACGCCTGAGAGTATTACGCCTGAGAGTATTACGTCTGAGAGTATTACATCTGAGAGTATTACGTCTGAGAGTATTACGCTTGGCCAGTGTTTCTCTTTGTTCCTCTTGCTGCCCATCAAACACTCTAACCCCTGTGCCAGCTATATTAAATCTTTTTCGGTCACACTTTATTTGCTTATCTTGCGTTTTGGAGATGTTAACAACTGCTTTGCTCACCTACCGCTAGTATGGCCTTTATTTGCACATTCCTGTAACTACTCGTTTAAAGACCAATGCATTTAATTAGTAACACACAATGACCAGCCACTGCTAGGATGGTAGCATACACACTTTCTAGTTCTTAAATAAATTTAAAAAATACATTTCTGCTAGCTTTACCATAGTGTTTCGGTACTACAGCAAGCACATTTTTACCGGGACAAGCCGAGGGAAGGCAGAAACAGAAGTGGTCAACCTGGCACTTTCTCACTCTTCCTCTCTCACACAAATGCAAAGAGAAACGCATGAGAATGAAGCAACAGAGGGAATATGTCGGCCTAGTCCTTGATTAGAGTGTATTAATGTTCGTCTTGATTGCTTTAGCATACTGACACTTGAAGCTAATTCGTTGCCTACTCAGGACAGCTGTCTTGACAAGCACTGATGAATTCCAGAGGCAAGGCAGCTAATAGAGTTTCACTTTTCCGACCACTGTTGAACTTCGGATGCCACTTGTTTCACAGCTGTTCAATCAGTTCCCTTTTTCTGAAAGAGCCCCTGCATGTTCATCACAGCTCTGAGGTCTGGCTGGCAGAGGAGAGCAGAATAAATTACACACCTTTTAACTGACGTTCCACTCTGCTACAGCCATCGAGTTGAATGTAACCTCGACTAACAAACCCCATGGTCACTTTTTTTGTTTGTGCGCCAGATAATCACTGGGCTCGCGCTCTCCCTCGCTGACCCGTTTCATTTACTTTTTAACGGTTTCCGCAAATATTCAATTAATAATAAATGATGTTTATAACATAACATGTGAAGAGGTCTGAAGACTTTCTGAAGGCTCTGTACAGCCTGTGGAGCTATAAGCCAGGCTGCAGTAATAGGGGTGGAAGATTATATTGGGGAACGTTCCCAGGAGAGAGCATGTAGTCAGATGGTGAGGGGTCAGCGATGAGTGTCTAGTGATTGAGCAGGGCCACGCTGGACATTGATCATAAGCACAAGGTCAAAGCAATATTGGACTGGCTCAAGAACCAAATAATGAACGGTCTACAAAGCCCCATTCAAAGTCTGGATCACAATACCATTAAGAATCTGGGCACCGTTTGAAAATTGCAGTCGGAAAGCGTAGTCCAACTTAACTAAACAACCCGGAGCAAATAAAACTTAATCAATCCAACACTATGCAACCAACGTTGTTTGTGGAGTTCTATATCAACGTGACATTTTGTACAAATAGAAAAAGCTCATTTAAAATCTAGATATCACTGCTCTTAAAGATGCGTTTGCAGGTCAACATTATTCAGCAAACAAATATTGATTCAATGCAAACTGTAAAAGAAAAACTGCAGTCCAAAAAAGGATCTCTAGCAATACATTGCATACATGGTTCCATCAAGCCACACTCCAACAAATTTCTTCTTTAGTCAGTGATTTTGTTTTGAGTAAAATAAAGAATATTGGCCTTTAGCTATCACAAAAACTCTACGGATGCTGGAGGTATTGAACATAAGGGAGAACTGAAGGCCGTCACAACCACCTTCGGTTGTGTTACTCTCTGACCTTTTCACTTGGTTACGACTTGAAATGCAATATGGTTGCCTTTCGGTATTCGTGTGGAAGAGACTTAAACCAAAACTGTTCACCAGGCTGGATGGGGAAGGTTTGCTCGGCGGGCTGATGCATTGTGGTCTGAATTATAGAGGCAACCAAGAGAAGGAACAACACAGCCCCTCCTTGTACCGGTGAGTTAATGTGACTTACATTTTTATAGTAGAACCGAGCGAATATGACAATGACCTTTAAGACAAACACAGACATCCCCTTGGAGAGCAAGAATTGAAGTTAGTAGGTTATGCCCGTGTGGAGGTAAAAGAGGTCTGGAAGTGGATGGAGAGAATGTGGGTAGGAGAGATGAAGGACGAGAATGAGAAAGAAAGAAATGGATGGAGAGAATGCATAAAGGAGAAATGAAGGAAGAGAATGAGAAAGGGAAAACCTGGATGGAGAGAATGCATAAAGGAGAGATGAAGGAAGAGAACAAGAAAGGGAAAACTGGATAGAGAGAATATGGAAGAGAGAAGAATGGAGAAAGATACCAGTATAGGGATAGGAGAGGATTGAGAGGAGGGCAAGACAATCTCTATCAGAGACAGCAGTTATAGGTGCCTCCACTCCAGTTGTAATAATGATATGAATTAACATCTTCCACGTGGGAAAACATGTAGACATGAAGTTAGCTATGCCTTGTCTGGAGTATCAGGGGAGTGTGTCTACTGTCGGTGCAGAGCTGGTATCTCTTTCTGACTAGTGCCTGCCTGTCTGCCAGTCTGGTTGGTGGAGCCCATAGCCAGGAATATAACCTACTGTTAGAGCACTGTAGCACTGCGTCCTGCCTGGTGTCACTTCACATAGAGCCTAATTCGGCACCCGGGAACAGCTTATATGGGCTCTGATCTCAGATTAAGAGATGCACAATCCACTTTCTTCACATCAGCAGCCTGATTATCCATTTAAATTGTTCTGAAAGCTGAGCACAGCCAAGTGCCAAGCAAGCAGATGCTGCTTCCACATGTGTTAGAGTGCGAGTGTCTGTGTGTGTGTGTCTGTGTGTGTGTGTGTGTAAGTGACGAGTCATTTCGTAGGCAGATGTAGGATCCGATGGCACATGGGGGGGGGCTGGGACCGAGCAATCCAGAATGTCTCGGCACATGAGCAGACGGGCATCTCCTAGAGAGAGCCTCTGAGCCCGAGTGTTTCAAGACATAGCCCTGTGATGATACTCAGACGGCATTACATGTCTGGGATAAAAGGCCATCAGGTTCATGTGAAATGCATTTCACCTGCCCAAGAGACGACGACGGAACAGGCAAGGATTTATAGCCACCGGACAATTAATGTGGACACCTCTGACTGGACCTGAGCAGAGAACCACGCGGGATTCCTGTGGATCTGATATTCCATCCAGAACCAGCAAGATGTTCACGCTACCAATACTAAAAAGGGAGGGGGGGAGGATTGGCGAAAAGAAAAGCTTTTGAAGCAATATCGCTCAGTCTTTCAATAAACTTCTGCAATCCAATTCACTGATGCAATAACCCAAGACTTGTTAAAGGCAGGGCCATGCAATTACTGAATATAATAGAGCCTTGAATCAATAGAACCAGAATTGAGACTCCAGTTTCCGACATCAGGAGAGGCACAAGAGCGCACGGCTACTTAAATGACAAAATAACCATTGGCCTGGCAATCAGCATATTTCAAATTTGTAACCATGTGCAATCCATTTCTTCATATCAATATATCATTAGTCCGATATAATGTGATTGGGAGGGAGAAGTGATATCCACCTCTGACTGGAATTGAATCCTGGTGTAATAGTATCATTTTCTTTAAGGAGAGCTGTCAAGCCACACAGTTAGGACGCATATCGTAACACATGGTCATCTTATCTCATCATGTAAGTGCCAAAGGAAGTCATTAAATAATTAACTTAAACAATTTAAATAAACGTTTTTTTTTAAGATGTTCTAAGTGTGTCAATTCTATAGAAAGCAAATACCCAGAAATGCCCCCACTTGTTTGTCTACAGATGACTCATAAACTAGTGTTCTGTGTTACACAAGAGCTCCATGAGGACTGGATGTTTTTCATTTAAACAATCGCTTTGAGCGCACAGAGTCTCTACGCAGAATGCAGATGTTTAAATTTAGCCGCTGTCAAAGTCGCTCGTCCGTCATCTAGCCGGATCCATTTTGGCTGGCCTTGGTACATAAGCCTTCCCTTTCAGTGCACCCAGAGTCGACACATTAACTAGATTAACACAGTGTTGAAGTGAAGAGAAAACTAATTTCAGTGTGAATTACACGACTCAAAGTGGAAAGTCACTTCAATTTCTCCTCAGTTCAGGTTACAAGAAACAATACACACGCGCGCACACACGCGCGCACGCACACACACTCCAATCCTGTTTCATTAAGGGGGAAAAAAGATCTCTGTCTGCGTGAACACTTGGGCATTTCTTTCTTTCTTTCTTTGCCGGCACCAAAGCGCACACGCAGACACACATGAAAACCACGGGCTGAAGTACAATGCCATCTGCGCTGTAACACTGGAAACAGTTGTCCTTTTGATAAAATGCAAATGAGATCTGCTGCCCTCCCCTCCCCCGCCCGCCCGCCCCCACCCAGCTAGTCCTGCTACACTGGCCTACACAGCTGGGGCTGAATGCTCTCTGAACAGCTTGTGCTGGTGTGGCCTCCATTTCTATAGCCTCGGCAGTCCCTGGATATAGAGGACGCATGCCCCCAATGCAATGTCTCCCTACAAGACAATTACAAGCCTCTGAGTTCCAGCCACAGAAACAGGAAAGACCTGGCAGAACTGTAGTGGCTTAAACACCATGGTTGCAGCATCACTATTGACGGTATATCTATCTCAAACTGGAAATAAAAAGAAGTATGTTCTCTTGTTTTTCTGCTAAGTGAACTGAACCCCTTAACTGTTTTTTTCCGCTCCACACAGTATATATATCCCCACGCTCTTTGACTTTGTCAAAATACTCCAAACCAGAAGATGGCACTGCAGTGAAATAAAATTCTTGTTTAACATTTCCGACGTATTCCATTCACAAAACTCCTAAACGCTGACTTAGTGTTTCTCGCAATTGCTTCCAATAAGCATATAACAGCAAAAACATGAAAAAACACGATGCTTCAATTAGTATTTTTTGGGGAACGTGTTGTTATAATGAGCCATTACTACGAGGATGTCACTAGTACTATTGAGACATCTATTCACTGGCACAACTACAGTAATGTTAGATGTTCATTGTTTGCTTTCAAAAGGAACAACTAATCCACAAAAGTTGATGTACATCCATGTAATAATACAGATGCATTAGTGAAATGAGGTTGCAAACTTAGCCAACGAGACTCTAGTAATGGTACAGTGTCTGCACTATGTTCATATACACCCAAATAGAGCATTGGTCTTGAAATTATTATAAATCAAAAAAAATAATACTGAGCTTTGTCTAATTGGATAAACATACAATAGAGAATCCATGCTGACTGGGTGACTGAACAATTTGTCACTGCCAGAGTGTGTGCAGAGTAAAGACAGCGAGGAGGAGTAGAGCACATCATTTGGCTGGAGTCCAGGGCAGCTATCTCTCCCGCTCCAACGTGGCTTTGGAATAGATCAGCCATGAGTTTCTGGGCTTGCTCTGCACGGCGTTTTTTTAATTTGCTTTAACCTTCTTTAGTTTAAGGCATAACCAGACTCTTCTGTTAAACAAATTCCTTGTTTGTGTAAACCGACTTGGCAAATAAACCGATTCTGATTGTAATCCTGAAATATTACATTGTGCTTCTGAGATAACTTATACTATATGTTTTTTTCATTAGGCTATGTGTTTTATGTGAAATTATGCTTTTAAACAACATGAATGCAACAATGCAATTAATACATGATATTAGCACATGCTATTAATACATGCTATTATCACATGCTACTAATAAATGCTATTAGCACATGCTATTAATACATGCTATTAGCACATGCTATTAATACATGCTATCAGCACATGCTATTAATACATGCTATTAGCACATGCTATTAATACATTCTAATAGCACAACAACAAATATGAGACAACATTAAACCCCAATCTCTAGGCTCCAGTCTACCACAATGTCTGGTCTGGTCAGACATTGGAATTAACATTTATATTCATAGAAAGTGATCATTTAATCGTTATTCCAAAAGATTAGAGCAACAATCCTGCAATTCCTATCTAAAAAGGATAATAAGGTGTAACTGGTTGCCAACCAATCATATGTAGCTAATGTTGTAGCTGTAGACATGTTGCTACATTAGACATTGTTGCAACTATATTGCCATGGTCACATGAATATCTAGCTATCAGAATGCAAAAATACAATTAAATTGGCTCTCTAATCGCACACTGCCAGGTCCAACAATGAGTGCTTGCATACATTAAGACTGAATAAAACATTAAATAGACTAATCTCCACAACTATATTCGTATTCGTGTTCAAATTTACACGGGTATATTCCATGGCGTTCCACGCAGGATTGCACTGTTCAATCAATGGGAATTTAGCAATACGCTTGCACACTGCAAACAATATTAATGCCAAAAACGTTCAAAATCAAAATGTGTGGTGAACGCTACCTCGGAATGTAGTGTTCTCCAGGCAGGTATCAATGACTGCAAGTTCACACACAACAAAATCATTTTCAAGTCTTCTTCAATATGTAGCGTAAACAAGTCCAAAGGAAGCTGCTTCATGACAATAAATCCAGCGTGATTTCATTACGTCAATATTAGCTGGCCAAATCGCTAACTTTTGGGAAGTATTAATTGTGGTGTGCATTTTGTCTGTGTACCAAGCTATTTTATCATGGGCTGTCTATCCAGCTCCCCACGGATGCTCTTGGATCGTCAATCTCAATCGACACGGCAAGAATCTTAGGCAAGTACTTGGCATCATCAGGACTTGCAGGGGGTTGTCAAATCCCACTGTGGCATCAGCAAACACTTGAGCGCAAGATGAAAGGCTAAGGGGTCGTTTGTTCTGTAACATAACAGGGACATCAATTCCCACTGTTCTACAGTCATGTTGTGGTTTGTTGGTACATGGTGAAGTGACCAGGATACATTAATCGGTTTTCAATGTCTGGTCAGATTTGTACCCTAAAAAATACATGTTCGGAAAAATGTTTAACAGATTTCCTATCTTAACCAATATTAGTTCAACCTATATCTAGCGTATAACTCTTAACATCTTTCCAAATGTTTATCCCTGTTTGTATTTAGTAACCTGTGCCACAAAATGAGCTGTTCAAAGTTGTGTGCTGTCTACCATTTATTTTTTTCTAATAAACGGTTTATTGCAATGGATGAATAATGTGTGTAGCTAACTAACTGGCAGCTTTATTAAATAGTACCCGCAAAACGCCAATTTTATCATTTACAGTGCAAAGGCAACTTTGGTATGCTGGCCTTCTAATTAGATTTGCAAATATGAAGCCATATCTCAGACTGGCTAATAAATACACAAGATGGGCAAAATAACACGGACACTGTAGAGAAGAACTGCGGAATTATGTGTTATGGACAGATGAAAGTTTGAAGTGTTCGGTTCACAAAAATATTTGTCAGAGGAGACAAAATAAAAAGATGCTGGAACGGGTGCTTGATGCCATCTATCAAGCATGGTGGAGGTCTGGGGTTGGTCTGGGGGTGCTTTGGTTGTGGTAAACTGGGATGTTTGCACAGGGTAAAAGGAATCTTGAGAAAAGGCAGCCATTACTCAAATGTGATCATGATTTAGTTACTACATAAAACATGTGTTGAACTACTTGTTAAATATAGTTTTGAATCATGTATTTATGTTTGATATTTTGTTTTAAACATCTACTCTTACAAAACATTTTTAAAATACATTGTTGATCGAAAAACATAACTGTAGACATTTCTGTTCATAACAATAGTGTTTGCAACAAAACTACAATTGAGTACAGCTTATATGACAGTCTCCTCATTTGTTCATCAACCTGATTTGTTAGCTTTGGCATCATCAAATCAATTGATCGCCCTCGATCTCCATTATTGGCCCTGACATAATTAGAATGTAGAGGAGGGGGAAACAGGAGATAAGATGGTTTGGTAGCATAAACACAGTACTTACGTCGACGCCGCCAGCCACATCCGCCATATTCATGTAGTTGTTGTTGTTTGCAAACTGCAAGAAAGGACAACAGACCACCGTTATGTCTCCGTATCAAGATCGAGATTGTCAAATCAGTGCCACACAGATTATCCCCTGCCCAGATTACACTTCATCATTATCACCAGCACATATCTTGTTTAGGTTCAGATGTTGACTTTACTCGTGTTTGCTCTCGCTTAGGTGAGTGGGTTCCGCCACATGTTCTGTCGTAGCGCCGTAGAATAATGTATTTTCAGAGATTGTAACCAATTCCGCGAAAGGTAATGAGAATCTGGACTGCCTATTCATGCCTTATGGGATGGTAATTAAGGATGGGTTTGCATCACAAAGCCAAGTATCAAGATGCTCTGGCAGGTTATTAACTTCAAGTTATCCAACTGAGAATTCTGCTCAGGAACAAAAACAAGATGGTGGGAGATTTCCACTTGGACATGGGCAATTACAAAATGTGTCATTTAGTTTAGAAAGATCGACAACACTGTGCATTGCGTTCGCACACGCACGCGCTTACGCACACACACACACACACACACACACGGCCGTCCCAGCAAAACGGCAGCTACTTCCTTTCTTCTGAGACACAAGAGTGCTGACAGGTAGGAACAATGAGGCACAGAATGAAGAATTATGGGAGAGCAGCTGAGGCCTGCAGCACAATGAACCTCTCTGTGACCGGGCTACAACAGCAACACAAACCCCCGGCCTACTCTGTGAGACATGCTCCCCCCCGTTCGCACAAAGCACTGAATAATCTCTTTTGTGTATTTATTACAAAGTCATTCGACTGAAAAAGTATGAGGAACAACTCAAATATAGAGGGAGAGGAAAAATTGTTTCTTATCTTCAGTCGAGGCCAAACAATATAGTGGAAACAAATTAAGACCGGAGCGAAGTGAGAAGTGCATTAATTTATTTTCCACTCGTTTGTTTTTTTTCGTCCCCATTTTTCTCCTGAATGGTTAGTATGCGAATGTAATTACCGAAAGAACTGCAGCTAATCAACTGCGAATGGTATCCATTAATTAGTCTATGCCCTGGAGAGAGAGAATAAGCAGCAATGTTAACAGAGTAACGCACCAATGAGATGGGAAGCCACAAGCCCTGCTAGCAGTTGGAGAAGCAGGTGGTTTTAAACATTCAAGACAAACCGTTTGCAGACCTCTTTACCTGGACCTCTCCCACTGAACTCCATCTAAGCAGTGTGGTACAAACACAAACACACACACACACACACACATACACACACCAAGCCACATCGTGTTGTAGATAACCTCAACTGTGGAACATCTGTCAATAATGAGTGGCCGTCCCTTCCCCCCTCTGTGTCTCTAAGACCTGACACGGCCAGGGTACCTCAAACAATCTGAGAAGCAAACACACACACATTACACACACACACACACACACACACACACATTCAGTTGACTATCCTTTCAGGACCCATTAAAAGTAATATAAATTGAAATCCTATTTTTACATTTACCTTAAACTTAAACCTTAACTTTACTCCAAACCTAACCATAGTAACTTCTACAAATCTGGATGTATAGTTGTCCCAAGGTAAACAATCTGGGTTGTTTGGATTAACCAACAGCTGGAGGAATACATACGTATATATTTACAGACAAGCTAGCTAAATGAAATTCAGATGTTTATGGATTTAAAACAAAGAACCCTTTCAGAACCAAATGACCCCTAGAGTTTAGGTATACAAAGCCATAAGAAAATGGTAAAGAAACTTAATGTCTAGCATAATTAAATAGTATTTCTGAAAAAAAAGTGAAACATGGGAAAATGTATAGTTTAGGTGATATGATTGAAAAACAATTATTTACTTTATCATATACATTTAATTAATGTGAAAGCTATGTAAACATTTATACAGATACATTTAAAAAGACCCAGGTGCTATTTTATTCATATTTAAATAATAAAAAATAAATTCATTCAATGCAACTGGCTGGGTTGAAATACCACAAACCGTAAGTTATTTGGGAGTGCAATCACACACGAACTCACACACACACACGCACACACACACATCTGGCATTTAAAATAGCACTTGCTAGTAATTATCCTCAATGAGCTGGGTTTATCTTTGAAGTACTATCCTGTCCCGTTCCCTTTTTACATTGCACATTGTAGTCTTAGAGAAATACCTCTTTTCAGACCAGGGAAAATTGTGCAGATGTTGAGAATAGGACGCAGTGCTACCTCTGTTTCTAACCACTGGGTTTTTTTCTGGCAAGTTACGGAATATTTCGGGGTAATGACACAGGGAAATAGAAATCCAAATACTGGTTATTCTTGCTAAGATGAGGAAGTATGCTATACCCTCCCCCAACAGGCAGACTGCAGTGTTTAGTTATTCATTAACGCCAACTCATTTCCCAATGCCCCTACTACAACTGTGTGCAACTCACCCAGCTATGCATATTCCCCATACATGCCTAACCTATACCTGTTTAACATGCATTGACCCCATAACAAAATCCATATCAATACAAACGCCAGACTAGGAAAACAGCCACCAACCGTTTATATTGTTTGTCCAGTTGCGATAAATTAGCTCACGAGAAATTGCAATAAGGAACAAGTATTCATTTGTCTTAGTTTAAAACTCCCTAGAAAGCCTGACCCATTTCCAAGACTTGTCATATTGTGCTTCCAGTTACAGGCCCCATTGGGGACTCTCCTCCCTCTGAGATCTACATCCGTCCCAAATGGCACACTATGCCTTACTGGTGCACTACCATAGACCAGAATTCTACGAGCCTACGCACAAAAACAAAGCACTGAAAAATGAATAGAATGCCATTGGGGGCTACCTTTTCCTCACCAAACACCACAGAAACAGTCCCCAGCCACCAGTATCAATATTACCCATAAGGAGCTCTACCCTTCCCATAGACGTTGATTGGCCACAACCTCAGGAGACGGTGAACAGCGAAACCAGAGAACAAATATTTGAATTGTTACATGCAGTATATTGTCGCACAATGTTCACGTTTCACGGGACGGCCGCGATTGAGTCAAATGCCAGATGAAATTATGTGTTATTCGGGGACTGCGCAGCTGACGGCAGAGTGCACAGTGAAATGGGTCAGAGCAAACAATGCATGCTCTGTAATTAAAATGATCAGACCGAGAGGACGGATGAACAAATGTCGGTCCTCGCCGGGGCTAAACCAAACCATGCTATGCTACAAGCTTTTGGACTGCAGCGAAATCTGCCATAGGTGGAACTAAGACTGGCGTATCGGCACCGCGTCAAACCAAACAACCGGGGTTAAGGGTGTATACTATAGGAACATAACCGCCAAAGTCAAGGCAAAGCAATGACAAAGCATTAGCTGGGCATGTTTAGAAAAGCGAGTCTATCACTCTCGTCTTTCTTTGTCTCTCTTTCTGACGAGCTCTTTCTCCGTCTCCTGAAGGCGCTATTTGGCAGAGGGGAGCAGCAAGCAACAGCAGAGAGCTTTAAAATAGCCGTTGGATAGGAGGCTTTTATTAACAGAGTGGATCCACGGCCAAAGGAACCGTGTAACACGAGCCTCGTCGGGATGAGAGACAAAACTGGGCTAAACAAGAGAGTAAACGCGCTGACTGACAGGCCATCTAGCTTGTGTTCTCCCTCTCAAAGCCTTTTATCGGATATCTGCACCAGCAGAACATTTCTTTCTTCAATATTTGCTTTAGAAAGACACAAATTAAATAGCTCACAACAAGACTCTGTAAAGCCCATGGAGAGAATTACCCGAACGCATTAAGCTTCCCTCACAGTGAATCTGATGAAGAGATTAATTCATATTACTCTCTGTGTTTTCAGATGGGAAAGAATAATCAATCAATTGCCATTGACAGTCATCTCGAACATAATAGTGCTCTGATGAGCTATTATGAGAGCTGGAAGGAGTGGGAGGTTGGGCTCTTTAGATCTTCCATTTCTGAGATGCAATTGCTCTCTCCTACTGTTGCAGTGGTTCAGAGATGACAAACACTGAACGACGATGTCATCCTGATCTGACCAATCAGCAGACAACTCGCTTCAGTATTTGTTATGGAAAACCGTTCTGTTGACATACGCGCACAGCATTTTAAATGAAACATGTCGGACAGCGGGCAACTACTTTGACTTATCAGATATTTTCTAGAACGCTTTCATCAGGCCTTTGTATTTCAAACAATCCAGTCGATCGCGTTCCTTTGATTTCAGCCATTTACATGTTCCTGAATACATTTACAAACTGATATCCTGTTAGCAGCCTAACCACAAGCAGTCTATTTTCTGCTTGTTATGAAGCCATTGTATGACTGACTCCAACTGTCATTTCAAAGTACATTTCAAATACAGCAGGATCTTATAACCTTAGTTCAGAAAAATCTGTCTGAAAGTGTGTCCAATGGGAAATAAGATGTTGGTGCTATTATATCAAACTAAATTATATTCACTGCAGGGCAAACACAATATAACACCAATATGACCCCATCTAGCCCCCAGTATTAGGTAGGAATGATGTTCATAAATTGTGGATATAAAATGAGATCAGTTGGTTATATTTTGCAACGCATATTTCACTATTCTTTAAAAAGAAAGTAGCCAAAGATGTCAAGGACTTATGTAATTATGTACAGATATTCCATACAAAGGATCTAGGTTTCCTCAAGACCAGGCCTACTTTAGAATATTTCATTCCAAAGACCCTCTGAAAAAATCTAAGTTCAATCACTGCACATAAAGAAGAAAAACGAGAAACAAAAGTAAATTCCAGTGTGATGGACGAGACCCTGTACTACCAGCATGTAGGATACTTAAGTTAACAGAATAACATTGAAAGCCATAATATCAGTCCCCTCAGTCCATGCTTGACAGCAGGTAAGCACCTGGGTCGTGTTTCTCATCCCATCAAAAACACAAAATACGTATTCAGTCAAGAGCCGACGTCTGCCAAAAACATATTAGCCGCTGACAGGCAATTTGACAGATCAGCAATGTGTTTAGTAATCACAGCATAACCTAGCCTCTATTCTCGGGGACATGATGCTTGTGCTAATGTATTCTCTGGCTTGTCTTTGAAAAAAGGAGAAAATAAGCAGTTACAACTCCTATATGCCTCCATTCAGGTTCAGAATATAACCTATGTGTGTATGTGTGTGTGACAGATTGATGAGTAGAATTGGGACAGGGTTTTCAAACCAAAAAAAGGATTGCAAATCGATTTACAATTTGCAATATCTACACAGTGTTATGCAAAAGTATTCAGACCCATGTCAAATAATTTTATACTACTTTTTTACATATGGTTCACTGATGTATCCTTTTATTGTGACCCCAAACATTGATTATTGCAAGATGACATTGATTTCATGTTCAAAAATACCAGTACCAAAGTATCCATGCCCCACATTCATATTTGGTAAAGTATATATAAATAGGTATTTAGAATCTTTGCATGTAGAAGCGATTGTGCACCATATGTTGTTTTTAAAAAGTGCCACAGATCATTAAGGAGATTGAGCTAAGGACTTTAAGACATTTGGTTCTTTAGTTAATCCAATTTTGCAAAGGCCTTGTTCTTAGCAGACAAAAGCAAGTTGTATTGCAGTTTTCCTTGTTGCATCTATTCTCCTGAAAATGTAAACAAGATCCTCTGTCCTTGATGATGAGCAGCATCCCCATAGCATGATGCTGCCACCACCGTACTTAACTGTATTGATAGTGTGTCCTGAGGCAAAGACAGTATCGGGATTGCGCCACACATAGGACTTTGACCTGACCACAAAATAATTTCCCACATTGCATCTGGTTCACTCTCATGCTTTCTAGCAAGCTCTAGATGTGCAATCTGGTAAATGTCACAGACTATTCTCTGGGGTACTTGGGTGGTGTAAAGCATCTTCCACTTCCTGGTTGTTGATCAAACTGTGCTTCCCATGTGATACACTAGGCTACTGTTTTGTAACCATTTCCTGATCTATGGATTTGTATTACTTTACATATTTATTCTGTAGAATGGTCTTTGCATGAATTTCTCCAACATTTTCGATAAAATATTTTTTTATTTGGTCCATCACACCAGGGTATCCCAGCCCTTACGCTTACTACAATAAATGGCCGCGTCTTTTTGTAGATCATTTAAACTTAAAAAAGGTTGCTGATCTCCGATCGCATAACAAAACAATCTCCTACAATTGTGTTCTCGACCAAGGAACCAGGTAGAATAACTACTATGTTAGGCTACCGTATGAAAAGCACATCAGCTCTTCTATCCAGAGAACTGAACTTCCATGTCTTTAGTAAAAAGCCCACCAGGTCCCTAAATACATGCTCTGTGCCTATTCCCTCTGTCTCTCGCTGTTATATTATTGTCCTGTAGCTAATGTGGGTAGAGTGGAGCTCAGATGGGAGCCTGCACACAGTAGCCTGATGTTTACTGGATGTTTGGCTAACTTGTAATGTAGATACTACATTACAAACACCTGCCACGTGCCATTCCTAAAATAATTCCAAATTCGATCTGGGATAAAATGCATAAGCTAGGCTTGGATAGTAAGCTAATGCATACGCTAGGCTACTTGAATAGTAAGCTAATGTATACGCTAGGCTACTTGAATAGTAAGCTAATGTATACGCTAGGCTACTTGAATAGTAAGCTAATGCATACGCTAGGCTACTTGAATAGTAAGCTAATGCATACGCTAGGCTACTTGAATAGTAAGCTAATGTATACGCTAGGCTACTTGAATAGTAAGCTAATGTATACGCTAGGCTACTTGGATAGTAAGCTAATGCATACGCTAGGCTACTTGAATAGTAAGCTAATGTATACGCTAGGCTACTTGAATAGTAAGCTAATGTATACGCTAGGCTACTTGAATAGTAAGCTAATGCATACGCTAGGCTACTTGAATAGTAAGCTAATGTATACGCTAGGCTACTTGAATAGTAAGCTAATGTATATGCTAGGCTACTTGAATAGCAAGCTAATGGATAAGGTGGGCAACTGGCTGATGAGCTGACAGACAACTAGGGAATATTTGTGATATATACACAGCATGGAGATTGTTTACAAATTTTTTGGGGGAGTGAGAACACAACTGGCAGCAACATAAATGTTTATCTTTGGCTAGCTACTTTTATGATAACAAACCATACAACAAAATTGGTGTTAGAAATGGCTATCTAGTCCATAACACTGCCATTCTTTTGTAGGCTACTGTCCAACATGATTCTGGACATGTCATTCTCCTTAAGCAATAACATACTTGCATACTGGCAGATGCACACACAGGTCTTTGAACCAGTTGGAGAAGAGGATCATAAAGAGCTTTGTTGGGTTTTTATATGGAGACAGGAACGTGGACGCAAGGAGATCATTCCACAATATCTTTGAACAGCGTATCATATACCCTAATGGACACGGACTAATGTGACGTTAAACAGGATTCACAAACGACTGGCGGGTAAACAGCAACTGAATTCCTCCTCTTCACTGGTTTCAAAAACGTATCAGCAGTGTTCTTGAGAGTCACGATACATTAACTCTTTTCGGTGTGGCAACACACCAGCTATTGTAGCTTTGCAACCTTCATTTAGCAGAAGGGGTTGAAACCGAGACTAACACTGCAGATGGCACACTTTCCGAATACAATACAACCGGCCTCGACTAGCCCAGCTCGGGCGGAAAAACGAACCTCTGAGAGCTCTAGATTGAGGGCGGGTTATATTTGTTTCCCCGGGTCCTCTTCACCAAATACATGCTCAGTTACCCTTCAATTCAGCGTAAACAATCTGCAGCTGGGACCCTGTGATAATAGGGTATATTCACGCCCAGCAGGACCCCCCGTACATGCAGGGCAAAGCTGACATATATATATAGATTCTTCTCTATGCGTTCGGCAGTCAATTTGCAAAGCGACTCCAAAGCACAGCGTGTCCACACAGCCATCTCACAGCCATCTCATCTGTGTTCTGATCTGCAGGAGGATTCGATTGGTAATTCGGTTTCAAACTAAAATCATTACTTCCACAGCACAGACTGTTCCCTCCCATAAGAACTGACTGACTGCTGGTCAGTCAGTTCTTATGGGAGGGAACAGTCTGTGCTGTGGAAGTAATGATCACAGCACAGACTGTTCCCTCCCATAAGAACTGACTGACCAGCAGTCAGTCAGTTCTTATGGGAGGGAACAGTCTGTGCTGTGGAAGTACAGCACAGACTGTTCCCTCCCATAAGAACTGACTGACTGCTGGTCAGTCAGTCAGTTCTTATGGGAGGGAACAGTCTGTGCTGTGATCATTACTTCCACAGCACAGACTGTTCCCTCCCATAAGAACTGACTGACTGCTGGTCCAGGGACTAAACAAGAAGTAGCATTGAAGTGCAGTTCTCTCCTTTTGTCTGTCTCCCATCATTCCCCCTATCCTCTCTGGCTTTGTCCGCCTTTTCCCTAGCTCGCTCGCCCTCTCCCCTCTCCAGATTAGAAAAGGAGAAGTAAAACAAGTCTGATAGAGAGGCTTGGTGCTATCAGAAGTTTAGATCTAGCAGATGACAGTTTAATTTGGTCTGTGTCATGTCTCTCTTTCCTCTCTCCACTCCTCTGCACTGGGCAAGCCCTGCATTGGTTTAAATCACAAACTATTCGAAATGGACTGACCTTTTATAACAGTGACATTTGGTCATGGAATAACACAATACAAATAGCACTAAGTTTTCTAACACTGGATTTACACAACAAATTGTCAATTGAATTGTCATATCCTTGTCATTTATGGCACACTAATAACTATTCTTCATTACAAACCCCTGTATCACTGCAGGATGTATTACAGTATTCTATCTATTCATATCTATTTGTGTTAAGTTAAGTGCGTGTAGACAAAAAGAGTTTAATAGAAATGTGTGACATGCATATGAATAAAGCCTATGTGTTGTATATAGGACATCATTTTTTTCAGGTGCTGGAAGAAGGCATCAAAATAAAAACGATAGAGACATTAACTGTGCACATAGTTAATTTGCATGAACACAGTGGTGAGTTTAGCAATCACAAACAGTAGACTAAGGAAGACCACTATTGTGGGGAACTGAAGAATCCTTGCAATAGTTAATTAAAAAAACATTGTCAACTGTTGAACAGATCAAGAACACTTTCCAGGACGTAGACATGAAAAAGTCTGAGACTTAAAAAAAAAAAGAGTCTATAAACCAGACTTGAATAAAGAAGTCTATGAATCAGCATAACCTCAGAACATTTCCCACATCTTGCAAAACACTGGTGAGCTTCAAAAACAGAACAGAAAGGTTACAGTTGGCTAAAAACGACATACAAAACCTGTAGAGTTCTGGAAAAGGAATTATGAACACATGAGACAAATATTACCAGATTGGGGCAGAATGAACCGTGGATACTTATGGGGAGGAATTTTTGTGGCCGGAACCGTCTCACACTCTAAAGTGAACAGAAATATTGTATTTCATCAGATTCACACTAATGTCACAAAACTTAAGAGGACTTTACCTTCCAGTAGAACCAAAACCACAAAAGCACTGCTAAAAAACCCAAAGAGCAAAAAGGTGGAATGTTGTTAACTGGCTAAGTTAATCATCCATGTTAATCCAATTGAGCAGGCATTTCATTTGCTGAAGACCTGACAAAAGGAGAAACATCTCGAAAAACATTACGGGCATAGATACCCACCATCTTGTGTTCTGTGATTGCGTTATTGTGTCCAACAACCTTTGTTCCTCCGTAAAGGTATAGACTTAAAGGGCTGTAATTCCCTCATGTTTAAGGGTGTACATTTAAACTGAAGCTGCCGTTTACATCTTCGTGAATCTTTATCTTATTCCGATGTGCTGAAGTACATACCCAAAACAACAAAATGTGTGTCACCGTCCCAAAACGTACAGACTGCCCACTCCTCTGAAGTTTATATCAAATATTACCAATTAACTTCTGTATTACAACGTTCAGTATTTACTTTAATTTATAATTTGAGCCTACAGCAAAAAACTGTATGAAAAACCACCTACTCTGCAAACGTCCGCTTCAAGTAGATCATAATAGTATTTGCACAGCGTTTGGTTTCATTATCAAGATGAAAGATACAGTTTTGCAAATTAGTCAAAGGTAGCAATTTTCTGCAAACCTCTTCACGGTCAACAGTGTGTACTTCGGTGTATCAATTTTCTGCTAGGTGCAGAGCAAGAACTTTTTGGGATTTCCCCATCCCTCAAGAAAATTACCTCTAACTATAAAACCATGACGCAAGTAGTCCTATCTAAAAGCATTGGTGTCGTCTGTTTAAACAAATTTTGCCAGTCCCATTTTAATAATTGTGTTGTATACTTCGTTTACAGTGTATAAGGTATAAGGTGATCATTTGTTTTGCAGGTTTTTGCAGATTACATTCTTCAATGTTCATGTGTGCATTTAACAAAAAAAGACAATGAAAATCCTGAGTGTTATCTTATAAAGGGTGCTCTTGCTCAGTTTTTTTCTGTAAAGGTATTGTGATCGGGAACAACTTTCAATTTACAGCCTTTAAAACATTTGATTTGTCTAATGTGGCTATTATAACGCTAATCAGAAAAAAGTAATTCATTATTAAAGTCGCTGAGGTCTGGGCAGGTAATTATCCTCAGCTTGGGCAATTCAAATGAAGACTCGCGTCCGGATTTTCTGAAGCAACAGGTAGGCTGAGGAGTTCAGTGGTAGAGGTCATGTATGCTGTACGTATGTATGATGTCCTGGGTTCAATCCCCAGCTTCTCCCCTAACCTGGTTAAATAAAGGTTAAATCATAAATGAATCAAATAAATTCCTGTTTGGGTTATAAATGTATATAAAAGACAACAGTTGCCAGATGAGGGGTTAATCTTTGATGTAGCAGAGTGCAAAGCCATTGGCCAACCGCCAAAAGGGGCTTAGGGCTAAGGAAATAATACAAGGCCTCAGAAACATGTGACAGCCGTTTTGAATTATGTCCATATCCAAGATGCATCAGAAGCGCAGATAAATACAGTTTTGTTTTTTTAACTTTCCACCCTCTGTTTGCAGACCAGTATGAAGCCAAGTGGTTAAATCCTGACAACGCTAACGTGTAAATCATATCATTTACTGAATGAAAATGACAGCAAAAAAAATGGCAGCAAAATGTGCGATACAGCATAGAGTACCTATTGTTTGCTCCATATAACTTGTTGGACAACCCATTCCAAAACCATGGGCATTAATAGAGTGTATGCCCCAAACCCACCTCCCCCATGCCGGTATAACAGCCACCACTCTTCAGGGAAGGCTATCCATTTCGTGGGAATTTGTACCCATTCCACTGATGTTGGACAAGGCGGCCTGGCTCGCAATAACCATTCCAGTTCAACCCAAAAGTGTCCAACGGGGTTGAGGTCAGGTCTCAGTGCAGGTCCCTCGAGTTTCTCCACACCAACCTTGTCACGAAAGTTACAAAATGCACGTTTTTTGGAAAACAAGGATAGTAAGAAGGTAATCTACCATGCAATGCCTATGTAAAAAGTTCTGATGTAACAGTAAATGTTCTTCTTCAGCAAATTCCCTTGGTGCAATCAGTAGAATCTGTTGTATTACCCGTTAACCTATTGGGCTTCGATGATTTTCTTCTTACTCACAAACCACATCTCTTTAGGCTAGAAATAGATTAGGGAAATAGCTACGTCTTTGTCCATGCATGTATTGTAAAGATAGAGCTGCAAGCTGACATGGATGTACTGTATCTATGTACTCAGTGCTGTGCTGACCGCACGTATCCTACATTTCCATTTATTTTCCTTGATAAGACTATAGCTCGTAGTAACCGACTGCTTGTTCAATCTCTACAAATCTGAGAAACACAAACTGCTGAGCGGTGACTCATATATCAGTCTATTATACACTATAGGGCCGACTGTATTAAACAAATGGATCTGCCTGCAGCTCGAGAGGAGAGTCTGTATAGGGGAGCAGAGGTTATTGTCTAATTTAAATCTTGGCTGCCTTCCCAGAGGTGTACCACATTCCAATTTGTGGCTGTGTTGCTTGGCGCAACCGACAGAATAGAGAGGTCCTGCTGCAAATACTGTGTGGGCTTCTCTCCAGAAATATGTCTGGAAAACTGATGATCAACAGGTCAGTACAGATTAACACTATGAATGGAACAAATTAGCTAAAATTATGGAAATCTCTTTATGGTTATGGACGTTTTTTGGGGGTTGTCACCAATCGTCTGCCTTGGGGGTTGGAAAGTAAGATCACATAAAATCACAACAGTGAACATAACTCGGCATTTGAAAAACGATTTGATAGCACAACTGTTGAATTTCAAGAGGTTGTATCACTGTGCCCTGGACGTCCTTAGGATGTTCCGTGGTTTCTAGGAATGGCCTTCCTTTAACCTCCAGCAAGACCATAGGATATCAGGCATTCACCAAAAAGTTCACAAAACCTCCTTTGTTCATGCAATGGGTTAAAAAAGGTAAGATAATCTGCCACTTGAAAATGAGACAGACTGTGTGGAAAATGCAATAAAACGTTTTACCTGACCTGGAATCCTTTTATTGAATACATGGTGTACTTTATATATTTGTGATATTTACTGTGACTTTTTTTTGTTATTCATGCAATGCGACAATCACTTTCTTTTTAGGTTCTCCCAGTCCTGGTCTTGGGATGTTTGGATGTAGGGGGCACAATTTCAATTTTAACAACTCAGTATTAACTATTTTGAAAAGCATGATTATGTTCAATATTAACATAACTAGGTGCCATTTTGTTTTCTTCTCAACATATCCCGGTGTTATTGGTCAGGTATGATGAGCTATTATTGGCTTTAACTCCTCATTATTGGCTCCTGTAAAATATATTTTTTTTTATTTTCAATAAATGAGTACACTTAAAAAAATGTGTTTACCCCCTGTGGTGTATTTTCTTTTGACTGATGCCAAAAAGTAAATATAACGTAAACTATTCAATGGTTTTACCTGGCTAATTAAATGGCTAGCTCCAAATATAGATCAAATTATTCTTTTAGTGACTTCTGCTGTCCCTAGTTTAATTTTGTTAACATTTCAAACCTCATTGAAGCAGTGCATCATCCGGATTGGCAGGAGGCAGCCACCACCGTATCATTTTATCATATCAACCCATATACCAATAAGCATTGAACTACCAAGCAAGACATTGGGGAATTTGTGTATATTAACGGTGCATAGAACTACATCAATCGATTCTACAAATATATGCTCGCTTTGTAGCATTAGCAGAGAAATCTTAAGTAAATGTATGCCTGTTTCATATCAGGAAAGTAGTTGAAATGCTGTCATCTCCACTTTACGATGTAGATTTCCTCAGGCTGTGTGACTAGTGCTGTTAAGTCTATTTACAGTACACCTAAAGTCTCATAGACACCTTTTAACATTTCACTTTCAAGTGTGCGATTATGACACCCAAATGTTGAATAATTACAAAGACGTAATATTCTCTATTTATTCCACATCAAAGCAGCCAGTGACATTTAGCAAGCTTAGGAACAAAGCTGCAGTAACACAAGTGTTTAGAATAGACATGATGTTAAATCATTCCATTCCTCGATGTGAGAAAGACAGTACGGGGATCAAAGAGAACCTGAACACGACAGTCTAAACAGAGTCATTGGATCCCTCCATGGAGGATTGGAAGATTTAATTTTTTTCAAAACATAGAAAAAATAGAAGCTATACGCTTAGCACGCATATCAAAAGGCCACGGATAAAATATAACTCACAGAAACAATTTTTGTTAAAGCTAAATAATAACTCTGATGCTGTCATTTAAAATGTGAACTCACAAGGGATTCAGGTCTTTAAATACTTCTCCATTCAGTTAATTCATAAAATACCCCCAAATCCCAAATACATTAGCAGAATTCACGACACGTACATCTCTCTTATTTAAAACTATTCGTTTTGCAAGCTATACGCTATCCCTTGCTAGCTAGCCTGCTCACAAAAAAAACCAATAACCTGCTAGCAACCTAGCTGGCTTTTAACTACCTCTCTAGATTAATCAGATTATACATCATCCCGGCTTGATAAGGTGTTTTAATTGTCCCAATATCAGCAAATCATTGCATGTTATCACTTATCTGCATGCGGACAGACCCTTCTGAAATTTGTAGGTATCTTCTGGGGCTGATATATTCCCCCTACAATGGCCACCAGATAAGCATGTTTTAGAGCCAGGAACATACATTACAACCATACAGCAGCATATGCGTTGTTGATTGGTAGTCAGCATGATATTGTTAAGACTGTCCAACCTCTTTTTAACAAATTAAAATAAACACATTACTGGAAGATCAACTAGATTTGTTAGGTGTTACTTATTTCAATATAACTGTAGATCTGCTCTCCGAATGTTCAAAGCTTAATACGTCAATTACTTTCTATTTTGACCACGATCTCCCTCAGAGCTGTTTTATCCCATTTCTAACAGTCCAGGAAGCTACAAAAAGGGACGATGACACATGTATTTGAGCTTTGGCCTCTATTTGTATGCTCTGCGTTCCTGCAACTAAATAATGAGACTGTGCACTAAAGGCGGAGGTCCACCATGCATACAACAGACGCATATGTGTGTGTGTGTGTGTGTGAGTGTGTGTGTACCAACGTGCCTCTCCATTCGTCTTCATTAGGCTTGCGTTTGACCCGTTTCTCCACATTTCTGTATGTATATACTACTGGGAGCTGCTGCTGCTTCATACCAATACTGTAGCCTACCTATACATATATCACATGGACATACACTACACAAACCACTACAATATTCTATACGCAAGTGCTTGTTTCAAGACAGAATGGCAGGAGACAATACACCGTCACAAACTGCCAGACAGCGTGAATAGTTGTGCTGGACAGGTTGAGAGAAACAGGATAGTGGTTAGTGAGAGAAGGGTGATAGAAAGAGAGCATACAGCCACAGACTTCAATCCTGCCATCCCCACAAACTAAACAGAGACAGAGTGGCAGATTCAGTGGACACATGCAGGCAATTCCTCTCCTCATTTATCTCAGAGATCTACCCAATTAGCTCTCCAACAGTATCGATTGGTACAGCTCCTTGTAATTCACAGGGTTTATTAAATTGGGAGCTTTACAGCTCTAATGCGGGCCTCAAAATCCAAATAATGGGCCGGATTGGGGAACGGCGCAGCCCGGGCTACCGTTACACGTGGAGATAATCATGTCTTTATTCAAGTCTGTCATGTGTGGAGACGTACAGTGTGACTGTTTAGCCAATGGAGAGGTGGCATCAGGATCTCTCTCCATTGCACCGTCTCTAATTTAGCAGCTTTTATTCTGGAAAGGGCTTTTTGCTGACACATGGCATACAATGCTACTCAAGGTTTTATGTTTAATTTACTATATATATATATATATATATATATATATATATATATACTGTATATATATTGTAGATATCTAAACAGACAGCGCAACATTGGAATCACAACGGACATTGTTTTATATACTTTAGTTCAGGGACTCTTCCACACCAGCATCGTATCATAAAATCAGAATGTATATCAATTAAATGTGATGCTTTGTTAGCCCTCAGATTTTCTGTTCGCCCCGTCTTCCTTACAGGCCATCAGTGCTGGTTGGCCTGGTCAGTGCAGAGATGTCAGATCCAGGAACCTCAAAGATTTGGAACAACAATAGCCAGAGGGTTGCCTCAGCGAGCTCTAAAAATCTCCGCGCACAGAATAGTTACAGTGTGCTGTTCAGACAGTCTGTGTGAAATTTATAATTGTTATTCGTTTTTTTAGACATATGTCTTAAGCTAATGTTTTAGAGGACCCTAAGCAGTTATAAGTTGTTCAACACCTTCAAGAAATCCCGTTTGGATTAGTGTAAAAGAAAAAAATATATACAGCAGAACTAAGTGGACGCCTACTAATTATTCAGGTGTTTGAGCTCCACCCATTGCCCACACATGCGTACAATCCAGCACACAGCCATACAATATCTATAGCTCAGTGTCATTAAATGTAGCGCTGTCATTAGATGCCACCTTCTCCACAACTCAGTTTGTGACATCTCTGCCATGTTAGATTTGCCCTGGTCAAGTGTAAGTGCTATAACTGTGAAGTCTAGGAGTCACAACAGCCCAGCCACAAAGTGGTAGACCACGTCAACTCTCAGAGCGGCGCCGCAGAGTGCTGAAGAGTGTAGCGCGCAAAGATCCCCGATGATCTGTCGCATTACCCGCCACAGATTTCCAAACTGCCCCTGAAAGCAACATTAGCACGACAACTGTACGCTGGGAGCTTCACGAAATGGGTTTCCATGGTCGAGCGACTGTACACACGACTCAGATCATCATGCGATATGTGAAACGTCGGCTAAAGTGGTGTAAAGCCACTGGAACGTGTTCTCTGGAGTGATACATCACGCTTCACTATCTGGCAGTCTGATGGAATAATGGGAGTGTGGCTAACGCCAAAAACACTACCAACTGGAATGCATAGGACCAACTGTAAAGTTTGGAGGAGGAGGGATAATGGTCTGGGGCTGTGTTTCAGGGTTAGGGCCCTTCGTTTTAATATGTTAAAGGATCTTCTTAATGTTAAAGGATACAAAAATATTTCTAACAATTTGGGGACAACTTCAGGCAACAGTTTGGGGAACAGTTCTGGGAAGGCCCTTTCCCGTTCCAGCAAGACTGAGACACTGCACAAAGCACGGTCCAACAAGTTTGACATGGTTGGTGTGGGGAAACTCAATTGGCCTGCACAGAGTCCTGACCGCAACCACATTGAACACCTTTGGGATGAACTTGAACGTTGATTGCGAGCAAAGCCTTCTCGCTTGACCTCACAAATGCTCATTTGGCTGAACGGGCACGAACTCCCCCAGAGAGACTTCAATATCTTTTAGAAAGCCGTCCCAGAAGAGTGGCGGCTGTTATAGCTGCAAAAGGGCGGCCAACTCCATATTAAAGCCCATGGATTTGGAATGGGATGTCCAACGAGCTCATATGGATGTGATAAGCGTCCACATATGTTTGGCCATAATGTGCATGTTTTTTGTGTTGACTTGGGAAACTCTACAACAGCAACAGCTTGTTTTTTTTTGTCATTTGCATCTTGGAAGTTTCAATCTACGCAAGGTTTCAAGTTCAAACTATAGTGCATAGGTCTACTGTACATTACACTGAATGCTGCGGCGCAACCGATATCGTTTCCCTCGTTTCATTCCCTTTTCGGAAAAGGTTATGTTAGTTAAAAATTCTATGAGCATACATCCACTGCCCTATACAATGGTACGATTTGTCATTGTTATTCAGAGCTCGCTCACCTCCACTTAAAACATGATCCTTCTGGATTTTAATTAAGCACCAAGGTAGGACCCAGGGGTTTCGCCTTGGCAAAGAAAAACACTTTGATTTATGTACTACTTTGTTGTTCCTGCTTGAGGCTCGCCTGTTGTGTTCTCAGAGAGACTACTGCCTGGTGATGAATCTGCGGAAGGAGCAATTACTCTTATTTGTTAATTAGCTCCAGTTAACAGTATATTTTCGCTGAAAATGCCAATACCCACCATTCAAAACACAGCCTGCTGTAACACAGCGCTCTCAGTCTCTCTGTTCTGACGTTTCAGTCTGCAACTCTTCGAGTTAAACCTAAAACAATTTGCCTGTATTTGCAATGACAATCTGATGTCAGGTAAACTTTGATCCCCAGATGAAATAAAACTAAATATGTGGATGGCATGAAGCTGCCGTCGTACGGAACTGATTGGCTTTTAAAAACACTAATTAGTACTCAACCTTGAGGCTGTCCAACTGTAGCCCAGTAATATGAGCACACACACACACTTGTAAATTAGCCTAAATATCAAGGCTCTCTCAGACCTCAGTTAGCCTGGAGAGAAATTAGCACAGCCCACTCTAGTGCTGAAGAGTCATGGACCTCTTCATCTAGTTTAGTAAACAAATTAAAACAGGAAGGAGAAAATATGAGAGGTTGTTTGGGTAATTTAGTTGCAAGAAAAAAACATATAGCAGGAATGTGCGCTGTGATCCACTAATGTCTGAAAATACACGCACATTAGACCAGTTCATAAAAAATAAATCCTGGAATTGAATACTGGTATCTGGGGGAGGCTGCTGGAAATTGTCAACGCTATAAAAACATTACACATGCTGCATGGTGGATGGTGTAAAAGTAATCAGTAGCCCATCTGTTAAATGCAGTATCCTCAGGCAAAAAATTGTGATACAGTGCTAAGCAAAGATGGGAAAATATTCAGCTCTTTCAGTGTGTCGTATGCAATTACTGGAAATATGCTTGCGTTTTTTTAACAGCTTCATATTTAGCAATTAGCAGAATCGCAGATCAACAGATTTTTTTTTAATAACAATAACAGCAATAATAACAGCCAGTATAATAAAACAGATGAACGTGCTTCATGTACGATAACAGACAAAGCAAAGTGGACAATCACTGAGGTAATTTCCGAAAGATAGGCGTGAATAATGGTTACTGTTTCCCTTGAACTTCAGTGGTTTGCCTCATTAACACTCATCCTAATTCAATATTACCAACAACGTATTATAGAACTCACTACTCACAGCTGTTGATAAGAATGCACAAAGCATTGCTAGGATAATGATTCGGTAAACAGTGTATTTTTATCTGTGGTGTGACATCTGGCAAGAGATAAGGATTTTTCTCAGAAGCAAAGGTGCATTTCTATAAAGAACTATATATAGCTATTTATTGTTTTGCGTCAATGTCTCGTTCACATACTCACATACGTCGGATAGTTTGAAGAGGAGAATTGAGTTTAAGCTTGATTTGTTGCAATGTTGCCATTTTGGTCAGAAATTGTCTATGCTATTTTACAGGATTTTAAATCAAAGTCATACCTGCCGTCCTAATTTTTTTCTGAAAACTGAGTCAATAAAACACTTTATTACACAAAGATAACAGGTAATAATGCTAGAAGGTTAGCACAATAACCGGTTGTGGAGCAGATGGTCTGGATATAGAAGATAAAATAAGGTCCAAGCTACTGTTCCGCAGCTCACAGATAAGCTTCTGTTTGCGACAACATCACTAGTTCAGACTTTTGTAATACTACACATTTGCTTTCAACATACACAAAAGACTTAACATTGAACGAAGACAATCTCCGGCTCTTTCTAGTCAAATCAATAAATGTCTTTAACAGTTTAAAGCAAAGGGATCTAAAATAACAAAGTATCGTAGAAAACACTTGGCATTCAACCAAAAACCTCTATGTAGAAGAGTGTGTTGGTGTATATCGAGAAAAGTCTGAAGTAATAATATTCGTCAGCACTTGATACTACCCAAGAGAGCAGTGATAAAATAATCTGTAATCTCAATGAACAATTCCATAGCCCAAACCAGACTGTGAGGTTTAGGTTGTTCTCCTAGATGCATATCAGAAGTTAATGGAGTCTGCTGGAAACTGCAGGGGTGCTAAAGGTTCACCACGATTAGCTTGTCTAACTGCGGAAGGTCAACACAGCTCTACTGAGCAGCCACAAGCCTTCATAAAACCATGCAGCGTGTCATTATTTTCACAGTGTTTCATTATGGACGGTTAACCTTGGCTAGCTCCCAAACTAACTCTTTAATCAACTGCCAGAAACGCCTTTGATACAAATGTAATCATTCTGCTTCTACTTCTCGTTTATCAGCAGATAGGGAGGAAGAAAAGATACCGTGGCTCATTAGAGAAAGAGAGGAAAATAGTGAAACTAAAGAGAGAGCACCTTGACCAGGTTCTGCAGGTGTCTGGTAAGGTACACCGTGATTAAGAGCTTCAGGAGGGAAGAGGGAGGTTTAGTTATTGTCCACTGTCAGGTAAACTAAATCTGTGTCCTGTAAAGGAATGGGGTATGAAAGACTTGTCAATAGCATGTAGTCTCAGGAGACGACCAAAGGAGTTGTTAAGGCGTGATTCTCCTTGGCCTGGTTCCTAACACCGCCATCTCTGGGTTCTTCGAATGCCGGGACCTTTAAACTTGGATGCTGGGACGTATTCAGATGCACCAGATGAAAATAAATGGACAGACACAGGAGAGGACCATGTGAGCGTGTACAAATACACAAATACACGCTCACAGGAGAGGACCATGTGAGCGTGTGCAAATACACGCTCACAGGAGAGGACCATGTGAGTGTGTACAAATACACACTCACAGAAGAGGACCGTGTGACCGTGTACAAATACACAAATACACTCTCACAGAAGAGGACCGTGTGACCGTGTACAAATACACAAATACACACTCACAGAAGAGGACCGTGTGACCGTGTACAAATACACAAATACACGCTCACAGGAGAGGACCATGTGACCGTGTACAAATACACAAATACACGCTCACAGGAGAGGACCATGTGACCGTGTACAAATACACAAATACACGCTCACAGGAGAGGACCATGTGAGCGTGTACAAATACACAAATACACGCTCACAGGAGAGGACCATGTGAGCGTGTACAAATACACACTCACAGGAGAGGACCATGTGACCGTGTACAAATACACGCTCACAGGAGAGGACCATGTGACCGTGTACAAATACACGCTCACAGGAGAGGACCATGTGAGCGTGTACAAATACACGCTCACAGGAGAGGACCATGTGAGCGTGTACAAATACACAAATACACGCTCACAGGAGAGGACCATGTGAGCGTGTACAAATACACAAATACACGCTCACAGGAGAGGACCATGTGACCGTGTACAAATACACACTCACAGGAGAGGACCATGTGACCGTGTACAAATACACGCTCACAGGAGAGGACCGTGTGAGCGTGTACAAATAAACAAATACACGCTCACAGGAGAGGACCATGTGAGCGTGTCAAATACACAAATACACGCTCACAAGAGAGGACCGTGTGAGTGTGTACAAATACACAAATACACGCTCACAGGAGAGGACCATGTGACCGTGTACAAATACACACTCACAGGAGAGGACCATGTGACTGTGTACAAATACACAAATACACGCTCACAGGACAGGACCATGTGAGCGTGTACAAATACACAAATACACGCTCACAGGAGAGGACCATGTGAGCGTGTACAAATACACAAATACACGCTCACAAGAGAGGACCATGTGAGATTGTGAGTGTGTACAAATACACGCATACACGAGAGGACCCAATACAGTTAATACACCCTCATGAACTCTACTGTAATCCGTGGTTAGAAAATCAGCATAATCACAAGACTCGTTGGGGATCTCTCAAAACTATGACAGCCTTTTCCAATCATACGGCAAAATCTGAAAACAGCACTGTGGAACCCTGTTATCAATTTGCCATTCGTTTGCAATCGGAGAAGGAAACCAGCAAACTCTAAACCCACCCTGAATTGGTGCCAATGAACAGAGAAGAGAGCAGTAAACCAACTAACCCCCTTTACATCAATACTGCCTTTAGAAACCCAGATGGAGGCCAGCTGCACTGTGTCCATCAAGTAGGCCTTTATTTGAACATACTAACAGAAGTTACTGTTGGGACAAAAAATAAATAAATTGGGGCGCACTTTTCATATACACTTTTGAGGACAAAGAAAATAATATAATGGATGAACCAATCACTGTACCGTTTTGGGAAAGTAACAACAAAGACAAAACTTTCCAGTTTTCCACCAGGATGAAATCATATACGTATAAAGATAAGGACATGTTTGACTTTGTGCATTCCATTTGCCAGACGTGCAAATATATTGAGATTAACAGTGCACCCGATGAACACAAACACATCGCTTTGTAAACATGTATCATTTCCGATATCCTGATGATTCAAACTGAACCGATACCCACCGCTGTTTGCCCAGAAAAAAAACGCCTTTGGCTGGAGCGATGAGTAACGGGTAACAAGGATATGGAAAATGGATAACAAGGCAACATACTTTTACGTGAAGCACCTAATTCAGAGTATGCATACGGTGCAAATATTAAAAACACAGATAAAACGAAAAAAAGGACAGCTTTCCAAAATCCTTATATCCAAGCCTACACAGAGTCAAATAAAGCCATATCAGCACAGAGCCCGTGTACTGTAGCTCACCGACACCATGCAATTTGGGCATAAAATAAATCAGATTACATTTCCAGGAAAAACAAAGGACTTCTCTGAAATAGTTGTATCAGGCTAATGTACGTCTATTAAAGGTCCAATTTAAATCTGGCAGAGTGTAATGGCGGTTCTCAAATTCATATTAGCTTTTCGGTACATTTATACAAGCTACAGTTAATCTATCAGTTGAAGGAGACGACTGCACGCTGCAGTGTTAATGTGACCGTGAAATATGATGAGCGGTGAGAATGTGACCCATCACTTCATAATGTTGGGACGGAAATCTATGATCAATGACTAGGAGTCTTCTCAGACAGTCTATTCAAAATACAACACAGTAAACAAGACAGGGAGGAGAAATGCGCCTGATTTTGAATAATAATTTGCATAATGTTTCAATTTACATGTGCTGAGAGAAGATTTGAGGCAGGAAACTAAAGGTATTTGCGTAGCACTTGACCAGCCATGTATTGGTGTCCAGATATATTTTCAGACATCGCCTACGTAAAGTGTATTTAGCTACACAAAGCCACAAAAATAACATAAGGCTACTCTAAATGTTCTTGCTCTTCCGGGCACCTTAATCACCACTGGCTTCATCACGTGTGGAAGCACGGGAGCATGTGGAGTGCCAAGAAAATCAGCCAGCTCCCAGTAGAATGAATAGGTCCCACTGTCACTGCCACTTTGTTAATTCATGTAGCAAGTCTGGCGATGAACATACTTTTAATATTCAGATGTTTGTGATTGTATTGGGGACCAGTTATGGCTGTGGAAGCAATAGCAACATAAAATCTGTACAATGCTGTTCATTTGATCAAGAGTGCAATATGGCTTTTGAAATTAATCCTATGCTGAACTGAGTTCAGGCTTTATGTCTTTAGAATCTCGTGTCAGGTGCCGAGGGGTCACACACATTTCCCAACGAGTTCTTCTGCGTTACATTGAAGCAATATCTAGAGGACATTAAACGTGATACTGTCGTCCTTCAGCAGATTGAGGGGCATGATCTGTAAAACACGTTGTAACTTAAAAAATAAACGTGTGTGTCTAAACTTCCAGGCTAACGATTATGGTAACCAACACTGAACTTAATGAATGGTCATCAGGTAGAAATTAATGACTTGTCGTTTTGAAAAACTGCTTAATTTACAGTGAATGCAGTATTTTGTATTGGTATTGGAGCCTTTTTTCACAATAGAAAGGACACAATTATTATATTCATTAAAAGTCCATATTTCTAACCATGTCAATGACTACATATCCTATTATTTTAGCTATATTATCCATTTAAAATCATTTCATGTATGCTTTCACACTTCTAAACGGTTTAGTGTAAGGCTACATATATCTACTCAGGCATAAAACACAGTTGCTTTTCATTTTGTTTTATCGACAAAATATTTCAAGAAGCGGGAGCTGAATGATGGATTGTAATATCTCTGGAAGTGGTATCGTTTCAGATGGCATAAATAGAAGAAGAAGCACTGATGGTCTTGGAAAAAGCCAAATCAGACAGTGTCGGGGCCTTAACCTCATCAACACACATTGTCAGAGATTTGAAAGAAACCCCCCAACGATGTCAAAAGCCCAGCAGAATGATCTGACCTGTGGGGGTCATAACTCGATAACTCAGCGTCAACAAGCAGCGACACCAAGGCAACCTTGCACCACCCAGGTGAGCGTCTCCATGACTACAACGCAGCGTTTGGCTCATCCACAAAACCTAGCCAGTAGCATCGGTAATCATAACTGCTCTAGTGAGCCATCATGCCAGATCCCTCTTTTGTCGGTCATTTCTTTAACGACGTGAGAAGGGCAACACAAAGTTGAGTGACAAAAAATACTATGAGAAAAAAATCTAATGTGCAATTGTGGAGACAGGAAATAAGCTAGGAAGAGGAACTTTGCGGTTGACTGTGGTGATTGGAGTTGATCTATCAAAAGTTTCACTTCACTTGCAAGTTTTGCATGACACATATCATCACAGGAACTGATGCCACCTCGGCTCTGAACTATCATACATGAACACTAGAATGCTATATCAAAGCTGTAACCAAAATGGCGTTTACATACATTGTCTACTAGTAGTATAATAGTATCAGGCGTGTGTTCCAATTAGTTTACATTGCAAAATCATCCCTAGCATATTTATTAGTCTGCATTACAGTGCCTTATTCCACGTAGAATGCTAGTGTAGCTATTCAAAGTTAGCAATGCTGTGTGATTTCTATCTAAACGCTGCCTGCCGGCTAACGGCGGCGGTGTGCGAGGAGATGTAATGGAGTGGACTTTGTGACTGCTGCGTGGTGGTTGGATAAGGACGGCCTTCACGAGCACTGATCGGGGTAATGGACTGTGTCAGTTTGAGGTGTACATACTGAACACCAAACACCACCGCTCCCTAAAAAATCCACCTCCCAAAGACAGGCAATATGGCCTTACAATGCCCGAAGGTTGTGTGGACATTTAGATGAGGCCTCTTCACTGTTGATTCACGGCGGCAAACACTTTCCGATGTTCTCTCAAGCGTATGAGTTTTCAAACGAAACCGGTTGGTCCGCGTGTGTCTGTTTGCAAATGTGTGTCTGTGGCAATGCACATAGAGTCTGGTGAACAGTAGTATCACACTGGTTTTCCAGATGGACCACGCTGGATAGATACATCCAACAGGCTTCAGAACCGCATTAGTAGCTTTTTTGCCTCATAAAGCTGGGACTGCGAATAGGCTATATAATTAAATTCTTGTGACTTTTTAAAGCGGCAATAACAGGACAACACCTTAGGCTAAAAGGTTTGAAATATTAGCGATTGTTAACTTGAATTAGTATAGTAGGTCTAGTTTAGGATAGATAACTGGCAATTTGGCATGGACAGCTTTTCCTGGCCCACATGGATAGCTTGTTCCTGGACACGCTTAAATATCTTGATTAAAAACTAAAACATTTCTACAGGAACATGATAACTTCAGTTTTAAGCTATACTACAAGATACGTTAAATGAACTCCATTACGTTTGTTTGATCAGGAAAATGGCACGTTTAAAACAACTAAAACGTCGTCCATAACCCGGTCATGTTAATGAGCTATTAAATGGAGAGAGAAAATGCAGCTATGATACACGATGGCTAACGACTGTCTGTTTCTAGGGTTAGACTATATAGCCTTAAGCACATGCACTTGACAGTGGGAGGATCTATTTTCTGACTGGACATTTAATGTTGCCTTCCTGTGATTAAATAGGAAAATACAAATTGCATGGAATGTCACTTGCGTGCTGTACTGTTGTTCAGTGCAGCGCCAGCCAAGCTTAAAGAGGCAGACCTATCACAAAGCTGTCACGGTGGCTGTCAATCAGAGTTGATAGGAACATACATCATGCCAACCATATTACTAATTTCCCATGGTTCCGCTTTGACTTTAATCTCCTTAAAATCTACGACAAGACTCGTACATTTCTGTCGGACACCATGTTACAAATCTCTTTACCCATAAAGACTCAAAGCTACAATTGCTGCAAAGGCGTTTCTGATACAGGGAGTTGGATATAATGAAGGTATGTTAGTGTTTTAATAATTATTTTGTTCATTTACATGTTTTGTTCCACTTTAATAACTAGTAAATCGAGTTCTGTCCAAACATTGTCAGATTTTTTTATTCAAGATAATTAAACACTGTATGTAAAATCAACACTATATTCAAGGCCACCTCTACTCTCTGTGGCTTTTTGTTATAAGGTACAAGATATACAGTGCCACCATAAAGTGTGACTCTTCTCTTAAGAGGATCATGGTTAGATATATAATACATCAATTAGCATTGCAACTGTAAGAGAGTCTAAATGTAAGCAATAAATATATATTATTTATAATGTTTATTTAACAATGCAGGCCGATTGAGTACAAGTTCTCATTTGCAACGGCAACCTGACCAAGATAAAGTGAAAAACATTCAAGACAACATACATTTACACAATAAATACACATGAGTGCAGCGGGAATCTACATGGCAATACCGGATCAAGTGGAGAGACAATACACAGATAATACAGAAAGAGGTTTAAGTAGGTCAGTTGAGCAGCATTGATATGGCTGTAACAACTATATAAAAATACTGTAGAGTCTATGTACAGGAAGTAAGAATTCAAGTGCATCTAGCAGGTTGGTCATTAGTGTGCAGGACGACCAATGCAAAACAACAGCATAAGAAACGCCAGCGTCTTCCATTAGCCATATAGGCAGCCCATTGTAGACACAGAAACATTGTGTAATTCCAGAGTTCCGACACAGCCTTCATAGCAACAACAAGTAGTGTTGCTATACAGGTTTTCATGCAGCTTTACTTAAGCTGATAAAGGTTCAGAGCCAGGTCAGATATTAACCACTACTAACACTTGGTTAATCACATACACCTATGAGTTTTATGTAGGTGGAATTGCTAAGACCTAAAATAAAATAGTTGATACCTTTCTACCCATATGTATATTACATATATCATTTATATTTTTAAACAGGCTTCTGGTGTGTTTTTTATAATATGCCTGGAAATAAAATCCACTTTTCATTTCATTAACATCGAAAAACATTAAATTGTTAGAAAAATCTACTCTAGAAAATGACAGTAAGTAAGCGGCTTCTTAATGTCAAGGCAATGCGAAGTTGTAGTATTATTTGGACAGGTTTAGGATGCATGTGTGTGTGTGTGTGTGTGTGTGTGTGTGTGTGTGTGTGTGTGTAAGCGATGAAATGGCACCAGCTGTACACACTGGAACGGTGCACAGAGCCCACTGTGTGTTTGAAGAGTGTCTTAACCCCTTCACTACAACATCACAGAAGGGACAACAAAGACCAGGGGTGGCTAGGCCAATCCAGCTGTTGGGGACAATGGAGAGACATTGCCCAGAAGGTTTGTTGGTGTGACGGGAAAGTAATTTAGCATCTCAGCCTACTCATTTCCTTTTTGCTTACTCGTTTCCTTCCTTTTTGTTTCCTAAAAAAGGCAAGGGACAACAGGATGTAGCCATCCCCAATTAGCCTTTGTCCCACCTATATGCCTCATTTATAAGCACAATAAACGCCAAGTGTATGACAACTAGAGCTGTAGCTTGTAGTCTTCCAGTGTTATAGTGTGGATAAGGTCCATTTGTTCTCCTGGTCATGTGTTTAGTATCGGACTTATGGCAGACAAGTGGTCAATAAAACTCCACATGTATACTGTATAAAACCCATTGTCCAAGCGATTAAAAAAGAGGAACCATATGACAGAGCACGCCATTTTCAGAGCCTGGGTGGTGAACTAGATTCCAATAAGCTATTGAAAAGCACATTGGAAATGAAATGAAATTTTGTTTAGTTTCTGAGAGGTTTTCATCTTTGCAATATAGCTTATAGTTACTGTAAATCCTATGTGAAACATACTTCCTGTTCACAGTGGTCGTCATGGACAAGATTGTTCGATAATGACACCTTCCACCACAACAGGAAAGTAAAGCTACCCAAGATTGCGACAACGTTCATGGCTTAATCAGACTGGGGCTGGGCGTTTAGAATTGTTTTATTATTCAAACATCATCATACATTATTTTCAGACATGTATATATTATATATTATATATATATATATATATATATTTAATATACATATGTTTTTTAAAAGACGCATTGAAGTAAAGTATCTAAAGTCTCTATATTTTCTGTAGGCCTATGTATTTTCTAAACGTCATAATAAGACTCTCCTTAAACACTAAAAGCAAAAACACAAATGCATATTGCAGACTCTTATATGAACATATGAACGCTCTACGAAGTGTAATCACTCACGTTTAGTGGCAGTATTAGTAATAGTTTCACACAAAAAAGGCTACTACAGCCACTGTTGCACGTGCAACCCATTCCTCGATTACATCAGGTGACAGCCAAAACAAATTACCTCTGCCAGTGCACCGGATGAAGTAAATATTACACCTCAAACATTAGTAAACTTCAGAGAGTATAACATACGACTATAAATGTGCCAGAACAAGTGTTCCACTGCACACCAACGAAGGTATTTCAGTCAATCAACAGTCAAGTCAAACCTAACATTGAGACACACACTTAAAAAGTACAGCGGAGAAAAGCCTTTTAAAATAAAGCTGATTGCCTTCAGTTATGTCTAGTCACAGCGACTACAAATTGTCCCAGAAAACATGGTTATTTAGGAGTCAGTGTCAAATGTTTGAAGAAATGTCCCCAATATGGACAAAAGCTAATGTAGAGATGTACTTATGTATGATTTCCGAAGAGAAGCTGAGAACTTTTAATGAATACCACCACATACTCAGTATGAACTAGAGTTCCAATAAACACAATTACATTACACACATAAAATAACATTAAATTAAAAAAGTGTCCCTGTAGATATAGAAACATGGCTGACTTGTGTCACATCACATTCTCAACAGACACAAACCAGCTGAAACAGTCCCATCATACACTTGAATACAATCCACACTAATAAACATTCAAAATGTAAACAGTAATAGCAAAGGTTGTCTAAATGTTATGCGTTTAAGATCATCTCCTACATTTTTACACAGATAGGAGGTTCCATTGGACTAGATTACTTCCAGTGTATTTGCTTGTAGAGTACATTATAATAACATATCATCATTGAGTTTCCAAGTCAGGGCTGGATTTATAAGTCATAACAAATCAGAATGACAGATGCAACCCAATTGGATGTTTCTGTAAATTGAAAGAAATCTAACATTTTTTTAAGTGCCCACAAGTCCTTCATTATCGTTCAAACGAACATAATTTTCTCAGAACATTTTCAGATGGCGCACTTAAAAAAGGCTATTTCGTTTGGATGACCCAACTGCTAAGTTAAAGGAAATTGTTAACTTCCGTGTTTTCCCCCCAGAAGTCTGGCGGCATGGCTTCATCGTATGGCTCCATGGACCAATCATGAAAATAAACCAATTCCAGGTTCATCCATTTTGCTGCATTATAACAAACTAAGGTTGGACACAGATGTTTTTGCGTTAACCAGGCTTATTTAACTGTATGGGTTCCTTCAGAGCCAATGCACATGTTAATATTGAGATAAGTGATAAAAACAAATCCCAAAGCTATTTTTCACTTTTGGAACCCAACATCACCTGAATGACGGGGACACGACCGTTGTCATGTAATGACTGTTCTACCTGGATGAGTAATGTGCAACAATATTAAAGGGGCATTTAAATATGCGGTGGCCAAACGTAACATGATGAACTAACACAGAATTGATTCTCATGGTTGGTCGATGGCCTCAATCTGAAAGCCACGCCTGATTTGCTTCATGCCCCCCTGAAAACAATCTATGGATTATTTAAAAAAAGACACAGCTGCCCATGTCAACCCTACTGATGGTTAAACAATATACTGCTAAACAGGCTGGGTGGAAATCAGACAGAGATGTGTTTCGTCCAATAAAAACAGTGCCGGGTTACTGAATGCCTCAACCGGGTTGTTATATTGCATGGCTTTTTTGTTCGTCATGCATCGAGTATTTATTGACATTGACAAATCGACGGGAAGTTGAGGTTCTTGTGAGAACTTGCTAAAAAGGTTATAACATCACTGTTTCATTATCACATTGAATCAGATTGAAAATCTAACGGATCATTTTATGAAATGTGATGGCGGGTAACGTGACAGATGTTATGCAGACTTGGACATGTCATTCAGTAGTGAGATGGCCGGCTTCTCGTGCGTCTCATTTAAATTCCTTCTTACACCACAACCGGATAACAATACAATTGCATTTTGGCTTACCGAAGGAAGTTTTTTGTTCCACAATTTTGTGCTTAAGAGTTTTTCAGCAAACACAAAAAACTGTAATCAGTTATATAAAAAAGCCATGGTAGCTTTCGAGTGATGACCCATAGAATGTAGAGTGATGTGTGCTGACAAATCAGTTAAACTAAGGTGGTTGTGCCTTTGAGCCTTAACAAGCCTAGGCTATTTGGCCAGGCAGACACAAACACACTGTTCTGGTACAGGAGTATAGTGTTTCCTTCTGGTTCTCAGAACAGCAGCATAAAAAGATGGTCTTGGAAAGACTCAGACGAGTAATTTGATATGGACTGTCTCACTCAAAAAGTTTGACGACATACAATGATTTAAAATCCTGAAGGGATTATCTTTTTCAAAACAAAAACTTAAATATCTGAACTAGTCCTGAACCAAATCAACTGTCAGTCTGGGTCTAGGTTGGTTTGTTTAAGGCTGTCAGATGAAATGAAAGTCATAACCCACCTACGTATAGTTTGAAAACATTACACAGGTATAGTACACAGCCACACATCTCTGTGAGGGGAATGAATGACAATACAAAACAACAGCAGATTTATCTGATCATCAGATATCAATATAAACACCTGGATCATCACAATGTTGTATTCCAGATTTAAAATGTGTGCGGTGTGGGCATGATGTATAGTGTGGGCATGATGTATAGTGTGGGCATGATGTATAGTGTGGGCATGATGTATAGTGTGGGCATGATGTATAGTGTGGGCATGATGTATAGTGTGGGCATGATGTATAGTGTGGGCATGATGTATAGTGTGGGCATGATGTATAGTGTGGGCATGATGTATAGTGTGGGCATGATGTATAGTGTGGGCATGATGTATAGTGTGGGCATGATGTATAGTGTGGGCATGATGTATGGTGTGGGCATGATGTATAGTGTGGGCATGATGTATAGTGTGGGCATGATGTATGGTGTGGGCATGATGTATGGTGTGGGCATGATGTATGGTGTGGGCATGATGTATGGTGTGGGCATGATGTATGGTGTGGGCATGATGTATGGTGTGGGCATCATGTATGGTGTGGGCATCATGTATGGTGTGGGCATCATGTATGGTGTGGGCATGATGTATAGTGTGGGCATGATGTATAGTGTGGGCATCATGTACGGTGTGGGCATCATGTATGGTGTGGGCATCATGTATAGTGTGGGCATCATGTATGGTGTGGGCATCGTGTATAGTGTGGGCATCATGTATGGTGTGGGCATCATGTATGGTGTGGGCATCATGTATGGTGTGGGCATCATGTATAGCGTGGGCATCATGTATGGCGTGGGCATCATGTACGGTGTGGGCATCATGTACGGTGTGGGCATCATGTACGGTGTGGGCATCATGTACGGTGTGGGCATCATGTACGGTGTGGGCATCATGTACGGTGTGGGCATCATGTACGGTGTGGGCATCATGTACGGTGTGGGCATCATGTACGGTGTGGGCATCATGTACGGTGTGGGCATCATGTATGGTGTGCCCTTGTTGGGTATAAAGCATGTGACCTCAATGTTGATTGCATGTAGACTACAGGGAAGGAGAACATCACATTTGGTACCACAACTTCGTCCAACTGAGAAGTGTTATATGAGAAAACATCTCCACGTGTAAACCAACACAGCAGAGCTCCTGCACCAAAGATGGGGGGGGGGTGTCTATCTACCGTTAACTGACTTAGTAGTGTGGCAATCAGAAAGGTATTCCCGATGAAAATGTAACCAAACCATCTTATCGGTGGATTCCGGGGTAATAATGTTGTGGGAATATAGTTTGGGGTAATAATGGTGTGGGAATATAGTGTGGGGTAATAATGGTGTGGGAATATAATGTGGGGTAATAATGGTGTGGGAATATAGTGTGGGGTAAGAATGGAGTGGGAATATAGTGTGGGGTAAGAATGGAGTGGGAATATAGTGTGGGGTAAGAATGGTGTGGGAATATAATGTGGGGTAATAATGGTGTGGGAATATAGTGTGGGGTAAGAATGGAGTGGGAATATAGTGTGGGGTAATAATGGTGTGGGAATATAATGTGGGGTAATAATGGTGAGGGAATATAGTGTGGGGTAATAATGGTGTGGGGATATAGTGTGGGGTAATAATGGTGTGGGAATATAGTTTGCGCACTAACATGAGAGAAGTGAGTGAAACAATATGCGCACATGTGCAAAACACTCGCCTACCTTATTGTAGTTGTAGTAGCCCAAACAGTGGGAGAAATCCAGATTCGGTGGGTCACCTGGAATGGGGTTTCCTCCCCCGGCATTGGGATAGAACCGTACATCCATGATGTGTCCGGCTACAGCGCAGCTCTACACTGAACTGGGCGCACTTTGGTTCCGACACGTATTGCGGACAAATAAATACACAGAGGCTCCTGGCAGGATGAGAAGGCGTAAATGGTCAAGTATTGATACTCCTCTAGTTCTTCTTGTAGAAAGAGCCGTTCATGGTTCCGCAATCCACACTGGTCCTATAGGGTGTAATATCTGCGCCAATATCTGCGCCAACCCGCAGCGGTGTTTGCGCACACATATAAGCAGCCGCAATACACAAAGAAGAGAGGAGAAAGCCAGGAGGAACAACCGCACAATATTCCTCTGCCCGGTACAGCCCGGAGAAACTAAAAGTAAAACAGCTATAAGGTTAAAGTCAAACTTATTGTTGTATCAATATGCACTCGTCCGGGTTGTTATTGTCCATCCATGAATGTGGTTTTGTTCTTCCTACACTCTTGGCTTCTTTCAAAAGTTTCCTTGTCCATAAGTGTGCACCGTTGTGAGCCACGTTAATTTAACGGTTGCATCCCCGGGTAGTCCGCTATTGGATGCCTAATCCTAATCCTATATTTGGTCAATTGTTTTTTTTTAATCGATCATTTACAATTGGTATATTTGCTGTGCAACACCGGTTAGACGCCTGGTTCAGGGTTTGTCTCTGTTGTACTCGATGAAAGAAGAATGGACACAATGTGTAAACTGGGAACAACCGTGGCCACTCCCCTAACACAACCGTGGCCACTCCCCTAACACAACAGGCCACTCCCCAAACACAACCGTGGCTACTCCCCAAACATAACAGGCCACTCCCCAAACACAACAGGTCACTCCCCTAACATAACAGACCCCTCCCACTTATCCAGCATATGTCTGATATATAAAAACACTGTCTTCGGTACGTTTTTATGTGCTTGAGTGTTCAGAAATAAATATGTTATATAGAACAGCAATGCATTTACTGCAAACACAATAGGATGTCAGATGTGCCACAGTGTTGGAATTTGTACACTGCATTTATGTTTTTCAATACATAAAATGGCCAATGAGTGACAGCAGTGTCAACATTTGAAAATTGCTTTGACATATACTCACGGTCTACTTCATTAGGTAGACGATTTTAACAGCGCGTTAACGCAAATATCTAATTAGCCAATCACTCAGCAGCAATCCAATGTATTTAAACATGTAGTCATGGTCAAGACGATCTGCTAACGTTCAAACTAACCATCAGAATGGCGGAGAGAAGTGATTTAAGTAATTTTGAATGTGGCATGGTTGTTGATGCCAGATGGGCTGGTTGGAATATTTCAGACAGTGCCAATCTACTGGGATTTTCTTGCTTTACCAAAGAGGAGTAAGTGGCAGGGTTCTGGGCGATAATGCCTTGTTGATGGCATAGGTCAGAGGAAAATGGTATTTCTTGTTTATGCTGATAGAAAGGCAACAGTAACTAAAATAACCACGTGTTACAATAAAGGTATGCAGACTAGGGTCTCTGTGTTGAACTTTGAAGCAGATGAGCTCCAGCTCATCAAGGATACCCAGAATGCCACTGCTGTCAGCTAAGAACAGGAAACTGAGGCTACAATTTGCCCAGGTCCACCAAAAAGAGACAAAAACGAGCGGAGAACATTGCCTGGTCGGATGAGTCTCGATTTCTGCTGCGACATTCAGATGGTCAGAATTTGGCATTGACAACATGAAAGCTTGGATCCATCCTCCCTCGTCTCAAGGGTTCAAGCCAGTGCTGGTGGTGTTACATGGTGTGGGTGGTGTTCTCTTGGCACACTTTGGGTCCCTTAGTACCAATTGAGCATGGTTAAACGCCACAGTGTACCACGTCCATCCTTTTGTGAACACGGTCGACCCCTCATCTACTGGCTATTCCAGCAGGATAACACGCCGTGTCACAGCGATCGTGGTTTGATTACAGGCTCAAAATGACCAGAAACCAAAAAAAAATCCCGGAAGCTCATCAGACTATTCTTGATCTGAGAAATGAAGGTTATTCCATGCAAGATATTGCCAAGAAACTGACGATCTTGAACAACGCTGTGTACTACTCCTGTCACAGCGCAAACTGGCTCTAACCAGAATATAACGATGAGTGGGAGGCCCCAGTGCCCAAATGAGCAAGAGGACAACTACAACTGAGTGTCTAGTTTGACATAAACAGCCTCATTAATAGGTTTCCTCAAAACACCAGTGTCAACGTCAACTGTAAAGAGGCAACTCCGGGATGATGGCAAAGACAAAGACATATCTAAGAATTGCAAATTAAAATTAAAATATTAATACGAGCTAAAGAACACCGACTCTGGAAAGAGGAAGATCGGGGAAAAAAGTGTTATAGACAGACAAAAAGGTTTGAGGTGTTAGAATCTCAAAGAAGAATATTCGTGAGGCGTAGACCAAATGAAAAGATGCTGAAGGAGTTCTTGAGGCCATCTGTCAAGCATGGTGGAGGCAATGTTCTGATTTGGTGGTGGTAAAGTGGGAGATTTGTACAGGTAAACGTGATCTTGAAGGAAGGCTATCACAACGACCCAAAGCACAGCTCCAACTGTACAATACCTATTTAGGGAAGAGGCAGTAAGCTGGTATTCTGTCTATAATAGAGTGACCAGCACATTCAGCCTATTGAGTTGTTTTAGGTGCAGGTTGACCGTATGGGATTTAAGTGACCATCAGGCCAATCCAACTTGTAGTATGTGCTTGGTGTGAATGGTGGTATAGATGCAATGTGATTTCCTTGCATCTTCACCTGTGTAGTTGCACAAATACAGGTGGAGATGCACAGTGACACCATAGCTCTAGCAACCAGCAAACATCTAATTGTCCAAAATGACAGGCGAGTAAGACGATCCGTCTACGCAAACAAGCATTGGCCGACGGGAGACAAGCAACATCTGTAATTTCCTGTTTGCAAAATTCTGTACAATTTCTGTTCCAGTCAGAAAACCACACTGAAGAGTTGCAAGAAATATATTGTCCAACCCTTTTGAAAAAAATATATAGTTATCACTGCTTTTGTAAATTGGTTGATAAAAAGTGGAATAAGTGGACAGTAGGTTGGATTTCCACAAGATGGGAGAAAATTATGCCCATCCCCTTTAATTGGCAATAATAACAATAACATGAGTATAATCAGCACTATTTTTCAAAGCTTGCTTCATCTGTCTTTTATTCCTTTCCACTTTGCCCATCTTTAGAAGTTTAGCTCGAGGTTAGGTGCCTTCACTCGTCTTCCCCAAAATGCTAAAAGAGGAATGTGAAGGACAGAGGAAACCAGGTATGAATGTCAATTGTGTGCCCTCGATTCATTATGTCCTTTCTACTCACCCATTTTTTCCGAACCGAGTGGATCAGAAAGCGAGATGTGAGGGACCTCTGACATTCTCATCCCAAGGTTTGCGAGGAGACGAGAAACGACAGGAAGAATCGAGATAAGGCAACTGAGAATCTCCTACGGACAGAGGCAACCGGTACTTCAGGCATTTTTGAGAGTAAGTGATTTAGTGGGAGACCAAGTGAGCTACCATAATACCGATAGCCTGATAGGCAAGGTGGAATGCTACCAGTATTTCTCACACCTTTCTCCAGGTGTCTCGCGTATGGGGTTTGGGATTATTTCTAGACAACCCTTCAGCACAACACGTCAGGTATTGGTTAGATGCTTCATTTCATCGCTGGAAACCCACTAGTGCCAGCTCAACACACCTACTACACCCTATCAGGCGGAGTTACATTTAACCCTCAACTTCACACCATTGCAACCCCAGCGTGGAGCTGAGACAAACTTTTGACCCGAGTTACTCGGGACCGCTGCAAATTACATCATGCTGTTTAGCGAGCAATACCTCCTCCCCATGGGACCGCTCTTCCTCGCGCGACACACAAAACCCCATTGATCCAATGCGGACTATTGACTTATGCAACACAGACCATACTAGGACAAGAAATAGACTACACATAATAAACACACAATGTATTTGGACACCCTAACACTGACGTAGCTGTTAGTTTTGTAGGATATTGTTTAAGAGTTGCATACAAGCGGAGTGTCACCACACAATAATACATGTTTAATGTCAGAGTCTTAACATTTAATATCCAACAGAAAACATTTTACTTTGTAAATACGTGACATGAGAGAATTGGTCCGGAGTTTTTTCTCTCCACATTTGGTGAGCACACGGGCACCAATTTTATCGATATTTGAATCACTTCAAATGTAAAAATCAATTGATCTCTGCCTATTTTTATGTGAAAATTAAATTATGTATTATTATTATGTATACATTTATCAAAATGTGTTGTGTTTTAGGTAACTAGTAATATGTGATCCAGAATGACGCATCACTTGATAACACAGTGCATCTTAACGCTTAATCTTTGCTGTTCCAGAACAAGCCATATAAAGTGTCACGTAAAGTTTCCCAGAACTATGGCAAACAAAGTGTTTTACATTTTGCAGCTAAGGGTCAGGACAAATTCCTTGTGTGTGTAAACAGACTTGCTGAAATAAACCTGATTCTGATTAACTGGGCAAGAGGTGTTTATTTGCACAAAAATATATAACATTATTCTAGGTACAAATCAACATAAATACATTTTGTAAATCTAATGGTGGCCTTGTTTGGTCTAGTGGTCTGGACCAGCGCCTGCAACAGACATGTGCACAGCAGTGTGAATTTGAATTGGGTCCACTGCTCCTACAGCAAAACCTCTCCCTTCCTGTCAAAATAAAGTATAGAAATTCCTGAGAAAAAGTAACAAACCTTTGGTGGGTCATTGATATCTTGTGAGAGGGCAAGATTCCTTATAAGACTAATTCATTTGTAAAACAAATGGACGTCCTCCTACAATTTGTTATATTAATATTTATTTGTATTTGTTATAACTTAAAATAGGGTTTCATAGCAAATAAACAGCCAATCTAAACAGTCAAACACAATGTTCTCAGGTGGCGTAAGATTTTTGCAAAGTACTGTATCTCAGCGAAATATGTCTCCATTTTCTTTTTCTTCTTTATATTCAAACATACAGTATTCTATATATAGAGAACAGCCAGACCTATTAGAGAAATAGAGTCTCCATAATTGAACATCTCAGATGTAATGTTACAATTGTCGTCCCAGGTGGGTGAAAATGTTTGTGTTGGTTCTCTTTGTAAAAGACTCTCAGAACGTGGGATGTGTTTAACATGTGTTCTTGTAGATTGAATTAAAAAGATAAACCACTGTATGCCCATGTTAGAAGATAAGCGTAGTTTTGAGCATGGGCCAGCAGAACAATGCTTGTTTTGAGATTGATAACAGCAAATGTAAAATTCAATTTAACTTTGCCAGGAAAAACAAATTGCAGATACATTGACCCATGATGGATGTTTTAAGCCATGTCCCTGCACGGAAAAAGCCTGAAACATGCACACCACCTCTCTTTCATTATTCACTGTTAGACACAAACACACAGAACGATTCATATCCATGCAATACCCCAACATATGAAGCAGCTCATATAAGAGTGCCACCGCCCCCACAGTAGATTCCAAATTCACCGCCCCCACACTACATTTCTAATTCACGCCCCCCACACTACATTTCTAATTCACGCCCCCCACACTACATTTCTAATTCACCGCCCCCACACTACATTTCTAATTCACACCCCCCACACTAGATTTCAAATTCACCGCCCCCACACTACATTTCTAATTCACACCCCCACACTAGATTTCTAATTCACCGCCCCCACACTACATTTCTAATTCACGCCCCCACACTAGATTTCAAATTCACCGCCCCCACACTACATTTCTAATTCACGCCCCCACACTAAATTTCTAATTCACGCCCCCCACACTACATTTCTAATTCACCGCCCCCACACTACATTTCTAATTCACCGCCCCCACACTACATTTCTAATTCACGCCCCCCACACTACATTTCTAATTCACACCCTCCACACTAGATTTCAAATTCACGCCCCCAAACTACATTCCAAATTCACGCCCCCACACTACAATCAATATTCACACCCCCACACTACAATCCAAATTCACGCCCCCCACACTACATTTCTAATTCACAACCACCACACTAGATTTCTAATTCACGCCCCCCACACCACATTTCTAATTCACCGCCCCCCACACTACATTCCACAATTCACCGCCCACCACAGTCCATTCCTAATTCACCGCCCACCATAGTCATTTCAAATTCACCAACTCTTGGTTATTGGTGATGTTTTGGTTTTGAATACAGCATGTAAAACAAATCATTGGGTCGGCTTGTTTTTCTTTTCTGTGTTTGTCCGTGCTCATGAGAAACTGAATTCATTTCTGTATTGTTGGTTGGCTGTCTGTGTCCAAGCAGCCTGATGAATTATGCCTTGAATTATGCCAGTTGTGTCTCAATGGATACCCTATTCCCTTTTCAGAGACCAGGGTCCCTATGCACTCAACATGCGATAGGGTGCAAATTGGGTTGCACACAGTAAGCCATTTCTTCCCTCTCTCAGCTCTTAGAGGGAACATTGGAACCATTTGATCACCTGAAAACAAATTATCTTCCACTGGCTCTCATTCAAATTCTATTAAATCCGCACAGAATAATTATGTGGAGTCACAAAAGAGTAATAAATGCAAAATAATTTAGTAACTTAATAATTGTTATTTATGCCCCACGCCCATTCCATTATGAGGTAACCTGACTAAATAACTTCTGTCGGAAATTTGTAACTGAACTGATACAGTTGTTTTGCATTCTATACTATATAAAATACATTACATTCACATATTTACTAAATATTGTCTCTTAAATGCAGATTCAGTAATTTTTTTATTAGCCATAGATATTTGTTAAAGATTTAAAAAAATATATTTTGGATATTCTAAGTTTTTTCCTTTTTCTTTTCCACCTCAAAGACGTAAAAAAAAATTCAATTGAATTGTTCACATTATAGGTCACATCAGAAAAACCTGGCATGTGTAGGCTTTTTATATATTTTTTAGGTAAACCATAAAAAGCTACATTTTTACTCTCAGTGGAATTGGTATCACAAATTAATATCATCCTTTGGAATGGGTGAAGGGTAAAATGATGGTTTTAATTCTAATGTTTTTTTTCAAGATCAATCTATATATTACACTCATAACATTGAATGTTAAAAATATGTCCATGTTTTTACTCTTAAAGGTGATCAAAATTCTAATACCGCTTAACACAATAATAAAAAATACATTAAAATACACAATAATGATGACAGTCAAGGTCAATTATTTAGTTTTTCATTATTTAATATTAACAGAAGATCTATTTTCTGAACAGACTCTACCAGCACACATTAAAAGGCAAATGAGAACTAGAGCCCATTTGGAACTCCCACCTTATGATGTCATTGAATCATGAACTTCCCTTCACAGTGTCATAACTCATTTCCTCCTTTACAGAAGGAGGTTATTACAGCAGTAATAGTATGTTCCCTTTCATTTGGTAAGCGCTCTATGGGGACATACACTCACATCCTAATCCACCCTAACAAACACTGAGCCAGACGGTCTTTGGCAGCCTACCGAAGAGAAACCATTTGGCATTAGGGCCTGACTGTGCCTGGACAATGCTACCTACTCACCTTGTCCTCTCCCACCTGACAGCACACTATGGGCATCACCGGGAGCCATGTGATGTGATATCCAAATCACCACTGCCAATATATCTGGTATAGTCCGCACTTCAAAACGGCACCCGAGACGCCACCGTACCCTCGGTTAGGCAGCCCTAGCTCTTTAATGTCGTACGACTAGGAGAGCCTCCAAAATCCAATGAGAGAACCCCTGTGGAGACCGCACTCTATCCCAAGCTGTTTCCAGCAAAGCTGGTCCACTCATGAATGTAAAGCTTGTTGCTCTTTAGACTGAAGCATCACGGTTGAATAAACCAACCTGTATGAAGTTGTAATGATCGTTGGGATAGAGATTGCTATGAGAACGTCAACAGCCAGTTAGATCAAGGAAAGGTACAGGTACTGACTCTGCGAGGGGATCACGAGTACGCTTATCTGAGGCAAAGCCTGGTGCAATGAGCAATAAAAGGACAGGATCGCAAGATCTACAGGCTCCAATGGTTCAAAGAGAGGTCAACACAGTGTCCAGAACAAAAGTGATGTGTGGGCGCATCTCCACGTGCACCCTACAAAACCCAACACGCTATCTGGACATTAATGGAGTAGCCTCGCGATCATCAGCCATAACGCAAGTAGTATGTTCATGTCAAGTCTTATGGGGTTTGAGCGGCAGACACTAACAAGCAGGAAGTTGAAAACCCTAGTCCATGGCAAATCCATTATCCGAAAATCTACTGAAGAATCGGAAGAATCCTCTAGCGATCATACATGGTTTATCAGAAGGCAGGTCACAGACAGACAGAGTTCAATCTGAGGTTTCTGTTGGCTATAACTGGAAATAGTATACGGAGAGTATAGAGAAATTGTAATGCATGTTGGCACCTACAATATAAGGGTGTATCAGTCAGAGGACACCAAGCACAGCATAGCTTTAGTGTGCAGATTAGCTAGTATGAAGTGTTGGCATTACGTAATTACCTCTGGACCCAACCAATTAGGAGCAGTGACAAGATCTGAAGCAGACACACACAAGATGGAGTTCTGCTTACCACTTGTCCTCTAACATGGAAATGAGTGATATAACTCCACTAGTCTTTCAATGACTTAGGCCTCACTCCAGGCAGAACGTGCAGTCTAACCACAGTTCAAGCCGCCTGCTCAGTTTGTTGTGCCACGCCTTAGTTGAAAAAAGTCTAATTTCTGTCATTAACGAACAATAATGAAGCCTGATGAATGCACTGCCTTAACAAGGCCCTTTCTCCTGGTTGCACTACAGAAAATATGCGCGCAATGAAATCGAAAGTGTTGCTAACATTAATGATACCAGATTGAAATTCTAGTCATGAAATATATGCGGCCTACTCAATCACTTTTCATAGCTGCTGTTACAGGCCCCCTGGGCCGTAAAAAAGTGTTTCATATGAGTTCCCTGGGTCCCTGTCTTACCTTGTAGTCCTGGCAGATGATGCTCACATTTTTGTTGACCTTAACACTTAGATGGAGAAATCGTCCGCCAATTTAGAAAGGCATTTGGAGCCATATTTAACTCTTTTTCAATTTTGTCTTGGTGTCACGAATAGCCAGTGGCGGCGCCAGGGGGGGTGCTAGATGGTGCTGTAGCTCCCCCTATAATTGCCATAGCACCCGCCCAGCACCCCCAAGAAATGTCTGTAATTTTTTATATTTTAATGTCGTGTTTGAATTGTCCTTTTGATGTTGTTAAAAATGGGAAATAAATAATAATTTAAAAATAAATATTTTTGTATAAAATAACATGAGGCACAAACAGGTGATCTGCTTTGGCTAATGGGCGCAGCGCCTGGTAAACTTTTGACCTTAACGTGACACTTCCTGTCACATCAGTTAGCTGTGAACGCAGTTTTTCTTGCCTGGGCCGTGTAAAAAACTACCTGAGGAACAGTAGTGGAGACACTAGGACCAGTAATCTGGCACTTTTGGCTATAGACACGGAGAGAACGAGGACCCTTGACTGCGACAACATCATTGATCAGGGCTTGAATTTCGGTGCGGGATTGCGGGGATTGCGCATAATTTAAACCATTCCTGCAAGGTTAGTTTTTATAGTGCGAGAAATTCCAGCACAAATATATTTGCTTCTGCAGGGGCCACCCACATGTGATATGCACAATTCATGCATACAAATCTGTAGATATTAATAAATGAAGATGATTTAATTAGATAGATGCATCAGAAGTTATTCTCTCCCCCATAATATTTAGACCCCCCCCCCATGTGACCCATGTAAGGGGGGAATCCCCCCCAGTTTAAATATGAAATTCAGGCCCTGATTGATGCCTTCACACTCAATCACAGAAACAGACGTATTGTTTTGTTGTGAAGACGTCTATGGTTAGTCCTTGATTTCCCCCTATGTTGGCTATTACAAATGTAATTCATTTGGTGGTTGAAGCACACATATTGGCTTTAGTTACATTCATGATGCTCCAATAATAGGAACACTGCTGATTCATCATTAGACTCGTGTTGGTAACTGGCTGTGTGATTTCGTGATCCGAGCATTTTAGGCCAAAGCGTGCAGCCTTCTGTTGCTGCTCCATTGTATTGGCTCGACTGTGGCAGGATTGTGTGAAATATTATTTACAGAGGTTAACATTGGTAGGCGTATGTATGTTTTATCTATAGCCCTTGAGTTGAATACTTTAATATATATTATTATATGTGTCTTCCAAGGGTGGTCCAATGCGACCTACATAATGAAACACACCAAAATTGAAGCACCTTCTCTTAAGGGTTGAGCATCCCCATAGCACCTGCAACAGAAAATCTCTGGAGCCGCCACTGCGAATAGCTTAGGTAAAGTGCAGGCAACCCAAATGCAGAGCTCAATAATCACGTTCAATGGTTGTTTATTGAAAAATAAAAAAGGAATAAATAAATGTTAAAGCCAAAATATAGACCCCCCCCTGTTTATTTTTGACAAGCACAGAACTGCCGCTAACTCAAATCAATGGCAACACTTTTTGTGTGTGTCCCTCAACACACACTAAAATAGTATTGACCTCTAACCCTTCCAGCTGTCTACCAGATCTATTTCAAAATGACTGAAGGAGCATCTTACTGTGCTTGGCCTTCTTATGTTAAACATAATAAATGGCTTCCAATCATCCGGAACTGAACATAGTAAAAGTGGCAGTAATACTGAAAGCCAAACACTGACCCACATAACTATTGGGCTACATCAAATCTCCTCTTCCTCTCATGCAACTTCGAAAAGGCTAGTTCCCAGCCACTTACTGCATTCCTGAAGACAACTCACATATAGCAAATGCTTGAAATAGTTTTAAACCCAGTCACGGTACAGCGATAACAATTGGGAATGTAGTAAAGTTACCTGCGATAAGGTAAGATCTGTTTGACTAAGGTTTCTAAATGTACATCTTGCGTTTTTTCATTTAAAGACAGACAGTCTTATCCAGTGTGATTTACAGCTAGTATGTTGATGAAATCCAAAGTAAAAAATAGATTCTGAACATTTAGGGGGGGGGGGGAGACTCTATCCCCTTGCAATTGAACTTCGTTGAAATGACTACAAATAGAATCACAATCATATCTGAAGATTGCAAGGCAACGGCGGTTAAGTTTGGATTCAGCTCTTGCACTCAGACTGCCGGCATCGCTGCTCCTGTCCCCTGTGGAGTTATCGCTGAGAGCGCCCTTTAGCTCTCCTTTCAGACAGTAGTGGTGAATGATTTGGGGAAGAAGCCACAAAAAAATAGAAAACTCCAAATCAGCTGGATGACCAGGGCCCCTTTTTCTGAGGTAACGGCTGTTATCTCGGCCCCAATCATCTACCTTTTCAACCTTTCATTACAAACATCTGAAATCCTGGAAAATTGAAGCGCGGCGCCTGTCATTCAGCTCTTGAAACGGGTCGACGTGCTCAAACCCATTTTTTGCGTTCCACGGTGTTCACTCTGCGGTGCGGTCATGAATCAGCGGCCCTGGACGACCTGCCTAACACTACAAACTATTGCGTGGCTATCAATATGGGTACAGCATTTGTCTCCATTAACCAACTCGTTCAAATGAATTGAATCAGCTTCCTACGGTTCTCACGGAACAGTCTAGACTTGTCTGGGCAGAACTTGCTTCTGGTAGTTCCTTGATCCACCTTTATGCTGTTGACACTAACCTGTATGCAACTGGCCCCTCACTGAACACTGTGATGATGACCGCCCCCCCCCCCCACACAACGCTGGCATCCAGAAACAACCAATCTCTTACTAGCTAAAAAAGCTAATGTATGCTCCACATTGTAAGGCTGCCTCGACCGGTCCTTCGGGGAGAAGGGTTCCATATGAAAAGAGCGAACGTGCATTGTTCTCACGTCTAATTCGTATTGACAGTTGGAACCAAATGGATAGAGACGAAGAGGCCCGGTGGTGAATGGTGAAGACAGGTACTGAACACTGGTTTCTGTCAGGAAACAGCACATGTTTTGGATCCATTGCGGGTGTATTCGGTCCTGGGTGGCTGATGAAGAGAAATACACTGAAAGTCATACTGTAGGCCAACCTTTTCTATTTCACAGACCAATCAGTATTCACATCTGCCCTGGCCCTTCCTGGCTATTCCCCTTGATAAAAAAATCAATTAATGTAACAAAATTCTCAACTGCTTTAAATTTTCGCATGTGATACAATGCAACATTTTTGAATCAATCTAAGATGAAGCACAGGTGTATTAGTTTGGTGCACAAATCCTGTAAACAACTATTATAAATGTTGACATAACATACTGGGACTTAATCACTATCTAATCAATGCGTCCTCAGCAGAAGCAGGAAGTTCACTTGTGAGCATGCCAAGTATCCGGTGAGATAACTTCAATGGGACTTAACGGCACATTCCAAACATCTAGGACAGTGACAGAATTGGTCTGGCGTCCGAATACCTTTGGAAGTCACTTTATAATGATTTCACTTGACAGAGACGGCATCAAATTCAACAATGATAACTAACTACGGTAATCACTGTTTATAAAAGTGCTGAATAAATTACATTCTGTTTTTAAGGTTTCAATGAGGGTAGCAGTGCCATTTCACCTCCCTACTGGAGAACATCTGTTATTACCAAACCACTGTGCTTGGACAATTGTAAACCAGTCACTATCGTCTACACACTAATAGTATACTGCTTTTATATGGAACACAGACCCAGTTTATTGAGTATGCAGCATTTCTTCATAGTCCATGTGATTTACAGTGCTTTCTCTGTGAGCTAAGGGATTTGTTAGGTTTTTAAACTGTGGCCATGGGGACCATTGCCTCTATGATACTACTTGGTAATAATGAGAGAGATTAAAGATTATATTGCAGATTAACATGACAAGTCTGTGGCACATTTCTACCGAATCCTAGTATCTTCAGCACTTCCGTATGCATTTCGACATTAAACACCCCAAAGGGATATATTGTCCGTTACAGTTACGCCATCCCACGCTGAATCACATATCTCAATTTGTTTTTGTTGAAATGCCGAAACAGAAGTGAGGGTTACAGTGAGATAGATAGAAACAGCCTGTCTACAGGGTGAGTTGCTTTCTATGATGTTATTTAACAGAAACATATTACATTTTATTCTAAGTTTGTGGAACCACAGTGCACTCAGCCCGACTTGCAAAACACCGCAAAATACAGTGCAAACTTACAGTACTTTCTTAAGTGCCATGCAAGTAATGTTGAATTTGTAAATACTTTATTTTTTATTTATTTGATTTATATTACCGTTCATGCCATCCCTTATCCCCATTATACATTGAAACCTAAATTGATTCCCTGTGCTATAAAATAATAATAATACGTTTATTTTGTATAGCGCCTTTCTCAAACCCAAGGTCGCTTTACATGTTTTATAATTGGATATAAGTAACTCATGGAGCTGCTATGTCAGATGTTATTATACACTTGTTACTGTAGACAGGACCAAATAACTCTAGCTACCCTCATAAGGCCCAAGTAACTCAATGAAAAATCATCTGGAGCACTCTAACTAGCAAGATACTTCATTATATTATTCTCAATTAAAACCTGTCCTGAGCAGCATTAGTCATTTTAGCGCTCGTCATTCATACTAATTAGTAACAAAGCCCTCAGTGCCTCGCTCTGGAAGAGGATATGTCAATATCCCATTAAACAATCCAGCGATATGACGCTGATTGACATTCTGTGAAACCCGGGGAAGTAATTACATTATATGCTTCAGTGTTTAAAAAAATCATTTCATATTTCACAAGGTTTTCAGTGATTAATATGCAAATCATATAACTGTGATATCTCTCCACCCAAGCTACATATTAATGTCAGCGGGGTAGCGAAGCTAAAGAATCTTAACCTGACGCTTTTACATTGTACTTGAATATAAGGGTGATGCCTGCAGTCATTGTTAAACAATATGATTTATTCATAATATAATTAAACCAATATGCTGATCTCCCAAACCAGAAAGAGTATATTTTCAAAATGCTACACCATAATGAGATTTCTTCCCACACAATCTTTAAAAAAAAAAGATGTAGTGTTGCCGTTTTGCTCTATCAATCAATTATTCTGTCACAATATGCTATGTCACATGTCATTGTGGATTTTGTTCCACATCAGTGATCTGAATGAGAATGTTTTCTTTTCATCTCATCGTTAACTAAACAAATGGGCATGTTTACTGGCGTTCTGTCACCCTCCTGCGCAAATATCTATCAACAACAATAATCCAATCGTCTAAAATATAAGTATGTCATGTGAAAGCATTTCTACTAATGCTAAGCAATTTATTCCGCTAGTAACTTTCATGGCAATAAGTTTCTGTTTAGTTTTTGCTAAATAATTACTTTAGCACATTCTAAGCTGTTTTCACGCTGCTTTAACGTATTAGCACCCGACAGAATAATATTGTATTTATGTTTGTTGCTATACTGTGTCAAATTAGGGTAGTGAAAATAGATGTTGACATCTATCATGTACAGGTTATTGTTTTTGATGCTGTGTTAACGCACCTCAGTGGGCGCCACAGGATGTGTTGGTGTTTACAACATAGATTTCTAAGAATCTCATCAATATTTACAGTATTGCTGCCTGGCAGTTGAGTGCTGGTCACCCATCATATTCTACGGCTTGAGGGCTAGCTGTTATGCCGTAAGCCTTACACAGTACATATTGGATGGAAAAGGAGTCATATTGGCTCTGAGAAGTCTAGTGGCTATAGGTTGGTTTAATCTAAAACTCATTTAAAACGAGACCTGAATTCTACATCTATTTTGACAGCTCTGGCCTAGACTATTACTGTAGTATTGATCCCTGAACATGGAGAAAACACTTCATGATAAACATAGAGAGTATTTCCCCTTTCAGTCATGGAAACCGGTACAACACTATGAAGTATGCGCTTTTTAGACCCCAGACTGGAACAGACTATACATTATACACACCACACACATGATGTGATTATATAAACACATAGTGTGTTGCTGCGGTTGACCTTACATACATTTCATTGTCTATAAACCCCCTTTCCTGAAATAGACAATTGGGTGCAATAACCTTTCTCTGTGCAACACAATTGGTTCTGTAAGAGAGAACGAGTGCAAGACTAATTCTAATCGTATCACCTTGGACGTCTGGGCTTCCTTGAGCTCTTGCCTCAAATTAGCCTCGAACAAAAGTGTCTTCAGGCGTGGGCAACAAAAGAATTTGCCCTCTTCCGGGGCATGTGATAAGTCATGTGATATTGCGATATGTGATATTGTGTGCACTGGTGGAGGCATGAGAAAGAATAGCTACACGATGGCACTGCCACCTTGGTTGTTGGAGAAAAGCACAGCTTGATATTTGCCTTTACAAATATCTGACGTGTCTTTACGCTAAATGCTGAAACACATTGAACATTAGCTAGAGGACGAGTTGGCCTGTTGGTGTTTTAAATTAAATGGCAACGTGTTATTGTGAAACGAAACGTGACCTCATTATCAGGCAAAAGTAAAATGTGTCATTTGCTGATATAGATTCTGAAAAGAATGCCTCTATGGTCATAAATTAGCCTAGACCTGCCTGTAATTGAGTGGCACATTTTTGATTTGTAGCAAGTACCGGTAATTAATTTCAATGCTAGTCCAGCATGCTATCATCTATCTCAACTTCCTGTCATTCCTACTGACAGAATGGAATGGAACTCCTGGTGTGTGGAACTGACGACACTGTGTGCAAATCAATTAGACACACGTGTACAACAGACAACAAGTGTAATTCTATTCAACTTATCACTCCTGTGTGTGTCACTCTTAAGAGACACGCATTCACGTATTGAGTTGTAATTTGTAAGATCATAATGAAGGATGAATTATTAGTAAGTAATGATAAAGAGTCCTGTTTTTTTGACGAGCACTCTTGGTGCTTTGGCCAAAGGTAGCGCACTATTTAGAGAATAGGGTGCCATTTGTGCCAGCAGGATGACTGGATCTGGGCCAGGACCCTACAGCTACTGTCTCTGAGTCTCTTCCAACTGTCATTTCCATTAGCACAGATAGAACCGAAGCTCTGTCAGATGCATTCACCTTACCATTTGTTTGCACGTTATTTGGACTGGAAATACCAGATTTGATGTTTATGCATGTTATTTTTTGGTTTTCGGTTTAATGTTTGGGCATTTGTTATATTTGCGTTAAGATCCTATATTGGAATTATTATTTTTGGTGAAAAGGCGACTCCGAGACGCTGGCCTTCTAGGCAGCGTTCTTTCTCTGTCCTGTGTCTGTATTCTTTTGCCGATCTTACTATTTTTATTGGCCATTGCAACTCACTCTTCACCTCTTCACTGTCTATGTTGAGATTGGTGTTTTGCGGGGAATATATAATGAAGCTGACAGTTGAGGACCGCTGTTCTTCGAAGGGAGTAGTACACATCATTGTACTTCAAGTTCCTCAGTTTCTTGGCAATTGCTCACATGTAATAGCATTCATTTCTCAGAACAAGAACAGACTGACGAGTTACAGCCACGAACACAGAGGGCAAATGACACATCTGACCAAATTGGCCAAGACTTTAGTCATGTGTCTGAGATTAGCTTCCATGCTAAGTTCAGCTGTCGGCTGACATTAGCTAACTTTAGCTAAGTAATTACGTTACAAAATGACCAGCTCTTTACCTTTCTTGCCCGTTAATTGAAAGTGGCTTGCTGTTAGAACTCAGACGGTTAGGACAAGCAATCTAAAACGGTACATGCTTTGGAAGTAGCTGTGTCTGTGCCAGGAAACCAACTCTGACTAGCTAGAGTAGAGCGTTGAGCGTTGCGGCTTTCTGCCCGTGCATACTGCCTAGTATGTGACACAACAAGTGCAGTGTAGCAGCTGTTAGATGGCTAATGAGAATGCCTGACACTGATTGCGGTTATTGCGGGCCCATAAGTAAATTCAACAGTTTATAGGTTTAGCGATCAGCTAATGGATGCTGCAGCCTTGTTTAAATCCAACACAGAGCACTTGAGCTTAGTTTCGGATGAAGAAATCTACTGCCAACAACCCTGTCTAAAGAAAAGGGTTCCGTCTGTAGCTTAATCTACATCGGCGTCATATTGGTTTAGACGATGGTGATGATGATGATGGCAGGGAGATTTGAATGTAACGTTGAGCTTCAGCCAACACCTGATATAATATGAAGCTTCTGTGTAACACTGAGAGGTGAAAGACAGGTAAAAGGAGACAAAGAAAAGATACGGAACAACGTCTAGAGACAGTCAATTTACTCCCGAACACTGTTGGGGTTATTGAGAATGATAACATTGCATGGAGGAGGCTTTTGTATCATCTCACGCGGACATGTTTCTCAGAGGCTGACATAATTGCCCTCCTCTCCCCCCGGTTCTATCTGGGCAACATCAATCTATATTGCAGGGCTGTCAGGACTGTCTGAGTCACACAATAAAGCGTGCCTACCAGGAAAGCGGCGGAGCTAACGGTAAACCGCAAGATGCACCGCTGGATGAGAGGGGAGATCGTAACGCGGGGCGACAGACAGAGGAGACTCAATCCAAATCTTTACTCTGCGTGTCATGCGGGCAGGTTTAGTGAAAAACACTACGGCTTCAGCAGCAAAACCCCATGCGGTTGGATTCTCTTCGTTGACGTCCAGTATTAAATTAATGAGAGTAAATGAAAGGATGTGTAATGAACATCACCTGATCTATGCCGTTCTTTGATTGTGCTCACTCACATATGCTTTACTGTAGACCGATTTTGATTTTTTGTTTTCTTAGAATGAGAACAAATACGTTATATGGTTTACAGTTGATTATTTAATATACTGTATTCATCAGATGATGTAATGAAAAGCTTTCAATATTAGAACAACAAGAAGATCCTGCCATAATCTGACGATGTTAAATAACACGAGCAGATGACAATGAATCATTCAATTCATAGGTTTATTGATCCTGTTCTAAAATTCCTCTTAACTAGGATAGTAATACAGTTTCAGGGCGAGGCTATATTTCACTGGGTGAAACAGGAGCAGGCAATCTGCCTTTAGAGCGGAGAAGGCAGCGGTGTTTTATAATGGAAGAAATTCAATGTGACATGTTGAGAATGAATTGCTCAGTCAACCAGAAATTTCCCTTGTTCTAATGGCTTGGGACACTCAATGGCATGTCCCCCTGCCCCTCACCCCCCCCCACTGCACACTCTCTCTCCCTCTCTGTCTCTCTATTTCTGAGCATACACATCATGTGTAAACGCTACGTGCAAACTGAGGTCTATCACGTTATAAAAGATGTACAACCAGATAATTGTTACTGTAACTGTGGCATCCAGTTTGGCAATAAAGTGGCTACATTTGTACGAGACAAGACCCAAAGGACCTCATAAGAGCTGGACATAATTGGACTATGAAAAATCTCTGTTGGTGAAATATCATCGCTATGGTTTGTAATGATCCGTTGATTAATTTCTCAAACAGAGCGGGCCTGACCCAAAGGATAAAATGTCAATAATGAAGTAAAAATAACATTCTGGTCATGTTTACTGCAAGTGGTGTGCACATTTTTTAAATATACTTTTACGGGTAAAGATTTCTTTACTTGATAATTGCTGTTCTGTTGTACCTTCAATTTTCAGCCGGTGAGGTAAATACTCCCAAGGAATTCCGCTGGAAAATATGGAATACTCGTATACATCTTTCAACAGTACTGACACTTGATTGACACTTCAGATAGGTGTCACGTCCACACACACACACACACACACACACACACACACACACACAACACACACACACACACACACACACACACACACACACACACACACACACACACACACACACACACACACACGCACACACCATGTCTATATACCCTGCATGACGTGATCTCTTCAGTGGTGTAGACATGAATTGAAAGATTGTATTCTGTTATCCAAGACTGAAATACAATGATAAATTGGACACTTTAAAATATGTCTGGGCTAGATGTCACCATCACATATGTTATAGTGGTATTTTGCCGGACTCTCGATCCCGTTGTGTATCAGTGAGTATGACGTTGTTTTTGCAGTAAACAGTGAAAAATGTTTGTTTCATTTGCAGTTTATTGGTGGGTGACAAATCAGCATCTAACCTTCCTTAAGAATATGCTAGCAGTATCAATACATATTGTACTCTCTGATACTGGAATGTCAGAAATTGACACTAATTTGAATATCAGCTCAAAATGTGGTAACTACAGTATCGGCACCTTCAACCATTATCAAGAAATGATCATGACTCGAAGATCTTCATTAACTCTCATGGCAGACATGTTAGTTTCATTATGGTTCGACCAGTCAACGTCATGAAGAAGGCTAGAGTAAGGGTAGTTTCATTATAGTTCGACTAGTCAACGTCATGAAGAAGGCTAGAGTAAGGGTAGTTTCATTATAGTTCGACTAGTCAACGTCATGAAGAAGGCTAGAGTAAGGGTAGTTTCATTATGGTTCGAGCAGTCAACGTCATGAAGAAGGCTAGAGTAAGGGCAGTTTCATTATGGTTCGACCAGTCAACGTCATGAAGAAGGCTAGAGTAAGGTTAGTTTTATTATGGTTTGACCAGTCAACGTCATGAAGAAGGCTAGAGTAAGGGTAGTTTCATTATAGTTCGACCAGTCAACGTCATGAAGAAGGCTAGAGTAAGGGTAGTTTCATTATGGTGAGAGCAGTCAACGTCATGAAGAAGGCTAGAGTAAGGGAAGTTTCATTATAGTTCGACCAGTCAACGTCATGAAGAAGGCTAGAGTAAGGGTAGTTTCATTACAGTTCGACCAGTCAACGTCATGAAGAAGGCTAGATTGAGGGTAGTTTCAGAGATTAAACAGTTTTCTATTCCAGAGCTGTTTATCAGTGCGCCATTTCCTTTCCCTTTCCTTCTCCAAAGAAGCACAAGACTCTAAATACACTCTAAATACATGTGCAGGGTTGCCACCTCAGTGAGTTTGTCACTATATTTAGCATGCCACTGAGGAATAGAGGCAATAGAGAGAACATTTTCAGAGTGTTTTTGGAAAATGTTGTTTTTTGTTAACTACGTTTTTTTAAATTTAGAAACAGGGAAGCCGTGCCTGGCCAAGCAGTCCTGGCCACTTCATCTGATGCACATAAATGCCACTGCACATGGGCTAGATTCCACCCTGTGCCATTTTAGCACACTCTTTCCCACTTTCTCATTCTCAATGATAATTAATTAAGCAGGCTGGTTTTTAGCCGTGATATATTTGCATTAGTTGCATTAGTTGCCCTATTGCTATTGGTTACCTGTTACAATGAAAATGTATATAATGTAACATTTATATAATGTCACACCTGCGGTATTTGGTCTCATTTACCACGTCTCTCAGCCAATCAGCATTCAGAATCCGAACCACAGGTTTATTGAAACATAAGTATGTCAAGAATTAACCTTATCCTAACATATCACATGTGCTGTCATTGTGAATTTCCCTCTGCTGGTTGTAAGCAAAATACAAGATCCAGAATTTACAGCAATGTCAAGACTTTCCAGTAACGACAATAGCGATTGTTTCAAAACCTTAATAAGCCCAAGAATCTGTAAAAGCTATCTCTGCCCCCGTTTGGAAAAGCCTGCCTTCAGGAGTGGGACAGAGCTGTAGTTTTTACAAAGCCAAATAAATTAGCAGGCTCAGCAGGCTCAATCAACTGTCTGACGTAATTGGTTGAACATTCCCAGTGAGACATTTATAAAATACGGCTGTGGTGCGTAATAATGCCTGAAACACCTCCAATCACCTATAATTATGTCGGGAGACAAAAAAGCCTTTGACATTTTTACATTTTACATCCCCCTGAGTGTAAGTTCTCTCAGCATCAGATATGGCAGCTGGGCGCATCCTTTCCTGTAATAATGCCATTTGAACTGGCAACAATGTAATCCTAATCCCATGCACTCGTTTAAAGTGTCTAGGATAGACACTTACAAACAGGTTGATAATAGTGTGTTGTTGATTACTTCCAACGAAGTTGACTTGCAGACCAATGTTTATTATGTCCACATTTAGTGAAATGCATGGATTGGGCTGTCCTCAGAATCCCTGGCCTAGCGTATGTTTCGAGAAATTAATACTCATCCTCACTGTGCCCCAGATTATTTATATCTTGCATTTTCTACGAAAGCCAAGTGAGCATATACATCCTGGTTCCCTAATTCCACAGCCGTTAAATAGGCAAATTCTTTAAACTCTAACATACTAGTCGATGTTAGAGTCAGTGGCCACTGTCTGTTTACAATTGTTTAATAGCTGTGGTATAGTCCCATATTTACAGGCCAGTTTCACATAGGGCACATACACATTCATAGCATATACAGTATCTTACAAAAGTGAGTACACAGCTCACATTTTTGTAAATATTTGATTATATCTTTTTTTATCTAACAACACTGAAGAAATGAGACTTTGCTACAAAGTAAAGTAGTGAGTGTACAGCTTGTTTAACAGTGTACATTTGCTGCCCGCTCAAAATAACTCAACACGCAAGCATTAATGTCTAAACTGCTGGCAACAAAAGTGAGTACACCCCTAAATGGAAATGTCCAAAATTGGGCCCAATTAACCATTTTCCTCCCCGGTGTCATGTGACTCAGCATTGCTGCCGAGGTTGAAGCGGTGGGGGGTGGGGGTGTCACCCTGTCAGTGCTCAGACCATACACCGCACACTGCATCAAATTGGTCTGCATGACTGTCAACCCGGAACTCCTCGAAAGACGATGCATAAGAAAGCCCACAAACAGTTTTCTGAAGACAAGCAGACTAAGGACATGAATTACTGGAACCTTATCCTCTGGTCTGATGAGACCAAGATAAACCTATTTGGTTCAGATGGTGTCAAGCGTATGTGGCGACAACCAGGTGAGGAGTACAAAGACAAGTGCCTACAGTCAGGCATGGTGGTGGGAGTGTCATGGTCTGGGGCTGCATGAGTGCTGCAGGCACTGGGGAGCTACAGTTCATTGAGGGAACCATGAATGCCAACATGTACTGTGACATACTGAAGCAGAGCATGACCCCTTCCGTTCAGAGACTGGGCAGCAGGGCAGTATTCCAACATGATAACGACCCCAAACACACCTTCAAGATGACCACTGCCTGGCTAAAGAAAGTGAGGGAAAAGGTGATGGACTGGCCAAGCATGTCTCCAGACGGAAACCCTTTTGAGCATCTTTGGTGCATCCATAAACGGAAGGTGAAGGAGCTATAACATTGTGAGCTATATGTAATGTGACCGTATAGAGGTTTGGGACTTTTACACACGATTATATTTGCCTGTGTCTACGTGGGGGCTGAGCCCATAATACCAGTATGTGATAATCTGTGGGGGAGGGCTGACAAAGTGGACCAGACTTTGTCATTCGATCATTAGCCGTGCACGGCCCCTCCTGAAGAACCGAACACAGTTATTCTGTTCACATGCTCAATGTCTCATCTATGGACCGCGGCTATGACCGATTGTGCTCTCGTACTTTCTGAGGAATTAGCATTATGCCGGGTCTGTAATATGATGTCCAGTGGTTTTAGTCGAAAGAAAGGAGAGGCTCCCCACCAAGCTCTGTTCGGGAACAATGTTTATAATCACCACGCCATTAGTAAACTCTCCCCGGCCATGAAGATGAAGGAACGGGCGAGGGAAGCAAAGCAAGGGAATAAATCGCTGCAGAATATGCACGCATAAATCTGAACACATTTGTTCCCATGGCAACCATTCAGCATGTCATTCACATGTCAAGCTTCATCAGCGTGCGATGGACTCTTTTGTCTGAGGGCCCCCGCTGCCTGGACGAGTCCCCCTCTGCTGCAGTGCGGTTTGGGCGCATTCAGATGTCCCTCCAACCCCCCGCACCCCTCTCCCACCAACATCCAGGTCACTGCGAACAGTGTTTTTTAGCTCCTTAATTCACGTTTGGCTAGTTTTTCTTTATCGCTAATCGCACAACAAATAATCTGCATGGAAAGAGAGAGGGAGAGAGAGGGGGAGAGAGAGAGAGAGAGAGGGGAGGTATGGCTATTTAAGTCTTTTATAAATAGAGAGGATTAGATTATATTCAGGGGGCCAGCTCTTTCGGGTCAACACCTCAAAGATTTCAGCTTTATTTGATAGATGTGGTGGGAGGCAGTGCTCACGACTGGCTGTCAAGATCAGTTTAACAAGCACAATGGACGAAAAGGCCATTTGACTTCTGAAATGTCTGCTAACACGGTCTTGTGTTACCATTGGATGATCGGCAGAGTCACAGCACTTCTCCAGCGGAACATCAGTGTTTTTTTTAGTTGGGCAGAAGTTATTGGATTTCTGTGGCAATTGTGTTTAATAGATGCATGTACATGATTATGTTGAAGGTAGTCGATGTGACCAAAATGCTGTTACCATGATAAAACAGTATAGCCCATACACATAGCCCTTACATCATCACAGTGCTGTGTAACCAACACCACTTTATTCATTAGAAAGGCAATTTCTCTGCATCAAGCAGACGGCTCCTAGTGCCTGTGAAGTACAGAGTGTTCTCCTCAGGACAGCTGAAGCTAAAATAGACAGAGGAATACAGTATACTGAACAGTCTTTATATAAGTCTTTCTTTCAGAGGTTCTCACACTGATAGTAAAAGCTGACAATATTGTCCCAACAAGGTAAAAAGAAATGTCCACCTTGGGTTTAAGGTAACACTTCATTTGGCTTATTGGTAGTTTTATCTATTGAAACTTATGTTAACCTAATTTCAGCAGAGGACAGCATGATTACAAGGAATGGTCTCTTTGGCGGATGAGCCTTGCATTAGTGTCATGTGATACTGAGAAGTGTATCCATCTTAGAGTTTCTTATTTGTAGTAATTCAATTTTATTTCATCCCAGCAGGTAATTAATCAAGCAACAATACAGTGGTTTTCAGCTGTAATAAGTCAAACGTGACAGCAATAGAAATATATTATGCCTGTTTAGGAGCTGCTGATAACTATTTTTTTTTAAACATTTACAGAACAATGCAGTAGTTATATAATATCGTATGTCTTTAATGGAAGTGAAAGTTGTGGGATTTCTGTCTGAAGTGAAATGCTTTAATGCAATTATCTTTCATGAGACTGCCATAAGTAATAATAAATAATGCTAAGTTTATTTTCTTATTTTCCATACTCAACAGATGAGGGTAATTATTTTTATTATTGTGAGATTAAATTGTATATTTAAAATAAAATATCTTCATTTGTAAATGTTTGACCATTACCAATCCTATATAATCGCACGTTAAACCAATCACATACCACAATACTTGTAGGATTGAATACAATTTGTGAATAAATTCATCAATTCCCTTTGTTTGATAGCGAATTGCAAACGACAATCTTTACCATATATCAAAAGACCGAAGTGACGAACTAATGACACATTGTAGGCGGGAACCGGTTCTGGAACGCTATAGGTGGGGACCGGCTCTGACACGCTGTAGTCTGGGCCCAGTCCTGGCAGGGGTAGTGGCAGTAGCTCCAGGGCTTTGGGGCATGGCTGCAGCCCCGGAGCAGTGGGTGGCAGTTGTTGCGGCACCAGGACCGTGGGTGTTCTCCCGGCGGTCCCCCCGAACACCCCGTTAGCTTCCGGGGTGCCCTCTTGCCTTCTCTATGCAGAGACCGCGGACCCGGTTTAATTGGCCCTGATAGCCGCATTGGTGGTTTGTAACCAAAGTAAGCGCGGATGTGCCTGTACTCCTCTTCAGGCGTCTCCAGCTTAAGCCACTCCCACTGCTTCGTCAGGCTCCAATGGCAATTTTTTTTGGCTTGTTATGCTGTCACGTAATCCTTTAGGTGTAGTGTGTAAAGAGCTACACGGAAAGTGGAAGTGGTAGTTTTAATCAAAATAAAACTGACAGCAACACAAACGGAAAGCGACTTCTACTTTACAAAACCACACAGTGCACGACAATATACGAAACACTCACCTCCTAACAACATGTAACAATAAAATAATAACAAGCACCCGTGAACCTAAGGGACCTTAAATAGCCCACTGATGAACTAACCTATGCCCGGTGCTTAGCTAAACCCAAAACAGATACACAGATGGGCTCTCCCTAAACACCCTGTGACAACACAGCTCACCCCCATACGTGGCAGCATACTGTTATGGGAAAGGCAGATCTGGCTTTATAATGTTTCTGGAAGAAAACCGCAAAAAGGTGCTAGAATATTTTGGTGTGTGACCTTGCAGATATAGATAGCAGAAAACGCCACCTACCAAGCTAGTGTGTGGGTACTGTATCATTTTCAATCGATACCTCCAAGTGTAAAGACAAGCGTGTAGGAACTGTATCAAGTGTCTGTACATGTTGCTCAATTTTACTGAGATTGAAGCTTGTATTCCTGCGTAGTAGGTATCAAACATGCTTGTGTGTATAGAAATATAATGAAAAGGTCATTGCGATCTAAAATAAGTCTGTCTAGCATTTTATTCTCCATTCTATAATGTAAATACGACCAATTTGTTCCAATAAAAAGCTACTGTATATATATATATATATATATATATATATATATATATATATATATATATATGCATATACACATCCAATCATTAGCTGCATATTTGCTCTCTCTCTGGTCTTCCAAACAGTCCTCTGTGCACGGGTTGGTTTAAGAGCAGTCTCCTCCAGTTGGAAACCTGCAATGCATCACCCAGTGCAAAACAAACAATGACAGTGCAAAAACCTACAGTCTGCTTATTTTGCTTCGGCGCTTTTTGTCTGCTTACCTCGCCTCCACTGGATAAGTTACCGCCGGTCCGGAGGTGCACTGGAAAGCTTAATATTTCCAATCTTGTGTAGGTATATGTTTAGTTATCATTTGACTAATCTGCATACTTTTTATGCAGGTAAAGAATGAAGGAGCTTTACTTTAGAAAAAAGGGCCGCCCATTAATCTAGACATTTAAAGCTGAAATGATTGAATTTTTGTTGATCATTGCTTACAGTGTCCCCATCAACATACATTATCATTATTGGGTAAACATGCCCTCTGTCAGTGGGCTCAGTTTAATAAAAGGTTGCAATTGGTCACTGGTCCTGAAACCTTCAAACATACATAATTTGCATAAATTCATAAAAAAATCTAATAACATAATATAACGTTTCCATCCGACAGTCACCGTTAATAAATGGTTCTTATCTGGTGATGGAAAAAACTAAGAAACTGTCCCTCAGGGATGAGAAATGCTCAACAGTCTTGGTTGTGAGTGAAGTCAGTGAAGTTACAGTGAAGTTACATTTCAAAGGTAATGTTTTTAGGCACTCTGCCTATTGCTGGACTGTGTCCTCTTTTATGTTTCATTAGAAGATCTCACAGAGACTGTTAAAATGCACAACACTACAGTAAGCATTTGAAAAAATGCCATCTGCATAAATACAACATCATTAGATATCATTTCATCACGTATCTTGATTGTATAGCTACCAAATGTTTTGTCAGGGCCTGAAAGTGGAAAGTTCATAACTGGCAAAGTCCATCACACAATCTGGATCAAACTTTGCATGCCTTTTGCATTCTGAAAGCAAAATATTTTCTAAACAAGTAGGAACAGAAGATAGCTGCAGTACCGCCTGGCAGAGTGCTTTTGTTAAACTTTGTTATATTGTCCCATTTCTTCCTTAAATGGGGGAACAAGATATAATAAAGGCTGTACATTGTAAATATCACCCAAGCTCAGTCTTTAACCACTCGGTCATTGTTAAACTACCAGTGTGCTGGAGTGCAGAGCTAAAACAACAAAACGTGTCACAAACTGCCCTGTATGCACACTCTCTCGACCAGCTTCAAACACACTGAAGGAATGCGCTGACGCGGGATCAGACAGCTTTTCCTCTGATTCCCCAACCCCGGTGACCGAATGTTGGAGAGCAAACGGAGGGTTTCACAGGCTGCCTACTCCCTTTACTTGGTCAATAGGAGCCAATTGTCCAAAATACGGCAGTACAGTAAGCCCCCAGTACTTCAGCTGGGCTAGACGAGTCTGTACATGCTTGGAAAATGATTTTGTTATGACGGAGAGACTGGACAGAACAAAGATTATAGCATAGTCTATTGCTTCAAAAGAGAACCGTAAGAACATCCTTGTAAATTCTAATTTGAAAATAGGCACTGATTGAATGGACTGTACTGTGCAATCAATCGTTTGGATGCGGAGACTTTAGTATCTGGTACACTGTAAGCATTTTTAATATTTACACATTTTTTATTGTGTATACTGAAAAACCCGTCAAGGGTGTAACAATGTAACGCCCCACCCTTCTTGGAAAAAAAGTATAGTGGCAATGCCATCTATTCATGGGAACAGCACAAATTGATCCTTTCAGAAGGGGAGAGAAAATATTATCTCACAGAATAGGCGCTAGGGCCTGGGGGATGGATATGGATTACATAATAAATTGACAAAAGGGTGGTGGAACTACAGCATTTTTGTAGTGTTTGCTTTTACATCACTATATTCTCCCGAGCTGGTGCCCCATGTTTCACCTCCTATAAGCAACCAGTGGCTGGACATGTATTAGGGTGGAGGTGCCCCATGTATCACATGTATTAGGGTGGAGGTGCCCCATGTATCACATGTATTAGGGTGGATGTGCCCCACGTATCACATGTATTATGGTGGAGGTGCCCCATGTATCACAGGTATTAGGGTGGAGGTGCCCCATGTATCACATGCATTAGGGTGGAGGTGCCCCATGTATTAGGGTGGAGGTGCGCCATGTATCACATGTATTAGGGTGGAGGTGCCCTATGTATCACATGTATTAGGGTGGAGATGCCCCATGTATCACATGTATTAGTGTGGAGGTGCCCCATGTATCACAGGTATTAGGGTGGAGGTGCCCCACCAGTCACATGTATTAGGGTGGAGGTGCCCCATGTATCACATGTATTAGGGTGGAGGTGCTCCATGTATCACATGTATTAGGGTGGAGGTGCCCCATGTATCACATGTATTAGGGTGGAGGTGCCCCACGTATCACATGTATTAGGGTGGAGGTGCCCCTTGTATCACAGGTATTAGGGTGGAGGTGCCCCATGTATCACATGTATTAGGGTGGAGGTGCCCCATGTATTAGGGTGGAGGTGCCCCATGTATCACATGTATTAGGGTGGAGGTGCCCCATGTATCACATGTATTAGGGTGGAGGTGCCCCATGTATCACATGTATTAGGGTGGAGGTGCCCCATGTATCACATGTATTAGGGTGGAGGTGCCCCATGTATCACATGTGTCAGGGTGTTGGCGGTGGTGCCGCACCTGTGATTTGTAAAAACGACATATTCTCATAAAAGTGTCATAAATATTGTTAATAGAAACACTTTTTTCAGTTACCAATTACACTGTCAGCAGCAACTCCAGGCGTTATGCCGAAATCTCTAGCACTCTCTTGGAATGGATAGAATGTGTTTGCCTTTGGGGGAGGCCTGAAACATGCAACCATAGGAATATATTCACATAAGTTTTACAGCATTCTGTTAATGAACCACTTTGGGACATTCAATTGAACAACCAAGTCATTATGTACTGTTGAACGTAGATCTCTATATATTCCTTTATCAGGCATGGCCAAATAGGAAACAATATATAACCTCAGACACACTTATCACTAAACACTAATCATGGCCATTCCGTCGATCTATTAAAAGGAAAGATTGGACTCGATAAACAGTTCATCTGCAGCAAACACGCAATACAACTTTCTATTAGGTTGAATGAAGACCACTTTGCACAAAAGCACAAACTGGACAGTTTTTCAGTATAATTTTTTAATTAATTACCTTTATCAATGTGATTGAAACTTCACTCAGATATCCATGTGATATCCAACAGAAATCCACCATTAAAAAAGGCATATTTCCAGGGATGTACTTACTGGTACCTTTCTGCATGACTTTATCTGTTGATTTAATAAAACAAACATTTGTCAACTTGTTGGTGCGGCTCTGTGACAGTTGCCTTGGCATCGGTGATGTTCTTACCTGAGGAAGAGAAAAGAAAAAAAGCAACTCAAGTAAGATAGTGACCGCTTGACTGTATCTTTTGATTTCGGACAATGCACATGATAAGAATCAGTTTTAAGTTGTCAAATTAGACTACCAAACCCTGCAGTAGAATTGGACAAAAATAGCTTCAACCTAAATTAAATCTTTTAATACTGTGGCATTGAAGGACAGAACAGAACTAGACCATCCAGGATGGACGATTTTCCATCAGTGAACACATTTTTTTCCCAAAAACAAAAGTGCAGTTTGTCAAACCAGCAACCCATCATACAGCCCAATCAAAACATCTAGTTAAACTGGGACAGTAATTAATTGATTCACTGACGACCACTGTCCTAAATGCATTGTTAAAATTAGAGTTGAATGGTACAAATGGTCATATGGTTAAACTAAAGAGGCTAAAGCGACGTCCAATAGCACTCTAGTGTGTACTGCTAGTATCGGACCTAATAAGACAATACTCACAGGTGTGGGATGTTGTGTGATGAAGCCAGTGACTCCGCACCGGAAATGGCATAGGAGAGAGGACATCACGTGGGAATGTGAAATCCAAGCCTTCAATTTCATTCTGTTCACCTTCATAGAATGTTCACCTTAATATAATTTTCAGTGAGATAGCTAGGACCAAGTTTATGTGATGCTTTATAGGTTAACTTTCAAATCTGCCCTAGCCTAAACAGGCAACAAGTTGAAATGCAGACTGCCATCTTTAATTTCAGCGTAATTTCATACCAACCGGACGAACCACCCCGAAATGACAGTGTCATTTGTAAATTGACAGCCCCCATTTTCTGGCACCAGAAAACATTAGACAGTTTTGCATAATATTGAATAAAGTAAACATCGTTGATATTTGGACGCATATCCTTTGCATCCAATGACCGCTTAAAGTCTGATATTCATTGACGTTAACAGAAGCCCCGGTACCTTCCCTGGTGATGCTCCGCAAGCCCCGTATTGCAGTCATCTTTAGTTCCAGCTTGTTTTTGGGACTTTTAGCATCCAGTTTCCTCTTCAGCATGTAAAATGCCCGTTCAATTGAATTCAGATCCGGTGATTGACTCTTAGAGTAAAAGATTTTCTGCACTTTGACCTTTCACAGGTGTTACTCACAGATGTGCCTTGATGACAACTCCTCTATATTCTCCACACGTGTTTAGACTTGGCTTTAACTACTATTTGCCAATTCTTCAAATAGTTCCTCCATGCTCAGTTGGCCTTCATGAACAAATACATTCGTCCCGACACTAGGCAGGCTAAATGTGTTTGAAAGATTACAAATAATATTTAAAGACAGGTCTGCTCTTTTCCCGGCCTAACCCGGTTGTCATATAACCAACACTCTAACACTCACAAACGTTTATTATTACACCCAGATGGAAAATTGGCCTTCACTTCATCACAGTTCCCTAGCTAACTAAATCTGCTGAGTTCATTCCCATGAAAGCAACTACAAGTGCCAGCTGATCGGATTAAATTTTACACAGTACATTTGTTTGTTTTTAAATTTGCATCTCATGATCATGGCGTTGTCCCCTCTCTGAGCTGTATGAGTGGCTGACTAGAAATATTTTGGGCTAATTAGCACTGCAGCTGTCAGTGGTTTTGACAGGTCTGGAGTGGAGCAGAGCATGAGTCTATATGGAGCGGCGTATATTCCCATGGAACATATGGCTCTGTAGATGCACTACGTAGGGAGTAGTGTACAGTTTGGGACGTGGCCCATTGCTTGAACGTCACCCACAGATGGGATTCAATGCCCTCGACCAATATTGTATAGTCACATACAAATATAGTGTACATTACCAATTATACAAAATATTGTGCAGCGATGAAATGTTGAGGTTAGCGTGTACGTAGGAGGAGGTTCGTCTGCGTGGGTTTTGGTTTGTTTAAATTCTGTGTTTGTAAAATGATATTGCCTGCTTGTGAAGTGTGAAGTGTGCGTTTCATTCAGAACTGCCGTTGTTCATGTCTGGGGATGGTTAACTCACTGACTAATCATAAAAGGTGCTAGTTTGGGCTGTGCAGTATTGATCTACATTGCCTTTCCAGACATTGTCTCATCCTGCCACTGGAAGGCATTAGCCTGTGATTGAAAATTCCCTTAAAGTTAACTGCTGGAAAGGCGATTGATTGGGCTGACAGGGAATTTACTTCTCCTCTAATGCACATTCGTACTGTAGAACAGATCAATGGTCAAATGATTTCACTGATTATGATATGCCGTAAAACACGAGTTTCGGAATGAAATGTTTACATTGATCACAGTGATACCTGTCTCAATGTGAAATGTGGTTTTACACAGATGCATTGTGGATATTGGACGCACCGCTTTCAGCAATTCGGATTTGAAGTCCTCAAATGCAAATGAGCACGAATAAAAGTAGCTCCATCAAGTGGATCATTAGTGATATAATGAAATGCTAGCACATTGTAAATGAGAGAACAGCATACAAATTTGATAAAAAATCGTTTGTGCCATATATTTCTCTGGGCTGGTCAAAGACTGAACATTGTCTAGTGGAATCATTTGAAACATCTTTTGACCTATGGTGCAGTGATCAAAGCTTGACACTTTAGCAGGGAAGCATTACACGCTTGTTTGACAAGGACCTGTCAAACGGTGTTGCCATGGTGAAGAGAAACGGCTAAACAAGGCAGTGCTGATGCTTTTGTGCCATTGCGGAAAGATAGTCATTTAAACAATCTGGAAGATATTTCAACCATTAAAGAAGTGTCTATATGTAACGATTTCTTACGCCATTAATTACGCTCAGCTTAGCGCCTTCAGCGTAGTTATACACTATGATTCTAATGTGTTCGGCTTTTATGTTCTAGTGCATCCTGCAGAAGACAGCCAGACATTGATCTTCCGATCCACTTCAATAATCCCCCTGCGATTCACTTCCTCTTTTATGGAGAATACAGTCACTGAGATGTATCCACTGACTTAATTTGGGTGCCTGTTTTTTTCTACCTGACGCAATTCCTTACACACTTCAAGCAAACAGATTTGTAAAAACAGTAATGCCAAGTACACTTCACATCATTCTAATGACATGGTTTTTTAGGAGCATGAAATTGCCGTTCTATTGCAGGTAATGCACACCTATTGTGACTTAAGAAACAATGGCATGAGCCGTTTACACTGATGATCCAAACAATATACAGTGTATCCTCAGTGTGCTGCCAGAAAAAGCATTGAGGCATGGTCTTTACAAGAACCCTGAAGGTGCCCTGTGGTATCTGGTACCAACACATTAGCTGCAGATCCTTTTGTCCTGTAAATTGCGAGGTGGAGCCACTGTGGATCAGACTTATTGGTCCAGCACATCCCACAAATGCTCAATTGGATTGCCATATGGAGAATTTGGAGGCCAGGGCAACACCCATTCCCAAACAGTGTGAGCAGTGTGGCAGGGTGCATTACCTTGCTGAAAGGGGCATACTGCTATCAGGGCATACACGTGACATGCAGGGGTGTACCTGTCCTGCAGCAATGTTTAGGTAGGTGGCACACGTCAAATTATCATCCACATGAACGCCTGGACCCAGAGCATCACGATTCCTAGTCCATTTCGTTGGCTAGGAGGGAATTGGGGCACTGATATAACTCTGAGGTTCACACCTGAATCATATCTGCGTGATTAGATTCTGTGACTATGTTTGTTATAAAAGTCACTGGGTCTTGGTGCACGGTGTGGGATATTGTCTTTATGTCATGTTACTTTGTGAAAAATTATGGTGACTGTCATTACGTGTTGCAGTTGTTTTAAATTTAGTAAGTCACTACATCGTTCAATTTAATTTAAAACCAGTACATGTTTCTGCCGTTTACGGTTTTCAAATATTAAGGATTAATCCTGTTGCTGTTGGTTTAAAACAACAGCAACACGTAATGAAAGTCACCATAATAGTTCACAAAGTAACATGACATAAAGACAATATCCCACACCGTGCACCAAGACCCAGTGACTTTTATAACAAACATAGTCACAGAATCAAATCACTTAGATATGATTCAGGTGTGAACCTCAGAGTTATACAAGTGCCCCACCTTGGTTTCGTGAAATCTTTCCACAGTGCATCCTGGTGCCATCACTTCCCCAGGTAATATACCCCAGGTAATATACTTCATATATTTGTAGTTTTGCTGTACAATCCCATCAAGGCATTGATATCGACATACAAAACATTCTGTCAAAACCAACTCCACCGTGTGACCAGTGGCTAGTTAGAACTGAGCAGTAATGTGAAATAATTATGTTTGTTTTTCTCTACACCTTCATTCATTCTCCATTTACTTCAATTGGAGAGAAAGCAATTTATTTAACATGCACTCAGTAATGAACACACATAATGTATCCTCTGTTCTTTACCTGTCATACTTTTGAGAATAGTGTAATTGGCAAAGGTAAGCATGTGCAGTATGTTATTTGCTTTAAGGGGAAAGCTTGCACACCTGACACATTTTACTTACCCAGCAAGCATTCCTTGGACATGTTTTTATAATTTATCCATGCTTTGGTTTACAAATGCTCGGCCTGTTTCCAAATGCTAGCAAGTGACAACAACATGCATCATTTGTTTAACTTTTTGAAAAAACTTTATTTAATGGTTAAGAAAGTACAGTTGTGCTTAAATAGTCGGCATATTTATATATATTTAAATAGGTCTGCAGATAATCTAACTTCTTTTCAAAACCTCTCACCAGAAGAACAGTTTCATTCCTACAGCAGAAGGCCCAAGGAACTTTCCCCAATAATCAAACTCACCATAGCCTGCTCCCCACATTCACATATTCAGGCAGGACGCCCACTGGACATTTGCACATTACATATATAGCATATACCATTTAAAAAAAAAAATTCTAGTCTAATGTTTGCATTTGTTTATTACGTGTGTATAATCGTTACAGCAACAGGCCAGAACAAATATCTTGTTTGTGGTAAACTTACTTGACAATAAACCTGTGCTTGATTTTGAAAATGGCCCATACAGAAGACCCCGGTGAGATTTTACGTGGCACTGTCTTCGGATGCCACAGTTCCAACCAGTGAGTTCATTATAATGTCCACCCTGCTAGAACCCTCCCAGTCAACTGCCGTTATTGTGAAGTGGAAAAGTCTCGGAGCAACAACAGCTCAGATGGGACATGGTAAGCCACACAAGCTCACAGAATGGGACCACCGGGTGCCGAAGGACATGACGCAGAAAATGTGTCCTCAGTTGCAACCCTTACTACCGAGTCTCAGTCCTCCTCTGGAAGCAACGTCAGCACAATAAGTGTTTGTTGGGTGCTTCATGGAATGGATTTTCATGGCAGAGCAAACCTAAACAAATTCAAGATTGTCCTGGGAGTGCCAAGCGTTGGCTGGAGTGGTGTAAGCTGGTCGCTTTTGGACTCTGGAGTAGTGGAAACACAATCTCTGGAGTGATATATCACATTTCATTATCATTTCGACATACGCGTGTAGGTTTGGTGGATGCCTGGAGAGTGCTATGTTTGTTGGAGAAGGAACCATTGCCTTTGGATGTTCTTCATCGTTCGGCCTAAGCCCCTCGGTTCTTGTGAAGGGGTATCGTTACTCTACACCTTACAATGACATTCTTGACAATTCGGTGCATACAACTTTGTGACAACAGCTTGGGGAAAGCCCTTTGTGGTTTTGGCATGACAATGTGAAGTTCCTGCAGGAATCGTTAGTGGAGATCGCTATGGCAGAACATAACTGACCTACACGTTCTATCAAACTGCCCTGACCTCGACCCCATCAAACGCCTTTGGGATGAATTGAAATGCCGACTGCAATCCAGGACTATGTGTCCAAAATCAATGGCCAACCACACTAATATTTTTGTTGCTAAATGGAAGCAACTCTCTTCAGCAATGTTTCAACATATGTTGGAAAGACCACCCTGATTAGGTTTTTTGCTTTATTTTTTATTACATAAGTGTGCTTTTTTTAAATATTTTATGTTGTTCAATGGCACAGATGTAAAAAAATGTTGCACAATACATTCGCATAAACAAAAAAATTGGGTTGCTTCATTTCTTTTGTCCCTTGGTGTGACAATATACACTTGTGAATGAAAGACAACTAATAAAGGATCAGGTGAAACATGTGTCAACATAAAGCACGAGCAGATTTGTGGATTCATATAAAGGTTTACCAAAACAGGTGCAAATTCTATTAATATTTAAAGGCTCAGTGCCGGTCCTTGCATCATTATGATAAAATATTCTGCCTTATTTCACTGGATTTACAAAAGGAAAAATATTATCTTATTAGAGGAATCACAAAATCGCACGTTTCTGGATGGATGAGCGTTTCTGGAACATACTTAACTTTAATTAAAATTAAAAACAGCAGCGACTCACGACACGAAACAACGAATCACACAGAGGAAACAAATATATAGTGGATATAATAAGTCTACACACCCCTTAAAATGCCAAAGATAAATCAAGTCAGAACAGTATCCACTTTTAATGTGACCTATAACAGGAGCAATTCAATCCAAGCACAAACTGAAATCTTTGAGAGGGAATTTCTTTAATTAAAACCTTACAATAACATAGTTGCATACGTGTGCACACCTTCTTATAACGGGGGATCTGACTGTTTTCAGAATTAACCAATCACATTCAAACGCATGTTAAATGCCCTCATTTAAAGTGACTCTGATTAATCACAAATAAAGGTCAGCTGTTCCAGTAGGATTTTCCTGACATTTTCTTAGTTACATCTCAGAGCAAAAGCCATGGTCCGTAGCGAGCTTCCAACGCAAGAGAGGGATCTCATTGTTGAAAGATATCAGTTTGGAGAAGGGTACAAAATAATTTCCAAAGCATTACATACACCATGGACACAATGAAGACAGTCATCATCAAGTGGAGAAAATATGGCACAACATAGACATTACTTAAACTGGCGATCCCTCCAAAATGTATCAAAAGACGAGAAGAAAACTGGTCAGGGAGGCTTCCAAAAGGCCAACAGCTACATTAAAGGAGCAGGACTTTCGGGCAAGTTCTGGATGTGTGCTACATGTGACAACAATCTCCAGTATTTTCATATGTATGGGCTATGGGGTAGGGTGGCAAGATGGAAGCCTTTTCTTACAAAGAAAATTATTCAAGGCCCCGGCTGCCCCAACACTGCACATCACCCAAAAAACACCATACCCACAGTGAAGCATGGTGGTGGCAGCATCATGCTTTGTGACTGTTTTTCTTCCACTGGAACCGGGGCCTTAGTCTGGGTGGAGGGAATTATGGACAGTTCCGAGAATTAGGCATTTTTGGCACAAAAAAGGCTTCTGTTAAAAAGATGAAGATGAACAGGAAGTTCACCTTTCAGCACAACAACGACCCAATAGCACACATCCAAATCCACAAAAGTATGGCATCACCAGAAGAAGATTGACGTTTTGTAATGGCCCAGCCAGAGCCCAGACCTGAATCCAATTGAAAATCTGTCAGGTGATCTGTAGAGGGCTGTGCACAGGAGATGTCCTCTCAATCGGACAGATTTGGAGTGCTTTTGCAAAGAAGATTAGGCAAATTTTGCCAAGACAAGATGTGCCATGCTAACAGAATCCTACCCAAAAAGACTGAGTCCAGTAATAAAAAAAAAAGGTGCTTCAACGAAGTAATAATTTAAGGATGTGCACACCGATGCAACCAAGTAAATTTAAGAAGGTTTTATATTATTGGAAGCCTTATTGGAACTACATGTAAATTCCCTAACAGACACACATTGGTGCTTATATGTATAGACCAAACTCTGTGTGGAATGGACTACAGTGTGCATGCATGGTTAGACACACACATAACGCTAGCACACACAAACACACACACACCCACACACACACACACACACACACACACACACACACACACACACACACACACACAGGGCAGAGTGCAGTAATATCCATTAGATTTATTGTGCTGCAATTCCCAGTCCCTGCAGTTTGCCGGAGGGGGACTATATTGCATTTCATCACAGTTTCATTTTCTCCTGTAGATGAGAAATGGGGGACGCTGTTTCAGTAATGTAGCATGTATGCGTTAAATCTAATCTGTAATAAAATCAAACACATCACAACTCATGATGTTTCTGCAACGAGGGTCGCTGGCGAAGTGAAACACCATCTGTTGAAACAAGACCGCCTTATTAGAACGTAGCAGTCGAACGGATACACGCCACGAGAACAAAATAACACATACAAGCGTGAGGCAGTCAAAACAGAGCGTCGAACACAGATGTCAGACCACGTTTCCGTCACAGTTTATCCGGTTGATTTGGCTATTAGTGGATTCATATGAAGACTATCATCCTTCTTGACACATATCCGCAAGAAAGGAGATACGCCACATATGTGGAATTAAGAAACATATGTTAAATTGTCCAGAGCAATGTTGTTTTTAGTGGTTTCACCTTAAAACGTTACTTACAGATATACTACTGTAGTATTTTCCCCAACATACCCTAAATATATCACTTGCTCTAAATAACCAACAACAGGTGGCTCGACTATCGACATGTCTCTGTAGCTAATTATACCAAGGACTCAGAGTATCACTTTCGTCATGGACAATGGCCAATCATTGCTAAATCGTCGTACTTAACATACTCAAAGACAGGAAGGCTAGGAGTACTCGGGACTGCAGAACATACACGGGTGGCACGAGTCTTTTCAATTGTTCTTGTTCCGATTGGAGAAAGAGATGCATCTCCAATTAGGAAGCAGAGACAAATCAGAGACAATATAGCCGGGTAAAAGGGTGAACAGGCGGACAGAAAGAACACAAGAGATCAGAACAGAAGAACAGAACAAAAAGGAATAGCTCTGGTTTACTTTGTCAATTTTACAGTGTCATCTCCTGACAGTCGTGTGTAGTAAGTTGCGTTGTTGTTTTAATTATCGACAGTAAAGCAATCTGCTCATAATTACAAACATTCGCTTGTAGCAATTAGAAACAGGGCTGGTAGATGTTTAATGTTCCCGCTACTCTCTAATCTCGACTGTAATTAGAGCACACAAGAGCAGAGCTCTGGAAGAGTTGCTGCTCGGCTCCAAGGCAAACAAGACAAGACTGAAATTCCCATTACATCAAACTGCCTGATGCCTCGGGCTCACAGGCTCTCTCCCTCTCTTCCCATCAGGAATACTTCTCACATTCGTACGAATTCATTTGTTTAGCTTCCTTTTAACAACGCTAGTGCAATATGCTGCAGCCAACCCCGCCCGTCCCCTACTCTTAGAAATGACAATTCTCCGAAGCCTGGAGGGAAATTGGAAAATATTTCATAACACTTACGCAAGGCGCAGAGATTACATGTTCTGTTTATTGGATGTGGGACAACAGCTTGTGACACCCTATTACACCTACATGTCAATATCTGATTCAAATACAGATCAACAAGGAACTGGCTGTCATTACAATGCCGCCGTACCTGAAACGCTAAACCAACCGAAACCTAGAGTGCGTGTTTGTCTATCTTCCCCGCGAATTAAAAGACCGAGCGGATCAATTTAGCAGCAGCAGCAGTGGCAGGTTTCTAAGGTCTGAGAGAGAGAAACATCGCCTCTTCGGTTTTAATCGGGTGGTCGGATGTCAGGATCGGATGTGTCAGTTTCTCCACTCTCCCATCTTCCAACATCACCACAACATCCATTTTAGGTGGGAGAGGGGTGGGCTGGTGGGGGTGAGGGGAGCAAATGCCCTGACAAGCCCGGGGTCTGCGTGTCTATCATGTATCTGCACTTCATCCCTCCTCACACGCCAAGCACATGTCTCGCTCTGGCTCTCCCAAGGTCAGCTCAGGGATGTTGTGTCATGTTACATTGGGATTTCAGACGGTGCCCTGGTGTGATTGTGGGGAGAGAAAAGGGAACGAGACACATCCTTAGATGAGTGCGTTGGGCTTCACGTTGCTGCCGTGACAGATATTTAGGTTTCAGTCAAGTGTCCTGTGTGATGTTTCTTTGTTAGATATGCGTGTGCGAGCGCAAACAAACACGTGAACTTGCCAACACATTGGCATGTACACACACACACACACACACAGACACACACACACAGACACACACACACACAGATACACACACACAAACACACACACACATTTCACTACCACAGAGTATGTTCCGCTCTTTCCTTCTATATAGATTATAGCTATTAATTCCCATCAGAGCCTGCCTGATGGAAGGCAAACAACATTTGATATTGTTGATACACTTCCGACTGAAGCAACATGCGCTCAATTACAGATGAAAGATAGCTTGTAACCTGGTTACAAATCGGCTTGGCTGGTTAGATTATGTCAACCACTTTTATCAGGCTGAGCTGGAAATAGACTTGGAGCTCAGGATGCCTGGAGTCTTGTTGGAGTCCTTTATTTCTTTCTGTCTCTCTCCCTCTATCTCACTCACTTCAATTTCTGGCTCTGATGTGATATGTTCCTTCATATCAGTGAAGAGATGGTTAACGGTAGTTCCATCCACTGGCTCATTGCCACTACACAACAATCAACTACAGTAAAAGAGGTACTAGACTAGTCTCTTTCACGTTATACAGATAGAGGTACTAGGCTAGTCTCTTTCAGGTTATACAGATAGAAGTACTAGGCTAGTCTCTTTCAGGTTATACAGATAGAAGTACTAGGCTAATCTCTTTCAGGTTATACAGATAGAAGTACTAGGCTAGTCTCTTTCAGGTTATACAGATAGAAGTACTAGGCTAGTCTCTTTCAGGTTATACAGATAGAAGTACTAGGCTAGTCTCTTTCAGGTTATACAGATAGAAGTACTAGGCTAGTCTCTTTCAGGTTATACAGATAGAAGTACTAGGCTAGTCTCTTTCAGGTTATACAGATAGAGGTACTAGGGGAGCGTGTCAGCCAGGTCCGTGACAAGGTGTATCTATTACAATCTGTGTATCACGACCAGAGCAAAGGACCCAAGTGCAGACAACGAGGCGGAGACCAGGAAAGCAAACAATAATAGTTTATTAAAGGGATAATCCGGCGACGTGGTGATGGGCAGAGTTTGGTACACGAGACTAGGCTGGTACGTTGTCGCGGAAAGGCAGGATGCTTTGTTAGCATTTACCTTTGTAGGATCGGACCCATAGTCTGACTGCTAGGGTCACAAAATCTCCCATAAGGGCGATCTGTTCCTGGAACATCTGTCGTAACTCCTCCATAATAAAAGTCCAACCGCAATGCAAATGTGTTTGCTTTTTCAGAGTCAGGACTTAAAAACTTAAATAAACTACGATATTCAATAAATCAAGGTGAAAAAAAACTAAAACTGAAACAACAGCAAATAAAACAGTTAGAACAGGAAGTAGAAGCAAAAGAGAGTTAAAATGAGAGAGCAGTAGAGAACGAGTATGCGATCACACAGTGTGCGATCTTCTGGTCATTGTGTCAACAATATCCTCGCACTCATAAAACGTTCTAGTAGGTGTGAATGACTTGGCACTTCTAATGTTAAAGGTTAGTGGACATTAAACAGTTTCGTTTTTTTGTGTTGAAATGCATTTTTATTAACAATTGTTATTTAGTTGATGTAGGATTCCCGTAGATGTCTCAGTAGAGCTGGAAGGCAGATGCACAAGCAGAGCTTCTGTGGAACATACACGCTATAGCTTAACACCATAAGGCACAAAAATGAACAGAATGACAGCAGAGCAACTTGACTCAAACATTGAAACACAAATTTAAAAAGGCTTCCCTATCAGGGTAACACAATGCAGCTTCCACTAATTGGGGAGCAAACATGTAATACATAATGCTAGAGGGCTGTTATGCCCTGGTAGACCTCTAGGGCCAACATGATTTGGGCCAGAGTGCCAGACCCGGACAAAAAATAGATTGTTACTGAAAGCCATCAGGTTGCTATTTAGGTAAATTGTTTATTTTTAGACAAACTCTCAAAATTGTTTTACAGGTTCATTGATTACATATGTGATATTTTATGAATCATTTTCTTTAGATAGGTAGAGGAAAGAGAGAGTTAACAAAAGAAAGAATGACTGATAGGGAGATAAAGGGGTTAGGCTGACGAAACAAAAGGGGATGTATTTATAAGTGGACCTGTGTTACGGCACCCAGGAAGAGCATGTGGCCTGAATACAAATGCATTCTGTTACATAATGAATGAGGGCTTTACTCAGGGAATAAAGATTAGCAGCTGACCCTTTTATATCATCATCTTATTTCAGGAACACAGACCTCTTGGGCATAGCAATTCTTTATCAAAATTTTCCAAGTCTTTTTAGAGAACCAGAGTTTAGAGCAGGGCTTTTAAACTGGTGAGTGGAAGAAGGTTTCGAAAGAAGGACGAAAATTATTTTGCACAGCGGCTATTCTGATGAGGTACATTGTTTTTTGTTGTTGAAATTATTTGAAATCATGCATGCTCATATCCAATTCAATGCTAGAGGGGTATAATGGATGAAGCTTCTATATCAGTTCTAGATCAGAAAAGATGGAAATGTTTCACTCACTCACCACAACAGGTAAACAAACAGGCGCTCTGGTGCAGGTTAACAGTATAAATAAAATAAACAATGAAACACATACATCAGTCCCTCACCCGCGCCCCCCCAACACGCACATATACCCCCACTACAAACATTCAGATTCTAACCCCCCTGCCACCACAGCCCCCCGTGGCTAAAGACCTCTGCACATCTGCTGCTTTTACACAAACCCACACTCCCCCAAAACGCATCGAGTCACGCTTTGCTATAGATCCAAACCGGGAGAAATTAAACTCCTTTGAAAAGATAAAAATCATAATAATTCATTAGACATTTAAAACAGATGCAAATTCCAACCATTAACCCCCTTACCCCCCAGCTGGCCAGTGTTCGCTTTCCTTTGTCATAACGGACTGAAGTGAATGGGCCGGGCTGGGACGTGTGTCTACTCTGCCCATTTTCCAATGTTCAATTAAACATTAATGCCGCATGACAGCAATAAATAACATTTATCACATAGTGGATCTAATAATGAATCTGGCTGTAGCTCAGTCAGCTCATCATGGCCCATTTACAGTCGTCAACTAGCAAATACAGAAACGTGATTAGCCATAGCATCTGCCCGTGACAACGGCATCTGCATCGCTGTCCAACCTAACAGAAGACAACACTTTTGTAATCTGTTCATACTGTAACATCACTGACATGGTTGTGTGTTTATTTGTACACATTTTTATTATTCTGCTCAATTATCATCCTAATAATCGCCCTTATGTTGGATAAAGTGCATATTCATCACATGGTTCCAAAGTAAACAGTTCATCAATTTAAATATTGTTAAAAAAGTGATGAAATAGTTGTGTTTTCATGATTCATACCTAAAGTTGAAGTCAGAAATTTAAATAAACTAAATTTAAATTACTGACATTTATTCCTAGTAAATATTGTCTTAGGTCAGTTGGTATCACCACATTTTTTAAGAATGTGAAATGTCCGAATCATACTAGGGAGAAAGATTTATTTCAGCATTTATTTATGACATTAGTGTTTGGTAACATTGCCTTTGGATTGATTTACTTGGGTCAAGCTTTTCAGGTTGCCTTCCATAAGCTTCCCACATAAAGTTGGGTGAATTTTGGCTCAGACCTCTTTACAGAACTGGTGTAATTGAGTCAGGTTTGTAGGCCTCTTTTGTTTAAACACCAATTGTCTATAGTCTGGAGATCAAGGCTTTGTGACGGGCACTCCTGTCACATTTTCCTGAAGAAGTGCAGAGAGAGCCAGACGCAGAGCGTATAATCCCGTTTGTGGTTGGGTTATAATTATATACACTGAACAGAAAAGAAAATGCGCTTACACAAAGCGACTTTCTATAGAAACAGTGCAGGACCTTACTGAACAGAACAACTACAAAACACTCACCTACATGGAACGTAACATACAACAATACCAAGCACCCGTGACACTAACCAGGGAACTTAAATAGCCCATTGACTACCTAACCTATGCCCGATGTTTAGCTAAACACTAAACAGCTGTGCTCCTAATCAAGCCAATTCATAGAAGTGCTCTAGCTCCCCTAACACCAACTCACCAATCCGTGACAACTCTGTTACATTGACTTTGTTGTCCTTAAGCCATTTTGCCACCACTTTGCAAGTTGAGTTGATGTGGTTGGGATTGTGTTCTTCGGCTGGCAAGCCTGCCCCTTTTTCTACAATGATCTATGTCCACAGATGAAAACCGTATTCTGGCTTTTTTATGGAGGCTTTGGAGCAGAGGCTTCTGTTGATATAAATACTTGTGTGCCTGTTTCCTCCAGCATCTTCCATATTTTCCAATATTGTCAAGCAAAAACTGAAATTATGTAAATTTGAAGCTTCTTAAGCCATGACATCATTTTCGAGAATTTTCCAAGCTGTTTAACAGCACAGTCAACTTGTAATGTTAACTTCCAACTATAAGTAATAAGTCTGTACACAATAGTTGGAAAAATTACTTACCTAACTGACTTGCCAAAACTATTGTTTGCTAACATGAAATCTGTGGAGTGGTTGAGAAATTAGTTTTAATGACTTCCCCTAAGTGTAGGTAAACTACAGACCAAATGGAAATAACGTGTGTGCATGTTTACAGTATTATTTATTTCAGATAAACTTTATTGTGTTTTTCTTGAAAGATTATTTGGTAATGTTTACATTGTCCTTCTTTATACAGACAAATGTGTATCTACTTCTTGTTGGCGCGCACATTTTTCGTAGCCATGCTGTAGACAGGAATTCTGAAAGGTGTGAGGGGTTAGAAGCAGAGTGTGTATAATATATACTAACCATTACCCTAATATTGCTGTTTCCATTTCATATGTTATAAGGCGTGTTCATTGAGAGTTCATTGTTGGTAGGCTGTTTTATTGCATGATGACTGAACTGCGTGTCACACACGTTCAACCAAGCCATTGAAAATGTCCATTACCTTATTAGCATCACCATGCATACATAGCCTCCTTTGGAGCTTGGGGATCCAAAACGAGTTGTAAGTCATGAAAGTTACAGAAATATATGCTAGTCTTATGAGCCATGCTCAAGTGGTCGTTCAGCATTTGTTGTGCTAAATTCTCTAAATTGATAAGCTTCTAGATTTTACCAATGTTCAGGTTACCCAGGACCAGGGAAAGTTACAGACACCTATTATGAACTGAAGTACCCATTAAGGCCACTGATGTAATGTGGTGCTCTAAAAAAACGGTGAAACGATGCATTATATGATCGGATGATTTACAATGAACTTTACAAGAACAGTTCTTCTTTTGCAGCCCCAGGTCTTTGCAGGCCACTATTTATTTCATTTAGAAGGATCCTAGCTCATTTATTTTGATTAAAAACATGAATCATCAATTAATACAGTGTAAACCATATATCTATGGTAAACAGTAGCATTTTATTTCACTAAACACTTTGAAATTTGTCTAGGCTATCCTGCATATTAAAAAATATGCCCTGGAACTTCCACGTTGTTCATTTGGCCCTGCTGCACAATATGTACACTTTCTCTAAGGACAATTGAAAGGCCCAGAAGCAAAGCAATTCAGCCTGAGGGTTAGTTGCGTTTTTGGCTTTCTTTACACCTAGTCTTTTTATATTGGTTTCAGTGTAAATAAAGGTCATACAAGGATGCCTGCTCGTTCATCTGGCATGCAACTGGGGAGGAAGTAAATTCAAATATAGACAAAAACAGCTAAAACCCGCATTCTTCAATTGAAAAGGGGTAAGTTTATAATTATTGAGTTATAATTATTGAGTAGTTTATTTTTGAGTTCATAGTTCACTTAAGCTGTAAAAAAAATAATTGGTCTGAAATAAAAGTTAAAATGTGACGCAATAAGTAGATGCATTGTGCTTCATGAAATATAAATCAAATAATTTTTTATGTGATCTAAATAAAGGCATTCCAGCGGTTATGAACTATTTTAACTAACAGCTGTGGATACACTATGCCCTGCACAGGATCATGTTTTAGTGATCGAAGCATATTTACACCAAATCAAGGTTCCTGCTTGTTAGTGCTAGAGAAATAGTGCTACAAAAAAAGTAAAAGTCATAATCAAACATATGTGGCCTCAGAAAGTATTCAGTATTTATCAAGTCCTCAAAATGTTTTGTTCTTCAAGGCCGGCTCTATATTTTACTCCCATTTTCTGCCACCAGAAGCATCCCAATAGCATGATGCTACCGTCAACATGAGTCACCGTAAGGATCAAGGTCTGTCTTTGTTACTGAGATTGGCTGGAAGGCCGGCTCTAGGAAGAGTCTTGGTGGAATTTTCATCCATTTCACAAGAATGCTGATCGGAACTTTCATAATCGTTCCTAGATTCATGCCATGAAACCATCCTGTCTCAGAGATTCATTGCTTGGTTTTTCCTCTATCATACATGTTAAAGCGTGGTAATCCAGAGAACAATGACACATCTGAGCTCAATATTGAGGTTTTTAGCAAACAATCTGATACGTACAATAAATTTAATGTAGCCTGCAAAAAAGATTTGACAGCACACATGCCTAGATTCAGCATCTCTGAGGATGCCTGTTGAGTCATCTCCATTGCGACAGGTAAGTCTAGATCTTTTGGGGTGGTGCTCCATGGCAATAAATTAACAGTGCTTCTTTGGTTTAGCCAGGCAGGCAGGTTTAAATTGACATGTGTGTAACAACTCCTGGCCCACTGAGAACATCTAGTGGGCTACGGAGGGTGTAGCAGTTCCCTTAGGGAGCTTTTATAAGTTTGAAATCAACTGAATCAGATATGTGTGATCAAAGTGGGCACAGCAGGTTTAGACTTGGTGATAATTTTTTGTTATAAAATTCACTGGGTCTTGGAGCACAATGTTGGATATTAATTCTTTATATGATGAGTGGTGTGTTAGAGGGCTGTTTAAATGGTATTAGTAAGTTGTATATGTGCAATTTCATTTGTACAGTGTTAAGTGTTTTTGCCGTTGAAGATTTTTATTTATTTATTTTTATTGGATATACATTTCCTCTGCACTACACCTAGATTGTGAAAATTAGAAAATCAGAACTGCCACACAGATCAGTAGAAATGTTAGGATAAATAGTCAATTTGTACTCTGTGTCTGAATTCCCTCCGAAGCCATTCTACCGCCACCAGCGGGCAGGCTTCGTCGTTCGTCTTCGCCAGCCTTCTAGCCATCGTTTCCTCCCCCCTTCACATTATTGTCCGGTCTCGTTATCACAGACACCTGGTGCTCATTCCCTCATTAGTAGAGTATATAGGTCCCCTGTGTTTGGTCATGTCTTTGTGTGGTATTGTTTTATGTTATGTGTCCTGTTGTCTGTGTTTGTCGGCCGTGCTTCTAGTTTGGCGACGTGCTCATGCTTCATATGCGCTGTGACGCAAATTCGAGCTGTATTACCATTAAATCCTATTATTAACTGCATTTGTGTTGGGTTGGACCTTGCCTAATAAAAACCCTAAACGCGATCGGTTTCTGTGCTGTGGCTCTATCCTTCCACCCACTACACTGTGACACTCGGTGTAGATTACGCAGTTAGGCAATTCTTTTTCAGCAAGTCAACACACCAAATACAGTTGATACCAGCTCATTACCATGAATGTATGTCTCTCTGTCAATGACATTTATGACAATGTTTTTTTTTCTGTCTTTAAAGAGAAATGCCCCTAATGTATTCAGACACAAATAAACACGCACGCACACTGATTGATGATGTTAGGACTCCAAGCAAAAGCCCTAAGTTAATGGTACTGTCCGTGCTAAGTTCAGAGCACAGTCATCTGCCTATTGTTCTGGGGACCTGGAGGCTTTGAAGAGGTCCCGATATGTCCTAAAAAGGCCATCAGAGAAACAAAAAGGGATTCCAGAGATAAGCTGAAGTCTAACTGCCACAGCCCTGACCCCCGACTCATGTTGGGTGGACCACGACACATCACATTTATACAGGGAGGAACAGCAGTAATGGCCAGCCGGTCGCCTCTCTCCCCAACGTGCTCCACAACTGTCTACGCACGGTGTGAGGCGACCAACACAATTCCATCTGTGAAGCTAGCTCAGGAACGAGACAACAGCACTCTGTCCCTGACTACGGCGGATATGAGGAAAGCTAAAGCTTCTGAAGTCACCAGGGCCAGATGGCATTCCATGCTGTGTCCTCATTGGGTGCGCTGACAATTTTAGCGGAGGAATTCACTCTATATATTCAACCACTCCCTGAATCGGTCTGCAGTCCGCAACTGCTTCATACAGACATTGTTACCTAACCAAAAATAGCACCTCAGGGCTGCATACTCAGTCCCTTCTTGTACGCACCGGCAAGCAGACCGGTTGTAAAAATGGCTCAGAAGCACCTATACTTCCTGAGGAGACTCTTGGCAAGTCTACAAAAACTCTCTCCACCTTCTACAGTTGTACCTTTGATAGTATCCTCTCAAGCTGCCCGATACAGCAGCTGCCCTGCTGCTGATTGCAAAGCCCTGCAGAGGGTGGTTAAGTCAGTGGAACATATTATCGACTGCCATCTCCCTTCTGTGCAAGGCATATATCATACGCAATGCCCTAAGAAAGCACAGCAGAACATCATGCTACCCAGGCTACGGTCTTTTCGCAGGGCTGCCATTTGGTAAATGTTACCAGAGCCTCAGGACACGGTCTGCCAGGCTCACAAACAGCTTTACCCACAGGCCACTTCTGATCATATTTATCAATGGACATTTTTATGCTCTGGTCATATATTTCAATGTACCCATTTGTATACACTACTGCACATATATTTATAAAATGTCTATTCATACTGTCCATATTCCCAATTTCTATTACATCTGTCTCTGTGTCAATTTGTGCCAAAATGCTTTGCTCCATTCTAAAGTTATGCCACACCTATGGACTTTTGTTATTTCTTTAAACAAGAAGACTTGCTTCTTTATAGAATGTCAGAATGTCTATTAGCCAGCAGTTTCTGCCATTCAAACTAAAAATTGCAAATACAAGAAGCACACCACGGAAAAGAAAATGATACGAGGTTCTGGCCCTGCACAATTCAAATAAACATACATACATTATTTTACTTGTGCAAATAGTAATAATACATTTATGTTTTCTTTTTCCTTGAAAGAGTACGTACGGTATGCTTTGCTTTTAAATGTTAACATTTGTAAGTGTGGTGGTTGAAATGGAATCGCAATATGTTTGCGAGTTACATGAGTTATGTTGTATTAAAGCCAAGGCCCCAATCTATTCAGGAGCTCTATGCTGCCCTATCTCCAATATTGAGTTAGCACTGAGCAATCTCTGTCTATTCAAGGGCTGAGAAATTGAGTTTCAAGCCTGAAGCAGTACAGGACTCGTGGAATGGGCGGAGAGAGAATTCTGCAAGAGAAAATGAGTCTGGGTGCATCTTTATACTTGTATAGCCAGACTGCAAAGAGCAAAACAACAGTGTCCTTGAAGAATAAATGTAGGCAGCCCTTCAGAAAGTTTTCCACAACTGTAAAAAAAACTGGGTTTGTAGTGTTTAAGTAGGTTGTGAGTATAGCCATCAGATAGAACGGTGATACTGGTCTGGCTTGTGCGCTTGATCCCTCAATGCTAAAATGTTATTACTAGATGGTTTTGAGATTGTGCTATTACTCCCCACTTCTCACTAGTACGGTAACCAATCTTTACTGGAAAGCTTATTTTGTCTAACCAATTGCTATATCATAGGGTTAATTGTGTGCTTTGATATATTGCTGGCCAATTGGTTCAGATTTATTGTAGAGAAACAATAAAATATGTTCTTTTTGGGTCATCGTTTGGGGTTGAGAATCTGTTTTAGTTGCATTTCAGTGTCCTATTTATACTATAAGTTTGAGAGGGGCCTGTGTAAATCTGTTCTCATTCCTGGCTCAATGTTTTGGCATCGGTCTCATGTTTTCATTTCCTCTAAGTCTATTGTCTTTCTTTCCACCACAGAAGCCTTCATAGTTTGGTTAACATATCATTGCATGACATAAATACTCATTACATCTCAAGTTTATTTTTCCCCCTCAAAGAGACAAATTAGCAATTTGTCGAACCCTAACCCTGTCATAAATGACTCTAAGTTCGGTGCTATGATTATGTCTAAATAGGCAGGCCATCTGTGCGCGTACGCCGCTGCTTGTCTAAAGTGACATATGCCATCCGTGGGAGCAGACTGTTTCCGTCATTTGAATAATATCTGTATTTCTGCTGGAGTAGAGCGGGCATAAGGATTCCATCAGGCTGGTGAGAAGCATATTCATTCATGCAGAATTAAAATAAGTAACTGAGCTTATGGATTACATGATTGGGCCTGATTTGCCAGATAATCCATCTTCCCGAAAGAATGGCTGATTGAGTTTCTCATTAGGCTGAGGGTCCCGTATGCAGTTTGTTTTATCTGTTTGGCAATAAAAGAAAAACACCGACCACAGAGACGGATAGTCTATCGGGAAACGAATAACACAAACAGATGCGGAAACACTTTGGCTGATGACAATACATTTTATCCAGGCTGATTTTCCTGAGGCAGACATTGTCAACTTCGTAACCTGAACCTGTCAGACGGCGGGATAAAAAATAGTTGCCAGCGGCAACTACACAACCAAACTGTGTAAAAACAACAAAACAACAGGCTCCCTTTTACACGTTGAGTCAATATGCTTTCTAATTCCTACAGGACATAAAAGGACAGTGAGACAGACACTCTTTTATATAGATGTCTCAGGGTTACACCTCATTACGTTCAGGAGAGCTGAGTGTGCACAGTGTTTGCTTGCACTTTATTTGATTGTGTGTGTGTGTGTGTGTGTGTGTGTGTGTGTGTATGGAGTGTGCCTATAGTAGATCGTATTCCCCAGAGGTACAGCGTTTACGTCTGCCGTCACCTGTATGGAGAAAACAAACCAATCGGTAAATATACTATCATTCATACATCGGACCTGGGAGAGGAGTCTTTATACTTACTGAAAGATATAATTGTCTGGTTTCTCTGCCATGAAACAATTCTCTAAAGGCACTTCTTATAGTCTTTTGTTGAACTGAATTCAATGAGTAATCCTCATTTTTATTGTAAATTTGGTCCATAAGGATTTAAACAAATATTTACGGTAAAAAAATATTGACTGAAGTGTTTCTTTTGTTTGGCACACAGCTAGTTCACAATAGCTTCTGTGGTAAATGGATTCTTGCACGTACACTCAATTTGTCAGACAGAGACAATTATGTGATAAAATGAAATACAATAGTGGTGTTGTTTGTTATTTTTAAGATCATTCGTTTTTTTGTAAATGCTTCTGTAGTCTGGCCAAACATATTTAACTATGTTCACTGGAGCTGACTCGCGTGGCGTTAGTTTACTTTAAGTTAAAAGCACACCTTGCTAATCTCTTCATTTTCTCAATGCAAAATTGTTTGATGTTTTTTGCTTATTGTGAATTATGGTTTAATTGTTGTTGTTGCTCCAGACATAACACTATAATGCTTAGATGTTCCCATGACAGTTTTGTTTTTAATAAAGACTGGCAGTCTTATATACTGTCCCCAAGAGTGTGACAGTGAAATAGTTTCAACAAACCTCTTAGAGCCAAACCCTTTGGCTGACAATATATCTTAATAGAGCACCCCATTTGTTTTGTGAGCACAATAAACCCGTTTCGGTAACGCGAAGTAAACAAATTGTGACTTTGTTTGGCAGGATGGAAATAAATAGGTAATAACTAGGCTGTTTCTATGAAACTACATCAAAAAAGAAGAAACAACTGATACCACACATCAATAGTGTACACCTGTCAGTGGAAATTAGTAGAAAACGGCTAGAAAAGTTGTGGGGGAAAAGTGTTTAAACTGAGACAGAAACACCAAACAATGACCATGCTTCTTACCCATTAATCATTGTTTTGTTCATGCTATAATAAGGAACCTTTAAAGAAAGTAATGTAAATACAGAATGAAGACCGCAACAATCACAAATAAATGTGTGAATTACCCATCAACAGTTGTGATACTGTCATGCGTCGAGCGGCGTAGTGTGGTTAAAGCCATTTGCAGAGTCATGTATCCGTTTTGCACAAGGTTTATTAATGACCAAAACACAAAACAAACCGAGTACGGCGGAAAAAAGGACTAACTGGTTAAATGGAAATAATAGTGCGCATACACAGCGACTTCTACAACATCTACACAACAGTTCGTCAAAACACATCTAACACTCACCTCTAATTACAACGTGACATAGAACAATGCTAAGCAAGGAGTGACTTGCTAGCGACCCCTTTATATCCCCTATGATTACAATTACAAACAGCCGTGAGACAAACGTAAACAAGGAAGTGAAACAAGGAAGTGCATCACCGAAATATGTCCGTGTAGCAACGCCACCACACCAATCGTGACAGTATCCCCCACTAAAAGGCTAGCTCCCCAGATAGCCGAACGGAACCACAAAAACAAAACAAGGGAGCAACAGGAAGAGAACCCACAGTCAAACCCAAAAGGGTCAGTCCAGGACCACAGGTCCAGACCTGAATAGGCCTCGGTGGGCCGACCGCCATCTTGTGCGGCCGAGAGGCCGCCATCTTGTGCGGCAGAGAGAGTGCCATCTTGTGCGGCCGAGAGGCCGCCATTTTAGGCGGCTGAGGGGGCGTCGTGGCGGCGGCCATTGTGGGCGTCGTGGCGGCGGCCATTCACGGACATGGTGGGACCTCACACTTTCGGGGAGGAACCGCTTGTCTGGGCTTTCTGTCGGCAGGGAGAGGGAACACTCCGGGATCTCTGTCGACAGTGGGAGGGGACACTCCGGGAGGCCAGGCGGAGGAAGGAGGAGACACTCCGGGAGGCCCGGCGGAGGAAGGAGGGGACACTCCGGGAGGCCCGGCGGAGGAAGGAGGGGACACTCCGGGAGGCCCGGCGGAGGAAGGAGGGGACACTCTGGGAGGCCCGGCGGAGGAAGGAGGGGACACTCTGGGAGGCCCGGCGGAGGAAGGAGGGGACACTCCGGGAGGCCAGGCGAAGGAAGGAGGGGACACTCCGGGAGGCCAGGCGAAGGAAGGAGGGGACACTCCGGGAGGCCAGGCGAAGGAAGGAGGGGACACTCCGGGAGGCCAGGCGGAGGAAGGAGGGGACACTCCGGGAGACCAGGCGGAGGAAGGAGGGGACACTCCGGGAGACCAGGCGGAGAAAAGAGGGGCATCGGCGTCGCTGCGGCCATCTCGGGCGTCGCTGCGGCCATCTCGGGCGTCGCTGCGGCCATCTCGGGCGTCGCTGCGGCCATCTCGGGCGTCGCTGCGGCCATCTCGGGCGTCGCTGCGGCCATCTCGGGCGTCGCTGCGGCCATCTCGGGCGTCGCTGCGGCCATCTCGGGCGTCGCTGCGGCCATCTCGGGCGTCGCTGCGGCCATCTCGGGCGTCGCTGCGGCCATCTCGGGCGTCGCTGCGGCCATCTCGGGCGTCGCTGCGGCCATCTCGGGCGTCGCTGCGGCCATCTCGGGCGTCGCTGCGGACATCTCGGGCGTCGCTGCGGCCATCTCGGGCGTCGCTGCGGACATCTACTGCGTCGCTGAGGCCATCTCGGGCGCAGGCGTAGCTGAGGCCATCTCGGGCGCAGGCGTAGCTGAGGCCATCTCGGGCGCAGGCGTAGCTGAGGCCATCTCGGGCGCAGGCGTAGCTGAGGCAATCTCGGGCGCAGGCGTAGCTGAGGCCATCTCGGGCGCAGGCGTAGCTGAGGCCATCTCGGCGCAGGCGTAGCTGAGGCCATCTCGGGCGCAGGCGTAGCTGAGGCCGTCTCGGGCGCAGGCGTAGCTGAGGCCATCTCGGGCGCAGGCGTAGCTGAGGCCATCTCGGGCGCTGGCGTGGCGTCGGAGGCCATCTCGGACGCTGGCGTGGCGGCGGAGGCCATCTCGGGCGCTGGCGTGGCGGCGGAGGCCATCTCGGGCGCTGGCGTGGTGGCGGAGGCCATCTCGGGCGCTGGCGTGGCGGCGGAGGCCATCTCGGGCGCTGGCGTGGAGGCGGAGGCCATCTCGGGCGCTGGCGTGGCGGCGGAGGCCATCTCTGGCGCTGGCGTGGCGGCGGAGGCCATCTTGGGCGCTGGCGTGGCGGCGGCCATCTCTGGCGTTAGGTCTTGGAAATCCAGCCATGCCTTCCACCACGCCCTAATTACAGCCGGGGGCTGCTTATGTAAACCCTCCGGGGATTTCTCTGTCCCGGAGGTAGGTGGTCGGAAAGGGTCCTCCTCCAGCTGGACCTGGGATGGTGGCTGTAGCTCCAGGGCTCTTGCTGGCCCTGGCTGCAGCCCCGGAACAATGGACGGCGTCTTCTGAGTCTCCAGGGCCGTGGGTGGCGCTGGACCCACAGGTGGCTTCACCCGGCACTTCCCTCTTGGCACCGGGTGTGGATGGTGTTCTTTCCCCACCTGCTGGCTGGGTCCAGCGCGTAGGTTCTCCTTCACGATCCCCCTAGAACACCCCTCTAGCACCCCCCCAACATTTTTATTGGGGAGCCTTCGGGGTGCTCCATAGAACAGTTCTTTGGAGGACCGTGAACCCGTTGTGGCTAGCCCTGGCAGCCTCTTCTGCCCGCCCCACCCGACGTCTGATGTTACCGGGACTATTCGACTGAGGACGGGATCCCATAGCAGGGCGTCTTCCAGGGAGTCCTCCTCCACTCTCTCGTAGACCGGCTCGTCATCATCCGATGAAAGGGAGTCGGACCCCCAATCACCCTGCCAGGTGTAGCGCCGTTCACATTGCTCTGTGGGGTGACGGTGAGCTTCATACCTCGGAGCGCTATAGCTTGCCCCTCCGAGGAATCCACTCACCGTCCGGCTCTGCAGGCTTTTTGGGTGGCTTAGCATTCTGTCATGCGTCGAGCGGCGTAGTGTGGTTAAAGCCATTTGCAGAGTCAGGTATCCGTTTTGCACAAGTTTATTAATGACCAAAACACAAAACAAACCGAGTACGGCGGAAAAAAGGACTAACTGGTGAAATGGAAATAATAGTGCGCATACACAGCGACTTCTACAACATCTACACAACAGTTCGTCAAAACACATCTAACACTCACCTCTAATTACAACGTGACATAGAACAATGCTAAGCAAGGAGTGACTTGCTAGCGACCCCTTTATATCCCCCATGATTACAATTACAAACAGCCGTGAGACAAACGTAAACAAGGAAGTGAAACAAGGAAGTGCATCACCGAAATATGTCCGTGTAGCAACGCCACCACACCAATCGTGACAGATACGTAGATATGTGGCACTTCTATTTTTCATTACTTTGCTGACATTACAATTATTTCAGCACAATCTAATTGCTAAATGGCCATTTAATTTAACGAAGAATTGTTAAATCCTGTGTTGTTTTGTTCATTTGTTATTTGTGCATTAGTATGCAGCTTTTTCCTACGTTGTGTACCTTTTAGTTTATGTTAATGTTTACTTTACTAGCTCCTTAGATAGTCATTGTTCCTCCCACAAACATTCATATATAGAAAAAAACTATTTACATACATGTTAGCTCCATGTTAGCTCCATATTTCATTGTTAGTTGCAATGCAAATGGCAGTCATTCTATTACTATGAAATGTACCAGTATTTGCCTTCTTCATTCCACTGAGTTTCAACTTCATTTCTGCGTGTAACAGATTTTTACTCATAATACCTTACAATTCACCAGTTGTTTCTCCAGTAATTTCAACCCAGTTTTTGCTTTTAGTGTAGTTGCAGGATAATGGACAGACATTGTCCCTGCTAAGATAAATAAGATCTAGAAATTCCCTATATCCATGCAATTGACCAGACATTTTATATTGCATAAACAGAAATACATACTATACATCACACAAGTGGCTCTGGGGATGGCCAAGCTACATCTGTGTGCAAATGTCTCAATTACAATGTCAATATCGCATTTGTTAAGGAAAAACGTGCACCTTGTGTTTCGAAATGTAGGATGAACACTTGCTTTAAATGCATTTAAAACAAAACCTTTAATCAATATATGCATTACAAACATGCATATGAAACAAACAGCGAATAAAGACGACTGCGGCAAACCACCTTTCAGTAATGCCTTAATTCTTCATGCTATTTCGTTTTTTCATAATATTTCATTCTTCATGCCATTTCATTCTTCATGCCAGTTCATTCTTCATGCTATTTCATGAAAGGTATTCCATTACATAAAAAGGTAAATTCTTGAAAAATGCGTATTGACAAAAAACAACACAAGGGGTAACCGGTAAGAAGTTGCAACATTGACACAAACACAAGGACCAGAGGAATAGGGACTTGATTAGGGTAAACGAGAGACACATGAGGACCAAATCACAGAACATAGAAATGTACGTAAGTGTATAACAGCCAGGACGACATATGCTATGCATAGTTGCCCTCATACATTTACAGTGATCTAATTCACTCAGCAATTAAAGGCATTGGATGGAATTTCTGGCTTTTAAATGAGCCATTGCCGAGAAGTTCAGGGAGAATTTGCTGGGCCAGAAGTGTGTGGTCTACACAGACAACAACCCAGTTAGCTATCTCAACATTGGTAAACTTGGAGCCCGGGAGCAGCACTGGGTTGTGCAACTCTTCCTATTTGATTTTATCGTCATGTTTGGTCCTGGTCATGCAAATGGCAATGCTCTGATGCTCTACAGGACCTGGCGCCAGGACCTTCCATCCCTGCACCGCTGGAGCCGGCCGAGAGGGATAATAAAACACCCTCAGGTAACGGAATGTACTCTCTACTATCTCCCCACGCCAAGCATATTCAACTGTTGATCTGGTGTTGCAGTTAGTTGACCCAGCTATAGGTGCCTTCCGGACGTTTTGCCAGCGACAGCAAACCCCGAACTGACAAGAGTGACAGCCACTGTCTCTGTGCCGAAAATGCTTCTTTAGCGAGGTAAGATGACGCAGGAAGACGGTGTTCTCTATCGCTGTTTTTCATGGCCCGGGAGGGGGAGAGGATGTGTTGCCGCAGTTGTTATGAGAAGCCCTCAAGGAGGAAGTGTTGCAACGACTCCATGATGGACACGACCATCAAACGGGTAGAGAGGACCACAGAGCTGGTGTGATGGTGCTGCTGTTGTCCACAGGCCTTAGTAATTATTGGCAAATTGTTGTGACGGCTATATTAAAAGTGGTGGTAGATGACTGGTAGGTAGTACAGTGCTCACAAGCAGAAACCGTTGCAGTGGGCCCAGAAATACATGAAGACTAATTTTCAAACAGCCTTGTTTACTGATGAGTGCCGTGCAACCCTGGATGGTCCAGATGGATGGAGTAGTGGATGGAGTAGTGGATGGAGTAGTGGATGATTGGTGGATGGTTGGTGGATGGAGTAGTGGATGGTTGGTGGATGGAGTGGTGGCTGGAGTAGTGGATGGTTGGTGGATGGAGTAGTGGATGGTTGGTGGATGGAGTAGTGAATAGAGTAGTGGATGGTTGGTGGATGGAGTAGTGGATGGAGTAGTGGATGGTTGGTGGATGGAGTAGTGGATGGAGTAGTGGATGGTTGGTGGATGGAGTAGTGGATGGAGTAATGGGTGGTTGGTGGATGGAGTAATGGGTGGTTGGTGGATGGAGTAGTGGATGGAGTAATGGGTGGTTGGTGGATGGAGTAGTGGATGGAGTAGTGGATGGTTGGTGGATGGAGTAGTGGATGGAGTAATGGGTGGTTGGTGGATGGAGTAATGGGTGGTTGGTGGATGGAGTAGTGGATGGAGTAGTGGATGGTTGGTGGATGGAGTAGTGGATGGAGTAGTGGATGGTTGGTGGATGGAGTAGTGGATGGAGTAATGGGTGGTTCGTGGATGGAGTAATGGGTGGTTGGTGGATGGAGTAGTGGATGGAGTAATGGGTGGTTGGTGGATGGCCACCATGTCCCAATAAGGTTGCGACGTCAGCAAAGGCGGATTCATGTTTTGGGCCGAAATCATGGGGAGAGAACTGAGAGGTCCCTGAAAGTGTGAAAATGAACTCATCAAAGTATATAGAGTTTCTTACTGACCACTTTCTTCCACGGTACATAAAGAAGAACTGTGCAATTCCATAGCAAAATCATCTTCATGGATGACAATGCATCATCTCATGCACCATCTTCCCCTGACCTCAACCCTATTGAGAACCTTTGGAGCATGTGTAGAACGCAGTGTAGTCCTTTAGGTAAGCAAGAATCCCCTGGTCTGTGTCAGGGGTGGGCACATTATCATTTGCTAGGCATCTGACTGATGTACTGGTGGATGGTCGTATAACCGATTATAGTAGTATAATTAGTTTTTTTATTGTGTTATTGAGGACATCAAAATTTTTATAATGTGTCACTTGCTTTTTTTGTATTACACTACAATTGTTTCAATCAGGTTAATCAATAAATGTGTCTGTAAATTTCCCATACCTTTCAGTATGTTCTTCTGCCCGTATGGTGTGTAAACCTTACCTTGAACTGAATAGCGTGATTCTGTTCTTCGTTTATTTGGATGCTTGTTTCTAATGGGTCAGACAAGAGCAAGCGCCAAAGCACCTTAGCGCTTGCTCCAAGCGGACCTGTCAAATCCGTCTTGATTGATGCTGCTGTCATAAAATTACCAATAAAGCAAATTTGCATGAATTCCAGGTGGGTGTGATCAACACGAGAAGGGCGTCTTCATGTCTTTGTGTTGGATATTAACAATTTAAGGAAGAAAGCCACAGCAAACAAGACATCTATCCAGTCAGTGGTGAAATCAGTTTACCTTAGCGACAATGATATGCCGTGCTGCTCGACCAAAATTCAGCACATATCCTTACCTATTTCACACGTCTTACACCAGTCTCCTTTTTCTAATGCATCATCTGAGACATTATTGGAAAAAATAGAAATGATATTGATTTTGAGGAAAATTACCCCCACTGATAAACGTGTCTCTGTCACCAATCTCTTTAAAAATGTCAGATTTTCCTGCCTGCATTTGCATCTCTGATGAAGGCATTTGAAAAAAAAACAAGTATGACTATTCCACAAAATTCAAATAACAAAGAAAGAAAAATGTAATTATTCTTAACAGATTGTTTTGCGGTTCTGGGTACCAGCTTTACAATACAGCATCACTCTGGTTTTGGCTTCGACCCCAGCTAGTCAGGCAGTTTGGAGGCTGATTTGAGGGAACAATGGAGTGGATGTGCTGTTCTATATAGTGAATAATGAGGTTGTGTGCTTCATAGAACAACCCCCTACACCACACACCCCCTTCCTCTCCCCCGCACAAAGCCAACCTCCCCCAGCCTCCCTTTATATCCTCTGATGGATCAGATATGCATAAGCACAGCAGCCTTAAACAACACTTCCACTGGGCCACATGTCGGAGGGTTGAACACAATGTGTCCTCCCATCTCTCTTATGTTTGCAATTACGTCGATATTCACCACCTATCGTTACATTTTACGGATCCATAAGAGGAAATTGTGGTGGAAAAAAAAACGAACACGCCAACAAAAATATGTCCCAGGTTAATGGCCTCCGTTACATTTCGATTTGAATAACCATATATGCTTTTGCTGCTGCTATTTTTCACACACGTTCAGCAAAACCAAGGTTTCTAACTCTGGCTAGTTGCTGACTTAAAGGGCATTCATCCTGTTTTGTAATGGCAGCCAAACCACATAGGAAAATGATTCGTGTAGAGTAGAGCACATTAGAAAGTGAACATTGTCACTCCAGGCCTGAAATACCCTGGCCTTGACTGGCCTCCCGTGGCTATGATTAGATACTGGATCTGAACCCAAGGTGAATCCGTGTCTTAACATCTTTGCTCTTTCTGTTGGGTTTCCAATCCATTTCACTCCATTTGGAACACTGCAAATTGCTTTGCATGCTGTTATCGTTTTTTTCGTGGCTGCTGGGGGTTTTGTAGGTGGGGTTTAGATTTTTTTTGTTTCGCACGTTGGTTTAAAACCATGTCGTTTAGATTATACCACAGAACCTGTGGTATAAAAATGTCAATTTTAGCCTTGTGGGGTTATAAGGGTCTCATCATACTAATCAAACGAATGACTGGCGTTTCATACAAGAAACAGAAAGGACTCCATTTCACTCCAAATTTCCTTATCTGCAAAGCCGACCCATTTGGTCTGGCAAAACCTAACCCAAACCCAAACCCTAACCCAACCCCTAACCACTTCCTGTGTTTTTCATATGCACTAAGAACAGTAATAGGCTGTTGAGGAGATATATGGAAAACAATTGAATCATACCTGAATGTTTCATGTGTGTTTTCATGTGCCAATGTTAATGTGCCTTAATGTAATGTAGCAGAGTCTGTTTCAAGGCCTCATTGCACACAAATGAGAATACCTTCATGCATCAGTGCCTATGAATATATACACAGACAAAATGCATTTAAACGAAATTGTCGGAGAGTACACTCTATTTGATTAGAAATAAAATGTTCACCTCGCAATTGTATCGTATTGATAATAGTTCCTGATGTCATATGAAAATATATGAATATTGTTTTTTTCAACATAGTGCCTGTGTGGACGCGCTGAAAATGTAATATTTACACACCTATGGTTGGTAAGGGGGTTTATGAAATGTAAGAACGCTGCTCTCTGGAGATGAATTTGCTTCGTTTTAACATTACTCAGGGCTTATCCAGAGATGGGAATGTACGTGGGTGATAGGCAGTTTAAAGGTGCAGTTTATGGTGAATGTAAATTCTTTAATTGGTCGCTGAGTCGATTCCCCAGGTCTCTGGAGAAATCAATATGGATTAAATCACAGTGTATAAATATTGTCTCGCTAGAGAAGCAGTACAAAAATACTTTGCTATCCCTTCGTTCACATTAATTATATGTATAATTAAGCAAGAAAAAAAATAGGAACTAATTAAATATTTCCTCCTCAGCCGCCACATTGACTGACTGTATGTTTGGTAAATAACATGTTACTTTATATGCACCGATTAAAACATAACATAAAGTTACACTGAAGCATTTTGTGTTGAGTCATCACAAGTAGAAAGTCATCACAGGTAGTAGTAACCCCGAATAAATTGAACATGCAGCTAGCCTTGCCAATTTATTTTTCTTTTCTGGACGGAAGACATGAATAGTGTATGAGTGAGGTTTAACTTCATGGGCACAGAGAGAATGAATCTGTGATTAATAGAAGAATAATGGAACTGTAATAGAAATTAGGTTTTGAACATTCATAATCTGGCCTCTCCCTCTTTTGTTCAAACACACATGCTTCAGGCTCCAATTTTCCTTTTCATTTGGAATAATGAGATGGTAAATTGGAGTGCAGCCAGACCAGTCTGTGTATAGAAACGAACAGCACAAGGGCCGACTGAAGTGTATTGACTAAAATCCTGACCTTGTTATTTCAGATTTCAGGGAAATTAATCTGATGCGCCCCCCCGCCCGACACGCATACACACACAGAAAGATATATTGAAAGATGGAATCAAATAGAGTTTGTGTGGTATGATCAAAGCCATTTGACTTTACTTAAACCGATGACTCATTAATTACCATTCAGCAAGTGATACACACAGAGCAAGCTGCGATCATCTAGATAACGGTAATATTGTACGTGTGATCAGTCTTCTCTTACACACATAATAAGCTCTTCACTGTGCTCTCCACTGACGTATAAAGAACATGTTAGCTCTGACTTATCTTTGAGCTGTTATTTTGATCCTTTTCATGTCACACATGTATGCCTGTGCACACACTCACACACTCACACATTCACTCACTCAGAAAGGAAGGCCTAGCTTCCATTGACATTTACTTTTCTTGTTGTCTTGAAAAGAAATTAACCACGAACCAATCAACTCCAGCAAGGTTCTGTACATTCTATTCACAGTAAATATATGAAAAGACATATATTTCACTTTGGGCGAACATCCTGGTCCTCAACCCTCAGAGAAAACAAGGCTGAGGCAAATTGATTCCATTACATGGTTGTATAATGTGCCTTGTTGTTGCAATTAAATCTAATTGGAACACAACTCAGATTGGATTTGCAATGGTACATTGAAATGTATTAGACGCAGCAAACTGTCAGCGAGCACGTGACCCCAGTTCTACTCTGTAGAAATAATATAGCATGAAATGATTCGCGATGTTCTGGGATGCTGAAATGACTGGACAGGCTCCTCATTTAAAATGTTTTGTTACTCCAAACCACATTAACATAAGTGTTACATGTTTTTCTTAATATTAAGGTATTCACCAAATACAACTCACTTATATGGTGGTCATGTTTCTAGGTAGCATTGGCAGGGCTAAGTCTCTCTACAAATGTTATACACTTTATTGGGCAAACTAGGTGTAAAAAGGCATAATGGCAGAAGGCGCTCGTTTGGAGAAATGCTCTGTGCTTTGTGGGGATTTCAGTGAAAATCTCTTCCCCAGTCTCTCAACCACTGGGACCAATTCAGATTGATGTGTGCTGTTAACAGTGTTTAGTCAGTCTGCCGCTTGCTAGGCAAAATAAATCCCAGGCCACTTTTGACAACTATGTTCAGGCAGTTAACGTTGCAACAGTCCTACTTGTTTATTTGTGAAATAAATTGTTGAGCTGTTACAGAAGGAGAAGCTTGTTGGCGGTGGTGGTCAAATTGCTATTGTTTATACGGACGGTATCCTTCTATTGAGAACTTTAAAGAGCTTGTTTTTGCCTGCGGATGTTCTCCATAGCTTTAGACTGTTCTGATTATGATATGTTTATAGTAGCTTGTGACAGATATGATCAGGTTAACAATAAAGCAACAATGTTTAATAGACACTTTCCTAACCCAATGCATACAGTCCAGGTGCATAGGCAAGCCCAGATTGACTGTTAGTTTATATATTATTCTGTAAATAAATTCTGTGGACCTTTTTTCTAAAGAACAAAAAAATACATCAGGACACCGATGCTGACAGGCAGAGTGAAAAAGGTGTCACTGTCAGGGTTTATGCACAGACTGGAGTTGGATGGCATAGACAACATTTTGAGGTGGCTGCTGTACTTGTCCTGCTCCAATTTGTTTGTGGAAATAGAACTCCAGGGTTCTGGGCAAGGCGCTGTCTGTCAATTTTTGTTTTCTTTATCAGCCTTTTTCATATTTAGATATGGCATAAGGTATCCATTTTAATACATCTTTGCTTCTATTATAAATCCTCTAAACAGTGTGGTACTTCTTTTAAAAAAATGTCTGTTAAAAAACATCGACTTATCTGTCAGCGGCAGCTTCGAGAGATGCCCAAAATGTCCAATTCTCGAATTGCATATGTGTTGCATGCTTATAGGAGAGGGTTGCACCAACGAGATTTTATTGCATGCCTGTTACAGCACAGTAGTAAGGAACCACTTTCGGGATTATAAAGAAATCACTGGGTCTTAATGTTTTCTCTCATGTAGTTTTCTATATCTTGTATTGCTTAGATGGCACCAAAGAGCAAACAATAATGTCACGCTGTCATTGTCATGGTAGCGATGCCACAGTGATAGAAAAATAGAGATAGGATCAAGTACACAGTTCAATAAACAGTACATCTGCATCAAATAAGCAGACAGAGGAGCAGAAGCGGTGTACAGTAAGGATGGGACATTATTGATCTCAACTGCTGAGGTAATCGAACGGTGGAAATATATTTTGAGGAACTTCTGAATCCAACTTACACACCCTCTATTATTGAGGCAGAGCTGGAGGCTGATGGAGAGGCATTTCCCTGGTGGAGTCCACTGAGGTGGTCAAAAAAATCCACAGTGGGTATCACATTTTTCAGCCTTCCTGGTAAAGTCTACTCCAAAGTGCTTGGATGCAGGGTTCGGCTGATAGTCAAACCTTAGATTGAATAGGAACAATGCATATATTGTCCTGGCCGTGTAACAACATACCAGCTTTTCGCAAGGATCTTGGAGGGGGCCTGGGAGTGCCATCCAGTCTACATGTGTTTTGTGGATCTGGAGAAGATGTATGACCGTGTACCCCTGGAGACACTGTGAGAGGTGCTGCTATGGGGTGAGGGCGTCTCTTCAGGGCCATCAAAATCTCTGTATGCTCAAAGCAAGAACTGTGTCCGGGTTCTCGGCAGTAAATTGGATTTGTTCTCAGTGGGGGTTGGCTTACGCCAGGGCTGCGCTTTGTCACCAAACCTGTTGATATTCATGGACAGGATATCGAGGCGTAGTCATAGTGGGGAGGGGTTGCAGTTCGGTGGGCTGAGGATTTCATCACTGGTTTTTGCAGATGATGTGTTCCTGATGGCATCATCGGTCAGTGACCTTCAGCACTCACTGGATCGGATCACAACCAAGTGTGAGCGGCTGGGATGAGGATTAGCACCTCAAAATCTGAGGGTATGACTCTCAGCAGGAAACTGGTGGATTGCATACTCCGTGTTAGGGAGTGAGTCCTTACCCCAAGTGAAGGAGCTTAAGTACCTCGGGGTCGTGAGGAGAAAATGGGTCGTGAGATTGGCCGAGAATCGGAGCAGCGGGGGCGGTGTGGCATTTGCTTTACCGCACCGTTGTGACAAAAAAAGAGCTGAGCCAGAAGGCAGAGCTCTCAATCTACCGGTCAATCTTTGTTTCTTCCCTCACCTATGGTGAAGAAGGCTAGGTGATGACCGAAAGAATGTGATCACGTGAACAAGCGGCTGTAGTGGGTTTTCTGGTGGCTGGCCTCTCCCTTAGGGATAGGGTGAGAAGCTCAGTCATCCGTCAGGAACTTGGAGTGGAGCCGCTGCTCCTTCGTGTAGACAGGAGCCAGTTGAGGTGGTTCGGGCATCTGGTTCCGGAGGATGGGTGCCTCCCTAGGGAGATGTTCCTGGCATGTCCAGCTGGGAGAAGGCCTCGGGGAAGACCTAGGACTAGGTGGAGAGATTATACCTCCACACTGGCCCCGAATAAGTGGTTGAACATGAGTGATGAGTTGATGAGTGAGTAAAAAATTAAATGAATAAAGAATATACTTTCGGAGTTAAAGAGAAAATCCTAGCTAACTGTTTCCAGAGCTAAGCTCAGTATAAGCCAATTAGAGTACAATAAAACTGAAAAATCAGAAAACCCAGGACTGTTTTAGGGACTTTATAATTTGTACCCTGCAATATATAGATTACTACTTGGAAAAACGATGTTCTTACCATGATGCAATGTAATACACTAGCTCATTTATAATTGTATACTATAGAAATATACTTTATCTTGCAGCGTAGTTAGATGAGTAATTTGCTTTTGTTGAACTGCAGTCATATTGCAATAACTATTTAGGCTGAATGCAAAGCGCTACATCTTGCTAAACAAGCTACAGCTAATCACTTGGCTAAAACCACCCCTACAACGTACAATGAAGCTTGGTGATGGTAGCATTATGCTAGTGGAATACTAGTTTGCTGCAAGCACTGTGAGACTGGTCGAGATTTTGGACAGAATTACTGGAGCAAACAACAGAAAGGCACATAAAGAAAACTATGCAGACCCCTGTGGTAATCATTCAGACTTGCGTGAGTAAACTTACCGACAAATTTAAAACCATGGCCAAATGTACCGCGATCAGAATTGAATTACAGGTGAACACTAGCTGGTGCTCAGCAAGTTGTGCATGCGATTATGCACAGATGTCATAGAAGTAATCACGATGGGCGCCCCAAAGAACAAGATGCAGAGTTTAGCCCAAATTCATAAAAAACACAAGGATATGTTAGCACAGGACTGGAAGATGGATGACGGGACAATTGGTGGATACATTTTTAACCCAGAGATACCAGATGTTGCATTTTATGAATTACCTGAAAGTGTTGTGTTCAAACCAGGTGTGACTCATCGAGTGAACTTTAATGCCAGTTCCTGGACCACATTTAGAAAAGTGTATTATTTGAGGGAAGCCTAATACAATAGATGTGTTGTTTATGGGATTTGGGTCAAACGTTGAACTGTAATACTGATTAAAAATACACTTGTTTCACAAGTGCAAGAGTAGCCAAATACATGAACATGACTTACTGTAGCACAACCAAGAAGATCTGAAAATGTGTACTGCAGAACTAATACATATTCATTCTAATAAATCTGTGTTAGGTCAGCAAAATTAGATGTTTAATGATTTGTGTCCAATAATATGCTTCATTAGTAAGGTATTTCATTTTGTATCTGATCATTTATAGAAATCATTTGAAGGCTTACTTCTCGGCCAACTCAAATGTCCTCAGGCCCGTCCACCAACACATTTCTGCCTACCCTGATACAGCATGCCATAGAATAATGAATTAGGACACTGAGCTCTCTATCAGTCTGCCATCAACACATCACAAAAGTGACTTGATAATTAAGAATATTCCACTTACCTCAAAACAGTAAGCCACTGTAGCACCACTTCACTTCCATTTCAATGATAAACTCTGATAAATGTAAAAAAAAAAAATGATCTGCTAGCAGGAAGATAAGCCTCTCAACATTATTCTTAATGACTCACAACTGCTCTGTAAAAAATAAAACCTCATGACTACCTAATGAAACCATGAAAATGAATGCACCCAATGTGAAATGGTCTGTGTCTGTAAAATCGAATAGTCTTTAAAACTCTGTTTTAAAGTAATCTTTAAAATGTACAGTGTAGAAAATGTTTTAAAACACTGTAGAGGTACTCTATAACAGCAAGATAACAGCTAGAAAAGATGGATCATCTAAGCGCTGTGTATATTGTGAAACAGTAGACAAACAACAAAATGTGTATTTTAATTATTTTAAAACCAAGCCAAACCTTAAACCTACGGCAACCATGCTCATTCATTTGCATTCAACCAGGGAAATGCGCCGCAACCTGGCTAGCTTTCATTCATTTGCATTCAACCAGAGAAATGCGCCGCAGCCTTGCTAGCTTTCATTAATTTGCATTCAACCAGAGAAATGCGCCGCAGCCTAGCTAGCTTTCATTCATTTGCATTCAACCAGAGAAATGCGCCGCAGCCTTGCTAGCTTTCATTAATTTGCATTCAACCAGAGAAATGCGCCGCAGCCTAGCTAGCTTTCATTAATTTGCATTCAACCAGAGAAATGCGCCGCAGCCTTGCTAGCTTTCATTAATTTGCATTCAACCAGAGAAATGCGCCGCAGCCTAGCTAGCTTTCATTAATTTGCATTCAACCAGAGAAATGCGCCGCAGCCTTGCTAGCTTTCATTAATTTGCATTCAACCAGAGAAATGCGCCGCAGCCTAGCTAGCTTTCATTAATTTGCATTCAACCAGAGAAATGCGCCGCAGCCTAGCTAGCTTTCATTAATTTGCATTCAACCAGAGAAATGCGCCGCAGCCTTGCTAGCTTTCATTAATTTGCATTCAACCAGAGAAATGCGCCGCAGCCTTGCTAGCTTTCATTAATTTGCATTCAACCAGAGAAATGCGCCGCAGCCTAGCTAGCTTTCATTTATTTGCTTTCAACCAGAGAAATGCGCCGCAGCCTAGCTAGCGGTTCATTCATTTGCATTCATCCAGAGAAATGCTCCGAAGCCTAGCTAGCTTTCATTCATTTGCAAGAATGACCAAAACATTATGGTAAACAAGCATTTTTTACAAAAACATGTTTATCTAATTTTGCGGATTGTTGTATAATGATTGGATGGAACTGCATGCAAAACAACACCTTTCCCTGGACAGTAGGGACAGGCACAGACATGCTAACAGATCTGATTGCTACACTAAAAAATCCCTTTAAATATTTACCCTCAATGTCCAACATTTTCAATGTCAACTTGAATAATTCATGGACAAGGAAGGACAGATATACTTAAACTTAAAAATATTTCCACGTTGTTCAGACTTCAAGTTAATTCTGTTTGGCCACATGTGTTGGAAGTATTTGTAAAACACTTCCTTCACCATTACTTTCCTTATAATGTTATTCCACATTGTATGTGATTCTTGACCTGACTGAGACCCAGTGGAAATGTGGAAGCCTCTAGGGGGAGATCGACTTGCACAAGCACTTTTCCCATTAGTACGGCGATGGGCAAGTGGACTTTGAGTCCATTCCTACATACGTTAATAGAAGACATTTTTTATCTGAAATTGTCCAGTAGCAAAGAACTAATCATGTGGTACAGTATAATATAACGAAATATTTCTTCAGGAGAGCCTTGTCCCGCAGAATAACATACAACATGAAAATGTTCTTGGCATATATTTACATGAAAGCTACACATGTTTTGGCTGTCTGTGGAATAAACGGATGGAGATGTCCCCTGCCAAAACACCCGTTCCCTCATGCTTAATTGAACAGAATAGTTTAGCATGCAATTAATTATGATGTGTTGAAATGATGTATGAGCCTGGCAGGGCATTGTGGGTAATAATAAGAGAGATTTATTTATTCATTATAATTACACTTTTTAGGTACAAATTATGGAGGAAAATAGGAAGGAAATCGTGTCAGACGGTACACACATCTACAGTACACTCCCACACACCAACAGGGAGGAGGGGAATCAATGTTTCTCTTGTACGGAAATTGTAAATGTAAAACGACAGAAATGAATCTTGCTAATGGCATGGCTGACACGCTGGTTCAATATTAGGACTTCAAAATCCAGAATGATTGATTATGTATCATGCTCTTTATTTACTCTATTATAGAAAATAACATTAATTTACAGTGCTGTATAAGAAGAAAATAAATGTGATGAATAAATGCTGTATTGATGGGCCGAGCATCGAGGGCCTCACGAACACAGTCACAAGAGATGCTATCAAGCTTTCTTTCATTTGAATTCAACATGTTTATATTTTTCTTTATATTATCCCTTATTGCATTCACCTTTTCCTTGTGTTATTAACTATAACTTTGACTTAGCTTCTGACTTTCTCATGTTCGAAGTGAAGCTCTTCGCTCTGTCTTTTTTGCGCTCTAGTCTGTTCACTCCTCTGGGGAGGCAGCTCCGGATCTGTCCAACAGTAAAATGCTGTGCTTTCACCCCGATGTACACACAGCTTCCTATTGAGACTGGGATAGCAGTCTCTGCCCAGTTACGGTGTCAGTATGTGCGATGTACACAAAAAGTGATCTAAAATGAAAAGCAATATATATATATATATATATATTTTTTTTTTAAACATGAAACATTAGCTAAAACCTGAGTTGTGTGACCTTTGAGCATGTGGGAAAAGATTGGGATCTTGAGATCTTGGAGTGTCTCTGTGGGACTTTGTGCCCATTCAGCCGATCTGTGTCCAATGGGGGTGAGGCTCTCTGCAGGCCACTATATATAGTCTTCTACACAAAGTATGCGGGACCATGTCTTCGTGGACACCGGTTTGTGCACACGGGTACAGTCATGCTAGAACAAGAAAGGGCCTTTCCTTTCCTTTTTCTGTCTAAAATGTTCTTGTTTCCTGTAGCATTACGATAGCCCAAACCCTGAAAAACACATCCCCAGATAAACAATTGCGACCACAAACATTTGTACAGGCTGTTGGGCACTAAACTTCAGCAGCTGGGTAAAATGCTTCCACAACACACGGCCAAAAGTCATGGAGGAACTAAAAGGTTAAAGTTCTCGTTGATTTTCATAATCACTGACATTCTTATTAATGACCTATCAGCGGTCTGTTTACCTGTTCCTACAGGCCATGAATGAGTGCATATTGTGCATACAGTAGATTCGGATCATACATGTAAACCAAGCAGTGCAATTCTTTCTGTGTAAATAAGTGCCTGTCCTGTCTATGGCACTATATTCTGTAAATTAACTATTGGTACCCTACTGGCACTAGATCACTTTAATTACAGTATTTTTAGTATCTTCGGTTTGCATAATGTCCATACTCTCACTCATTTTGCATATTGTGCAGCGATGTATATTCTGTATATTGTTGTAATTATGTTTTTATTTTATTCTTCCAACTACGTAGTTCATGCTTGCCATGTCATAAGAATTGCATTGTGCAGTTTTGACGCAAGTCACTCTGTACACATGACAATAAAACTTTGAATCTTGAATCTTGAAATGGTTCACCGTCCTCACGGTCACGCGGATCACAGTGAAACCGGCAGTCAGTGTGTAATCCTCAGACAATCCAAAATGTTACATCTGACCACTTGCTTGCTTCTAACGTAACATCAAAACGCTTTGACAAAGCCCACAATAGTTAACTATAGTACAATCCATTGAATAGTATCAGACTGCTGCAGGCAATTATTTGCTCTTTGCCCAGCAGATTTGAGGACGATGACACTCCCGGCTTTCTACCTTCTGGTTCTGTAGGCTGCTATTTCTTTTGCCCATGGGAGTGTAGCGTCTGGGTCTTAACTGGGCCATGTATGCAATCTGATCATCCATGTTTAATATCCTTACCAGTGTTTAATCCAGAGCCATAAGCATGATGCGGGTCAATCTGTAAAACAGAAAATACCCTGTCATTAGTGTCACAGGCCGGCTCATGACCTGTGGCAAGAATGAGGGGACGCAGACAACATGTATAGGCCAATTAACAAGAGTGTCTTTATTATAAATCCAACCATCTACTTTAACCAAAGAAAAGGAAGTGAGAGTGTGTGAATGTCCTAATGTATCTTGCATGTGAAATGCATGGCTGTGTGGATATTGGGTGTGTACATGACTCGGATGAGAAACTAAGGCATAAGTATAAAGGCACAAACAAAACAGGATCATACCTGGAGGAGCAGAGAGAGAGAGAGGTTAGTGGAGCAGTGTTAAATAACCTGAGCCCAGGTGGCTCCAATCACAAACGACCCTCCCCCGCCTGCAGAAGGAACCGCCCCTGCCAGGCAGAGGAGGGGCCGTGACACCCCCCTCCTTAAAATGAGGGTTCTACCTAGGGGTGGGCGATATGGGAAAAATATCATATCACGATTTTTTCAGGAAAAATCACGATTCACGATTTTATCACGATTCTTTTTCATGTTGCTTTTTAAGACTATTTTGCAAATTACTGAGCTGCAATACAAGCAAATTTTATCTCCATTTAAAAAATATAGCGATACAAGGTAACAAAACATAAAAGGGAAAAAAATGTTAAAGTAGCATATTTTAATCACGTGTATATTTAATGGAAGTGCAATGGTGCAAAGAAGCACCTTCATTCTCATCCGCAGCTTCACCATCCATTCACTGTGTAACCTGCCATCCATCTACAGCATCAGATGATCTACTGTGTTATCATCCTGAATTAAATGAATTAGGATGAATTATGAATTATCAAGTAAAACATTTTACTAAAATAGTATGTAGCCTATTTATTGTCTTATGTAACCATACAATACAAAATTAAAACCATGATTTTAAAATGCACAGGCTATGATATTTAAATTTCTAAAGATCGAATAAATGAAAATCCATCAAACTGTATATGTCCTATTTTGATGTAATAAATGCTAAAACATTTTAGATCACAAGCGACGTGCAATCAAATGATTTGCGCATGATTGGCCGTATATATTGCAACACAGACTGTTGAAATAAAAACATTAGGCTACAGTGTATAATTCGATCATTTACATTTGTAAAATGTATTATAGTAATTACAGCCCAGTAACTAAGGCACTACAGACAATGAAACACGTATTTTACAACACAGTTTGTATATTGGTCACCGTCGGGTATATTCTGCTGTTACCCGGTAGATACATTAATCAATTTCGTTTTATATTTTCGTTCTGTTTATTTAGTAAAACATATATTTCTTTATAAACGTAGGCCTACCTCTTTTTTCTAGTTCATTCAAATTCAACCAGATTTTGTCTGCCTGAGCAGGACACGCATACTAACCGGTTGCACTGCGCACAGTGTTCATTAGTGATGTTATGAGTGCACATGAGACAGCAGTGCTTAATCCGTTACATATATCCAGTTTCATATAGATCGGACCAAAACGCGTCAAGTTTTATGCAGACCAGACCAAAACGCATCCAGTTTTAAACAGACCAGACCAAAACGGTGTCCAATATAGATCAGACCAAAACGAGTCCAATATAGATCAGACCAAAACGAGATCAGACCAAAACGCGTCCAGTTTCTGAAAACGGGACAAGGTAAAATGCACGTATTTAGGAAAAGTCATGGAAGAACGAGGCTGTAGCTTTTCAACATTATGTATTTATTTTAATTACTAACTGCAACGCCCGCGGGCATGGGCTGTTGGCGCTTCTAGTGTTAACACGCTGACATATAGCGCACCGCGCATTGCATGTTGATACGTAGCTGAAAAAACGCCATAGATCTGCATCTAATTGAACGTGCACTGGAGCGCGATTCTACGATATTTCCGAAAAAGTGAATCGTGGAGACATTTTAATAGTCCACGATTAAATATCGTCATATCGCACACCCCTAGTTCTACCCTTAGCCCAAAATTCTCCCAACATGTTTACAACAATCCAAAATTCCCCAAAAGAAAAAAGGATACCAGTCTCAGCTCCTAGCAGTCGCCCCATGTCCCCCGGCTGACTGTCCGCCCCTCAAACTCAGCAGCCCTGGTACCTGGGGAGCAATTTAAGAGAAAGAGGCGCAGACAACCAGCAAGGACCAACAGAGAGACCATACGAACTAGGGTAAAGGAGCACGGGACAGGGCATCAGCAATGATATTATCCTTACCGCTAATGTGTCTAATATCAAGGTTGAATGGTTGCAAGAACAAAGCCCAACGCATAAGGCGCTGGTTGGGATTTTGCAAGGACTTGAGAAAAATTAGCGGGTTGTGGTCAGTGAACACAGTTAAAGGGGTCAAACCAGAACCAACATAAACTTCAAAGTGCTGTAGAGCCCAGATGAGTCCTAGAGCCTCCTTTTCAATCACCGAATAGTTTTGCTGATACTTGTTAAATTTCCGAGAGAAGAAACTGACTGGACACTCAACATTGTCCTCATTTTCCTGGAGAAGCACAGCCCCAGCACCGAGTTGACTGGCGTCTACCTGCAATTTGAAGGGTTTTGCAAAATTTGGTGCTGCCAACACGGGTGTCGAACACAAAAGAACCTTAACTGCATCAAATGCCTCCTGACACTGGGTGGACCAGATATATTCAGCCTTGGCCTTCAACAGATTGGTCAGTGAGGACACTACCACCGAAAAGTTTTTACAAAACGCCCGGTAGTACCCAGCCATTCCCAAGAAGCGCATCAGTTCTTTCTTTGTTGAAGGCTGTGGGAACTGCTTCACAGCCTGAACCTTGGCTTCCACCGGACGGACAAAACCCTGACCAACAACCTTGCCTAGGTATGTGACTGTTGCCTTAGCAAACTCACACTTTGCCAAATTAACAGTTAACCTGGCCCATACCAGTCTTCCAAACAGGGCTTGTACCCTCTGGACATGCTCATCCCAAGAGTCAGAGTAGACGACCACGTCGTCCAAATACACGGCACACCCTTCCAGACCTGAGACAACCCGGTTCATCAGCCTCTGGAAGGTGGCTGGAGCATTCCGCAAACCAAAAGGCATAACTGTATAAGAGAACAAACCCGATGGAGTTATAAAGGCAGCAATCTCACGAGCTCTTTTGGTAAGGAGTACTTGCCAATATCCCTTTAAAAGATCAAGTTTGCTAACATACTTTGCTGACCCAACTTGATCAATACAGTCCTCCATCCTAGGAAGAGGGTAACGGTCTGCTTTAGTAATATGGTTTACTTTTCTATAATCAGTGCAGGGCCTGAAAGTGGAATCAGACTTTTTGACCAGAAGACAGGGTGAAGCCCAATTTGAATAACATGGCTCAGCAATACCATTGTCCAACATATACTGTACTTCTGTCTCCATGTTCAGTCTTTTCTCTTGAGATACACGATAAAATCTCTGTTTGATAGGCTTAGCATCTCCGATGTCTATATCATGCTTAATTAAGTGGGTTTTCGATGGGGTATCAGAAAACAGAACAGGGTAGTTACTGATTAGAGTTACCAATTCGTCACGTTTCTCTAAATCTAAGTGGTTTACTAAAACCCCAAGATTTTGCAAAGTCTGTGAATTTTTCAGCCGACCCTGCAAAACCTCATCTGAAACCATAACTACCTCTTCTCCCCTCTCCACAAAGTTAAAGCCACAAGATTCAGCGACTGGAGCCGCAATCAGGGACGACCTCACTGCTGGAGTGCCTTCACCTTTGCCTAGATCACGGGAATGATAACGCTTTAACAGGTTCACATGGCACAATTTAGAGGACTTCCTATGACCAGGGGTTTCAATAAGATAGTTCAAATCTGACACTTTGCGCAACACAGTAAAAGGACCACAGTATTTTGCCTGAAAGGGTGAACTTACAAGCGGCAAAAGAGCGAGTACCCGATCACCGGGACTAAACTCACGTAACTCAGCCTGCCTGTCATCTCTGTTTCATTTTCTTTTGAGAACACTCTAGTTTTCCTTTCGCCAATTCACCAGCCCTGTACAACTTCAACCTAAAACCATTCACATAGTCAATAAGGCTCCTAGGTGGTTCCTCAGGCAAACAACCATCCTGCAGCACTGCTAAAGGCCCCCGCACTTTATGACCAAACACTAAATCATTAGGGCTAAACCCTGTGCTTTCCTGTACTGCTTCACGAGCAGCTAGTAGCAGCCAAGGTAAGCCCTCCTCCCAATCTGCAGACAGTTCTGTACAGTATGCATGAAGCAAGGATTTTAACGTCTGATGAAAACGTTCCAAAACTCCCTGGCTCTGAGCATGGAACGCAGTAGACTTGTTGTGTTTGACCTTAAGCTGTTTGAGAACCTGAGCAAATAAATGTGAGGTAAAGTTAGATCCCTGATCTGACTGGATGATTTTGGGATCCCAAATGTTGAAATAAACTGCGTTAACGCTTTAACTACTGATTTTGAAGTTATAGTACGCAAAGGGAAAACTGCCGGATATCTAGTTGCTTGACACATAACAGTTAACAAGTAGCTATGACCTGACTTGGACCGTGGTAAAGGACCAACACAATCGATAATCAGATGCTCAAAAGGTTGCCCTATGGCTGGTATTGGATATAAAGGTGCTGGCTTTACAACCTGATTTGGCTTACTTGTGCGCTGACACGTATGACATGTTTTAATAAACTGAGCTACATCCCGCTTTAAACGTGGCCAGAAAAAATAACGGAGTATGCGATCATAAGCCTTACGAACACCCATATGACCTGCCACATCATCATGTGAAGTTTGCAACACTTTATTTCGCAAAGTAATAGGCACAATTATCTGAAACATTGGTTCTCCTAGACCCTGATCACAGTCTGGAATCCATTTCCTGACCAACAGCCCATCAAGAAGAAAATAACACTGAGCACTATTCCTCACCACTGAATCAGGAACAACTTTCTCAAACAGATCAGCCAAACTAGTATCTGCCTGTTGCTCAGCCACCAATGATTTCCTTGAACTAGTCAAATGTTCTGTCTGGAGTTTAACTGGCAACTCAAAATTTTCTGGCTTACTATCAACTCCCTTACGAGAGATAGATCGGGTAACAGCACAAACTGGAAATACCTCTGGAAACACACTGCTGCAATCTGGAGATACACATTGACGTGGCACTGAAGGATGCTTCTTAAGGATATTTAATTTGCCATCTGCCCACACCTTACTACCCGCCAGGTCATTACCTAAAATCATGTGGACTCCCTCTACTGGCAACTGGGGTCTAACTCCCACAGCTACATCACCCTCTACCAAACCACATTTTAGGGTAACTTCATGTAAAGGAGAAGAGAATGGAACTAAACCCATACCACATACCATTACACAACTGCCAGTATCAGACCACTTCGAGAACGGCAAAACAGATTCCAGAATAAACGAAGCTAAAGCTCCCGTATCTCGTAAAATCTTAACTGGAACGTTTTGGTTGCCATCTACTAGGGACACTATACCATCTGAAATGAAAGGTGAAAAATCACAGCGGGAAGACTGAGAACCCAACTCAACCAATGGCTGAGAAAACTCAACCTGGTGGTCAGAGGCTGTAACAGGAACTACCGTCACAGCAGGTTTAACTTGACCTGACTTTTTCGATTTAAGTATAGGACAGTCTCTTTTCCAATGTCCTTCAACTAAACAGTAGCGACAGGTATTAGCATTAACCGGTGCTTTAGGTCCCCCAGAACCAAACTTCTGCTGAGGCCTTTGAAAAAAACCTCCCGAAAAAGGTGACCTACTATTCCTAGGAGTACAGTTATTTGCATGGTACATGTCACTGTTTGACTCAAAATGACTTTTATGAGTTAGCCTGTACTCATCTGCAAGGACTGCTGCATCACTTGGAGATTGAACTTTCCGTTCATTAATGTATGTAGCAACCCGGTCAGATACCGAATTCTTGAACTGTTCCAATACAATCAAATTAGACAGACTCTCAAAAGTGCTTACCCCAGATGCTGTACACCAACGATTAAATGCACAAATCAAATCACGAACAAACTCAGAATAGGTTTGTGAATCTAGCTTTTTCCTGTAACGAAAACGTTGACGATACGCTTCTGGCACAAGCTCGTAGACCTTCAGAACTGCTGATTTAACGTTGGCATACACTTTACTGTCAGCTACACTAAGTGCTGAAAAAGCCTCACGTGCTTTACCTGTAAGTACACATTGCAACAACAGAGTCCTGTCCAGATCTGACCAAGCTCTGGCTCCAGCAATACGCTCAAATAAAGTAAAGTATAAATCTGGATCTGACTCATCAAATTTAGGCAACAAACGAAGATTCTGTGAAACATCAAACTGTGGTACTCCTTCCGGTCTATTTGTATTTTGCAATCGTGCTATCTCCAACTGCATTTGCAAAAGCTCCCTCTGCTGCTCAAAAGTTAATGAAGGGCAAGACTGAAAACTTTCCCCCCCACTGCTAGCAGACTGACCCCAAAAGACACCCAATTCCTTAAGACCCTGCTTTAATTCAATTTTAACAGCCTCTAAGTTTTTTATCAGTAATCTCAATCCGATAATGTTCAGCTATTTCAACTAACTGCTCCTTAGTACACAAATCTAACGCTAACTCTGAAGGAGCCTGAACAAAACTATTCAAAAAGGAAGACATTTTCCTCAACCAATCCAACTATTACCAATGCCCCAAAAATGTATACAACTCACCTGCTGCCAGTCTGGGTTTTAAGTACAGGAGCCACACCCCACTAACCTCCAAAAACTACTAACTAACTGGCCCCTAGTCTTCGTGCAGTCACATGTGGTGGGGTTTTATGCACACAAAACCAGTGGAGTGGAAAAGACAACCAGAAATTGGCGGCCCTCCACATCCACGGAGGTGCTCCCGAGCCGATGCAAGGGAAAAGGGAAAGGGAAGCTCTACCCACGTTCACTGCCACCTACAACAAAAACCACCACGAGCCTCCTATTGACACTCGCTGATAAGCCTCAACAGGAGAGGACTCCCATCAAAACCCAGAAAAGGCACAGAGTGAACTGCTAACCAATTTTAGCTCCAAAGCTAACTAAACAAACAGGGCCACATGGCTCTCAACGCTCTCTCCAACAGTATTGGCCCAAACAAAGCATCCCCTCAAAAACAATTTGGCAATGTAAACTAAAATGACAAAACAAACCCAAGTTAACTACACAACAATACTCAAATAAGCCAAACTGCAAAACAGACGTATCAACAATAAAGCTAGACCAACTTTAACCAACTATAACAAACAATTAACCTTAACTTTTGGACGAGCCCCCATTTGTCACAGGCCGGCTCATGACCTGTGGCAAGAATGAGGGGACGCAGACAACATGTATAGGCCAATTAACAAGAGTGTCTTTATTATAAATCCAACCATCTACTTTAACCAAAGAAAAGGAAGTGAGAGTGTGTGAATGTCCTAATGTATGGTGCATGTGAAATGCATGGCTGTGTGGATATTGGGTGTGTACGACTCGGATGAGAAACTAAGGCATAAGTATAAAGGCACAAACAAAACAGGATCATACCTGGAGGAGCAGAGAGAGAGAGAGGTTAGTGGAGCAGTGTTAAATAACCTGAGCCCAGGTGGCTCCAATCACAAACGACCCTACCCCGCCTGCAGAAGGAACCGCCCCTGCCAGGCAGAGGAGGGGCCGTGACATTAGACACAGGTAACGTTGGATCTAGTCTGTAGAGCCCGATAAGCTCTGAGAAGGCGCTTGACAGGCAGTTGATGGTGACACCCTCATCCTCTTTTTCTGTACTAATGACAATGTGGTTTTCATATGTATTGACAAAGGCACTCACAGTGTCCACTTCCAACGCTTAGGGGACGACATATCAAATGCCTGGATAGCATCAAGCAGTCCTTCATTCTCAGCGAATCTCCAGGTGAATTTGAGAGGGAATCAGTCAAGGATTTTTAAGAAGGTTGGCTTTACGCTGGGCACCCACTATTGGACACCTGTTGTGTTTTTGTAGGTCCTCCTGGCGTCTCCTAGGACGGCCATTTCATTGGCAAATGCCTTGACATCGCTCGCTGTGCCGTTACACTCATCTCCCGGCCCGCGTTACACGCATTTGGGTCTTTGTACTGTGAATGAGCGCCGCAGCTTTTGGACTGGCCAGGCCCGTGTCTGGTGCCGCCCCGGCGATTCACACGTTGTGCCCGGGATTCTCTCAAGTGTGTGCAGGTGGAGTATGAAAGGGAACGATGAGACTTTCATTTCAAGGCCAGCTGCCTCCACTGATCCCTATTGTATCAGCGTCAGGGTGCATAGTTGTCTTCTGATTGGCCCTGTAGCGACGACACCACAGGGGGTGTGCCACAGGTGCGTTCTGACTGTGGAACTCGTCGGCTTAACCGAGTTCGAGCCTCAGCGAATAACGTGCGCCTTGTATTGCTGTTCGCTACGTAAGTGTACCGAGTTCGAACGATGCCAAAGGACTCGGAGATGCGTGTGGGATATAACGGTGAGCGTGGCAACGTGTGCACACTGCGCGCGGCACTTTTTTATTTTTGCCTGTTCACATTTTACCGCGTATCACCATCATGGCACTTCCCCAGTCATGCACGTTGTGCACGTTTATTCAGTGCACAGTTTGTCAGACATTCCTGCCCGATGTACGCTGTCACTCCAGCCACTTGGCCCACTGCTGGAAATGCTGTTAGGCCATCAGTCTACTCCAATACCTAATTCATTTTCACCAGCCATTCCTTCCCTGTCCCCCTGCCACTCATTTCGACAGGTCCGTAGCATGGGTCCACGCTATTAATTAGCTCGGCTCAGTTAATTAACTTTATGGCGTCCGTCTGCATACAGTATTTAAAACACTGTTTCGGTTCGTCGACGGTAACAGCTCTGTTAAATCACAAAAGCATAATCTATTCAAGACGTGCGGTCTGTGTAGTGAGAGAACAGTGTGAGGTGGAAAGAGTTGTTAGCATCTTCATCAACTGGCTATCATCTTCATCAAATTCACACCTCAGTATGTCTCAAAATACCCTCAAAAGTACTCGCAACCAGCCTTGCTTCACACGGAGACTAGAATAATCATAGACGCCCATTGACAAAGACATTGTGTTTTCGTGATCCGGGTTGAAACGGCTATCAAATAGCAGCGGCACAGCGACAGCGGCCATATTGTTCCCAGCCCTCCAGTACATAGGCTACATTAAACATGCCTGAGCTGAGTCTGCTGGCTCCTTTAACATATGCACGAATCAGCCCTTCTCTCCCTGAGCCGAGACCTCGTTAAAACAGGTTAAGGCAACTCGCTAATGGTTTCTCTCAGCACTAAAAACACAAGGTCACCTAATATTACACCCTGCTTTGTTCCCTTCTCACTGCTATTTATCATACATTATTAATGGCCAAGTATCATGAAATCACACTCGCTATAATCCTAATGATGTTCCGTGGTCAGGGTTAGAACGTGGAACACTTATGGGCTGTACCGTGGCATGGCAAAGCAGGAGGATCAAATGTTAAAACTGGCCCGGCATCTGATATGACTCTCTCTCTCTCTGGAATTGATATTTTCTAATAGATCATTTGGGTTCCCGGTACTTAGTAGGATTCGATTAAGGGCATGGAGACGCGTGCGTTTGAGTTGTGTGATTCACGATAATACACTTTGGGTCCTGGATGCCAATTGGCTGAAAGGTGCGTGGGACATTTAGACAACATATAATGACAGTGTGTGAAACAAAGCCGATGCACCGTGCATTGTGGGATACCTGAATCGGACCTTTCACTGTACGGCCAATATTTGCAGATGTTATTAGGCGAAACACAGTGCTAATATACCTTTTAGGAGACCGTTTCAATCAGAAGCATTTAGAGCCAGGCATGGATTCTGTCTTTACTCACGGGTCGTCCAGCTATTTGAATGCTGGGTCCTTTCTATACAGACCTTGGTTTGTTCCGTGGTTAAAGCATTTGACAGTGGAGGATCAATAATGCAAATGAAATATTCTTGACCATTGTGACTATGACTTTTCAATTCAGTAATCACCATATTCTGAGTAATTTTCTCGACTGATAAAGGTCCGTCGTAGGTAGTGGGTTCCTATAATGAATGTCAATGGTCAATTTTCTTTATGCTGATATAAATAGACGAAGGCCCAAGGCCAAGCATTAGACGTATATATTATGCTCTGATTATGAAGTAATAAATGACATACAGCCCATTTTTGGTTTCCGAAATCCTGCCCCAGTCATTGTTATTTGAAACTTTGCATTGACAAGCGAGGCAGCTGACGTGATTCAACATAATTTGAATAATGCCATTCATGGGAAATGTGAAGTGGTGATGAAATTTTAATGTAGTTTAGGATAACACTACTGGCTCCTCATATACAATTACTCTCGGAGCTCTTGTCTTGCGGTCCAGGGCCTCCGTGGTGAAATGGCTTATTTCATTACTGCTATCAATGTTTTGATAATACACGGACATTTACTTTCTTAAAATATCTCAATTTCTGCATAGAAATTGATCAATTTGTTTGTATTCTTCCCCTGTCTCTCGTTGAGTGGTGCAAATCAACTAGCTTGTCCCTGCCTGCCTGTTTAGAAGTTTAGACTGTCCAGGTGACGCTGTCGTTTTGAATTTCTGTTCGTAAAAGCTGAAATAAATATTTCAGCAGTGAGAGACTTGTGTTGTTGCTTGGTTGCATTTTTTATATGATCTGAATTGTAAATAATTAATTTTATCATAAAGGTAGGGCTCGGGAAAAGTATATACAAGCAGACTGTGGCGGAACGTCTGCGTTTTAAATCGATGTGTTCAATCTGTTCAAGTCAAAGGCATTGACCTGACGAATTGACGAGAAGGTCTTTTAACAATGTTCTGACTCCAGTACTAAAGCCTGTCTCGGAAGTTTCTACTATTCTGTGAACGCATTGCCCAAAATGTGAAGCATGTGGCACCGTGAACATATGACAACTGTTTCCACAGAAACATGAAACATGATATTCGACATCAGCGGTAGCTGGATACGCCGTCAACCATAATGTAAAGCAAGTATCCTCTAGTGAATTTGAGGTACTAATTGTTCTTCACTTGGGATAGTTCAGCAAGCAGAGTTCCGGGGGCGAACATTTTTGTCCTTAATGTGGGGTATATGGACACCTGATGTAGACACCTATCAGCCGTTAAACTAGTGGATCTGGGTTACAAAGCCTCAACCCTCACAGATGCCTGTGTTTCCTTGGAGATTACAGCACCAATTAGTCTGCCGTTTCCTGACATTCGACCATCAAAGCAGAGAAGCGGTTGCTTTTATTTCTTCACATCAAAGCCTATTATTCTATCTTTTCTCCCTTCAAATCAACATCTACCCTCAGGATCTGTGAGTATCCCTCCCCCCTCACACACACACACACACACACGCACACATACATACATATAAACCCCTAATTGAGAACTCTCTTCTTTTTTTGCCAAATCATCACGAAACTGGCAATGCAAGCCAAATACAAGAAGGCAAGTGCTTCTGGTTACACCCGAGAGATGTAAGATTGTTTATTGTCTTTCCTTTATCTGTCTTTCTCTTTGTGTACTGACGCTTATTATTCTGTCACAATATGTGAAGCAGAGATCTAGAGGCAGCTAGCTAGCTACAGTCAGTCAGTCTGTCTATCTCTCTCTAAAGATGGCCGCGTCACAACATTACAGTGTATCAACAGCACAGGTTTAATAATGTAGGATTCATGTTCATTATGTATAACAATGTTTTAAATATACAATCTCCTTTTTTCTTTGGAGACGGACAGAGAACTGTATGGACTATATTATTGTTATTATGTATCGTTGATCTCATCAGTTTTGTTTAATGAAAAACATATGGAGAGACTGATAGAGAGGGAGCGGGGGAAGGAGAGACTGACAGACAGAGAGAGAGAGAGAGAGTGTGGAGGAAAGGGATGGAGAGACTGACAGAGAGAGAGAGAGCGAGAGAGAGACAGACACAGACACAGGCGGCGAGACAGAACATTGCAATAATTACATATTTTGATAGTGATCTCATTGTCAATACAGAGTGTTGTACATTAATTGAACACCTTCTATTTGACATATAATATCTTTAGTGAGATCGCTGCTGGAGAGGGAATGCAATAGCGCTTTAATCCTGGGGTATAAGGACCATTCGACACAGAGAACAGAATCATCTGATGTTTTTATACGGATTGTTCCTATGGATTGTTCAGTTTACACACAAATGTGTTAATTTTTGTGTTTTTAGGAAGAAATTGTGCAGTATTGCATTGGAAAAGCCTGTTGTGTTAACTGAAGTGCCCTTTAAGACAATAAATAAACTGTTGTATGTGAATTATATTGAGCTTTTGAAGGCATTCATTTCATGGTACATGATTTAAGGGAACCTTGTTATATCAACAAAACAGTTCTTGAACAGTGAATCCCATAGCATAGTACTAAAGCATTTATTCTGTTTGAAACCACAACTGGATCAAGCATATCAGATCAATGATATTACTCAAAGCTCAAGCTAGAAATTATTATTTAACCTCTTGAAAAAGAGTTCAGAGATTTTAAGATTGAACTTTTATGGTAGAATGTCACACATTTGGTGAAATCAATTATTTTTTTAGATCAAGTTACCAATTTTTAAAGGTATAATTTTCTGGTATGAACCATGAGATTTTATTGAATAATAACACAAGACTTGCGATTTTCTCACAGTAAAGCTATTTCCTTTTGTCGGTTTCCATTGTGGTTGTTGTTTTATTAACCTAACATGCCTCTTTAAATGGATTTACAAACAGAATTAGATAGAACAGTGTGCTTGGTGTTCTTCAGAGACCTCAGAGCTGCAGGACCAGGTCAATACCAACGTCCTTCACAAGCCCAGATCTAATCCCCCTTCCAGAACTGAAGGAGATAATCAAAGGAGCCATATTGCAGGTGGTGAGCTGGGAAATGATTGATCAGGGCTTGTGATAGGCTGCTGTGGGGGTAACGCCCAACTGCATTGGGCCAGGGAAGAAGGTCCTTATATCTTCTCTGGAAGGGGTGTGACAAGATCTCGTGCCTGGAGATCTCACGATATTGAACGTGATGAGAATTCTCATCCAGCTGAAAAGCTATCTCGCGATATCAGCATGACAATGTGTGAGAGTGAAGTAGTCCACTGCCTTGACCTCTCACAAATTGCAACTAAAGCTATTCTAGGTTAATATACAAAAAGTTTTAATGAAAAATCTGAAGAGAGATCTGAAATCTGAGAAATTAAAAATGTATGACGCTAGCGGATTTAGCATAAATCAATGATGTTTAACATATCAAACTTTCGCATTGCGGCCAGCGTTTTTTGTGGCACTGAAAATATAGCGTTTTGAAATGATTAAAGTAGCTGACTAGACCTAGATTTATGTCACAATCATAGTTTATGAAAACACATACAGAGATAATTATTTGTTTTAATTTAGCAGACTTTTATACCGCTATAGTTTTATCATATTTCAATATAATTTAATTTCAGTCATTTTGAGCTTACAATTAATACTACTTAAGCAGAAGCTGCAACAACTGCCAGCACACAAAGTTTGCAGTTTTAGATTAAGCGAGTACTATTTTGAATGGTTGCACTTATATGGTGTAACGTCTTGTCTCATGAGCAAAGTCAATCGTCACACCTCTATTCTCTGCTATTGGGGCGTCAGTTTTGGCATGTGACTGCCCATTCAACATGGACCACAGCACAACCACTATTCAACTGACAGCTATCATGCCTTATCATGTCTTTAATTTCACAAGTACATTGTCAGCATGACATTAACCATGAAGTATCCCTAGTAACCATGCACATATGTATACTGACAAAGATGGAGCACCTCCTTCCTGTATATAGAACTGCCAAACAAACAGGTGAAAGCCAGGCTTTCTCCCATAGAGCTCTATAAATGTGGAATAATCTGGCAAAGCATGATAGAAACAGACTCAGTCTCAACAGACTCTCCTCTTCAGTATATCTATAAGCTCTTTTCGAAAATGTTTAAAATCAATGTGATTGATTGAACTATCAGGCAATGTGACAGATAAAAACAGTATGACAGAACAAGGCTTCCCTGGAGTGGTTATGGTCAGTAAGACAGTAGAGTGGGCTTTACATGACTACGTAACTAGATGTGGTATTTTTTTTGTTGAAGCACCGCTAACATAGAGTCGGTAGATCAGAAACGTGGGTGGAGGCGGGCGTGACTGCATCTTACATTTTTATAAATACACTGACCTTTATTACAGTAGCTGAAACACTGAGCTCCAATTCCTAAATATACATAAAGCAATCGGAAGGTGAATGATTGATAATCCTTCCAAAAAATCAATTTGTGAACTTTAAACGGAACTGTTAGGATATTGGCTGTCTCTTGATGATTTTCCATGGTGTAAGTCACAATTTATGGAACGCTGTCAGTCCTGAATGTAAATTCAAAGCATTTAATCATTGTAGAGAGCCATAAAGTATCTTAAGGTGGACTAAGGCTACACAGCAGTAAAATGTTATTGTACAGAGAGGGAGTGAATGGGTTGTAGGTTATATGTGTTGTAGGTTAGGTTGTCCTTGAGTTCTGGTTATGAATCTACTTGTTCAATGTGGATCATTACATCAAATCAAATGCGTCTGGAGTCGAAGAAATCTATAAGCTATACTGTCCACATGGGTGCCATTGTATCAATAACCTCTCCAAGGTTTGCCATTTTATTGTGACAGACAAAACCACTTTAAAGTAAAACAGAACCACTTGTAATAGGCTTGATAAAATAAACTTAAAAATGTAGATATCTGCCTAATTGGACGTAAGAAATCCTAATTGGAAACTCAACTTTCGGGCCGACATAGACACGCTCAAGTCAATGGCACAAAAACGTTCAATGGCCAACATTTTTTGTGTCTTGAAGTGATTGGGATACTTTTAAAATGTATTCACAATCAAACTGTCTCACTATAACATTTTCTCTAAAACAAGAAACGAAGAAGTCCTTGCTTAATGACAGTAAACATATGACTACGCATTTTCTCTTCTTTTTTACATTTTAGTAATTTTGTGTCCGACCCCGGATAAGCGGTTGAAGATGAGAGATGAATTTTGTGTCATTTTGCTTTTGCCATTCAAACATGATAGTAAAATAAAAAGATTAAAAAAGTACGTTTTTCCTTTGTGTTTTCTTTTCCCAGCTCTACTGTGTTATCTTTTCCAACAAAAAATTTGCATTTCCACAAACTTCTGAGGGAAATTAGACCAAGTCTCTAGCTGGTTCGGGGAGGTGGCTACAAGCATATCTATTTGGGTATTTAGGTCATTTAGGCGGAAATTGAGATTTTTGCCCTGATCCTTAACAGGTCAAAGGACCTGCAGAAATTTCTGGCAAGTACTGGCTGTGTGCTACATGTGACAACAATCTCTCGTATTCTTCATATGTATGGGCTATGGGGTTGGAGGTCTTTTCTTATGAAGAAAAACATTCAAGCCCAGCTGAAGTTTGCAAAAACAAACATCAAGTCTCCCAAAAGCTTGTGGGAAAATGTGTTATGGTCTGATGAAACCAAGGTTGAACTTATTCGCCATTACTCCAAAAGGTATGTTTGGCGCAAAAAGAACACTGCACCCACAGTGAATCACGGTGATGGTAGCATAATGCTGTGGCCCAGAGCCTTAGTCAGGGTGGAAGGAATTATGAACAGTTCTAAATACCAGGCAATTTTCGCACAAACCTTTTAGAAATCACTTGTATCGAAGTTCAACGCACAAAGATGCATAACTTGGTGTATTGTGTACAAAACCTGAAACTCTCAGCATTAGAAACAGTATTGGTCGGTGTGTAATCTTTGACTGTATTTCCTTCATCCAGAGGGGTTTACGTATTGAGAAAGCTTGAACGATGCTTTCAGGCCACAATGTCTGCTGCATGTTGTTAAACTTGGTGGGGAATCCGTAATAGTATGGGCAGCCTTCTCCAGGGAGGCATTGAGTCTGGTGATTGCTCTGTATGGTTGTTTAGTGCCCAAATTATATGGGCCCATTTTACAGGACCAAGCCAACAGTGTTGCCCCATGATTCCAGGCTGAAAATGCCCCCATGTACACTGCTACTGCTAAACAACTTCAAGAATGATTTTTAGTCCTGAGTGTGCAGGCAAGTTGCTGCAATGAAGCAGGGCCACAATCACAAATTGGATATAACAAAATTGGAAACACAAATAGACCAAACAATGTATGAATAAATACATTATTAGACTGTTAAAAAAAACACTTGCACCAAAACACTATACAGGGCCATTAAAACGACCTCTATTGATGTGAAAATTACGACTTGTGACAACTGTATTTAACATTTGAGATAATAGAAGGAAATCATTTTCAAGGTGTCATTTATATTAAAAAACAATGGGGCTCCGGGGACATTTGACATGTCTAGGAAAGGTTAGGTCCAGACCAGGGAAAACAGCGAGAGATTCCCCTTTGCTTAGGAAATGGAAAAAAACGTGCATTTCTCACTAATGGTTTTGTGCATCACTATAAAAACAGCAAACTGTGCCCTTGGGTGAAGACCAGTAGAACGCTGCTAAGTCCTTGAAGTAGGCAAAGCCAGTCGCAGACAATCAGAAACACGTAAACATGCAGACACACAGACACAAACACAAACACACATGAAGTACATTATTTGAATCAAAATTACATTCAAGTAAGATTACAATATTCCCAAGGACATCATTTACATCCACACAGGGATATAAATAGCAGCTTCTTCTCTAGGCATTGACGCTGCCCCTGACCTCTAATGCTGAGCAGGACCTCGCAACATACTCTGATATTGACTGACTGTTTTTTAAGCCTGCAAACTGAAGACCTTGTACTGTCAGTCTGTAAATGGGGCAGAGACTACTGAATATCAGTATCACACGCTTGCATTGAAAGCCTGAGCCTTAGCAAGAGCTCATATAATTTAGACGGCTTGTCGCCAAAATGACAGAATGAGCGCTTCTATTTGGTCTCGTACCACAGCGACAACAACATAAGGTATATTTCAGTACGCCGATCAACATCTACATCGCGTTCAATCAACTTCATGTTGCTCAACAATGTTTGAGCGTGTGGGCTGCAGGGGCGACTGTTTGTCTCACCTCACTGTGTCTAATAACAGTTTATCTACCTTGTTCCAATGCCACTGACCTTAATTGTACACTTAAGAGTTCTACTCCCATCACAGAAGAGGGACAACTGTCTCTAACCAGAATAGAAAGAGGAGTGGGAGGCCCCATTGCACAACTGAGGGCAAATACATTAAAGTGAATGTTTGAATTATTTGCTGTTTTTTTAACTGTGCATACAGTTTTTGTTATTTTTTTCTGTCACCTCAGCCGGGTACGCCTGCAAGTAAGGAACTTTATTAGGATCTGTTTGGGGTGTTTCAGGAGTGAGGCTGTAAAAGATCGTCCTATCACTAACTTTTCGCTGAAAACAAAGCAACAGTAAAATATAGCCACCACTTTATAGATCCCTGGAGGAGATAAAGTTTTCTCCAGCAACAGTTTAGTGTCTAGACCTTTTCTGAAGGGTCTCGTGAGTATAGAATCGTTTCCATTCAGGTTGTGACAGCGGACACCCAATACTCTATAAAATCAGGCCAAGTATCTCTAACAACCATGGGAACTAGGACTGGCTCACGGATACTACAGTGTTGTTTGCCTGTTTAATAGCAAATGTTTTCCAAATCCGTTTCACGAGTCCAAAATACAATGAGATCATTATTGCATTTACAAACGGTGGTTATAACTGGTGTTTACATAGGTAAATGAATATGTTTTGGCACAGAGCTGCAGGACTCACTTCTGCACCTGGCACACACACACACAGCCAATTAGAGGGGCTCTCTATCCCATCCACACATTCATCCCTGATTAAGAGAACTGTGCTACTACATCGTAGCCCAGCCAAAGACAAAACACACTACTTCACTAAAACTCTTGCTACTTCGCCTGATTTCCTAATTTAGTATGTCAACTAAAGTGTATTGTAATGCTACCCATGGGACCGTACAGCCGAGTAGGAAAACGGGGAAGGAAACAGCAATAAAAAAGTCAGCTTTTCCATTCAATAGAAGGCAGATTTGTTACTGTAGTGTAGGCCTTGTTTAATTTCCCTCAGAAAATCAAGTCTATGTTCGATTTTTTTTCTCCTGTAATTGAGTGATGGCAACAACACACAAGTAATCTGCTCGGTTTTGGCTCCTGTAAGAGTTTCACAAATTGAAGTGGCCCGCGAACGAACGAGTTGCAAAACCGCGGTCGCATTGATTTGCTTTTGCACGTCTGAAGTGGCCTGCCTTGGATTGTGTACTTATGAATGAAACTTCCTCGAGTTGCCTGATTCTTTACAGCGCCATTGTCATCCGATTGGCCAGCTGCCTCTGAGGTCACTCGACCACATCACCTGTCAGCCAGCTGCTAGGCCTGAAACACCACAAGTGTACACCACAATCACCAAACTGAACTATTATACAGGTAGCCAGGCTTCACAGACTCTCTTTCTAACTATTTGCACAAGGTAAACATTCACCAGAAATTCTAAAACTTTCCAAACATACTACTTCCATGTAGTGTCTGACTACCCATAAGGGGAAATAAATGAAGTAACTTTCTGACAACCTTGATACATCAATGTTATAAGACAATCCACTGTAACGACAATGATTTATTCATATGTAAGTGGGAGAGCAGTGTGTGTGTGTGTGTGTGTGTGTGTGTGTGTGTGTGTGTGTGAGTGGGAGTTTTTCCTCAATGACAATCTTGTTGTTCATATAGAGCAATTAGCCTCATCTGACTTTGCTAATTAAGGAAAAAGATTGATGTGAGAGAAACACAGATGTTGTTCAGAAATGTGGCTGTGGTAATTGTAAGTGGTCTACCATATAAGCTGACCACAACATCAAGACACAGCGATTCCAAATATAACTAACCACACTCACCTACAGATCAATGTGACTTGGAAACAACAATTCAAACTTAAATACCGTGCTAATAAGCTAAATCACTGCAGCTGTGTTAAATCAAACCTATCTAGCCACCCAACCGGACCTAGCCCTGAGCACCCCACTAATAGCCTCATGTGGACACAACACCATGTGACTTGAATTCTGGTTATTTATCAATAGTACTGGAGTCTATATTTGTTTTTGTAATGAACGGAACGTTTGTAAATTATAAAACATGTACTTAAATTATACATGCAAGTTTTAAGTTGTGTAGAAAAAGATTCAAACATATTACGCACTGCTAGCTTGAAGAGGTACTGTTAAATTCAAAATGTATACTTTTATTATTTCCTCAAGTTGAAAATAAAAAGTTGTATAAAAAGCATGGCGTTCTAAATAACAATTATAATATCTATAATAGGATCAATATTAACAGACAGGACCTCTAATAAAAAACATTAAAAACTGAACATGGGACATTCGCGAGCCCCAATAAATATGCTCACATATTAGTGGACATTTCCCTGTTGCCAAGGTAATTCATCCATTTCTGATTGTTGACTAAACAGCTTCCGCTGGGACAATAGAGGGCCAATTAGAAATGTTCAGTTTTGTCACACAGCAATATGCCACAGATGTCTCCGTTTTTGAGGTAGCATGCAATTAGAATGCTGTCTGCACGAGTGTCTGCGAGAGCTGTCAGAAATTGTGTCAGGGCGGGCTCTTCTGTTGGACAGGGTTGTTTTGTTACCCTGTAGTCGTTGTGGTTATTCCGGCATCAACAAGATCAAAATTGTAATTGTTGGCTGGAAAGGTGCTGTCCTTTGGCACATATGTGACGGCGCTGGTTAAATATGCAGTGTAATAGGATACATAATGGCTGATGAAATGTGTATTGAAGGACATCATCTGGACCTGCTGTGGAGTTTTTTCCAAAGAAACAAGGACGTAATTACAAAATAGACAGAGATGTTTCACAATCATCAATGCACCGTAAAGGGGTGATTGTCGCTGTAGCAACAACCCTTTGAACATCAGGACTCCATAATCATTGCGGGAACAAAACATCTGTAATGTTTCATGCATATTACACAGCTTTATTGTTCAACCCAAATCTTGAAAAATCACTGGAATTAAATAATAATGAATAAAAAATAAATGGCATATATTCTGAACTTTTTCATACAATATACACTAGACAGACCTAAACTCTATGTATTAACAATTGTTAGCTAGTTTCTTCTAATGTTGTAGTCAGAAAAAAATGCTGTTTTCATCTGTTGCTAGCCAGACTTCCAAAACACAATTTCCAACATTGTTCAAATCAATTGCCGTTCAAATAAAAATAAAAATAAATAAAAAATCTAGTAAAGTAAATATTTCCACAGGCACTTTTTTTAATCAAACAATATTATTTCAATTGGGGTTGTAATGAAAATAGCCAAATCTAAGACTATAAATTTTTTTCATGCTCAGATCTGTTTCACCTGGTCATTGTCTCCACCCCTTTTCCACCAGGTGTTCCCTATTTGCTGATTGTTCCCTGGGCTTTATATCTTAGTGTTTCCTGTTACCAGGTGCCAGATCGTTTGTTCCTTCACTCGTTTCCAACGTTACCCTGTTCTGTGCTACTTTTTCTGATTCTCTCTTCCTAGTGTTAACCGTTTCTGTTCCTGACCACGAGCCTGCCTGACCCTTTGTACAATCTGCCACGTACACGCCTTGAACATTGCCTGCCTCCCGAACACCAGCCAGTCTACGCCTTTGTACCTCCAGCCATCTGACCACTGTGTAACGAAACTTGCCTGTCCCCGACCACAAACAAGCCTGCCCCTTTGTACCTCTTGCCATCTGATCTATGTGTACTGAACTCTTGCCTGCCTTCTACTACACTTCTGGATTACCCCTCCTGAACATAACCTAGTATGAGCAAGTTTTGTGGTGGAATACGGCAGTATCAACTTCCTCTCATTTTGTCCGTTTGAATATCACACGGTCCAACATTTATAACAAATGTAGATTTGCCCCGTGGCATTCTGTGTGTATCTACATCCTGTGGCGTTCTGCGTGTTGCAAAATTGCATGCCAAGGCTTTGGCACAGTAGAGACAGGGTGTTTGTTTAGCAAAAAGCAAGGTTCAAATCAATACAGGTTATGTCATTTTTTACCTGTTGCTGGTGTCTGTTGTCTTTTCTAATTGATGTGCACTAAAAATGGTGTTGTTTGTGATACAACATGCAGTCATCAGTCATGCTAGCATTGACTCTTACATCAAAACATATTTTTGTTATCTTAGCTGGAGGATTACCGCAAATTCAGATTTTTATCTTTAGTATAATCCATTCCAAACATGTATTGTTCGGTATTACCATGTAAAAGGACATGGCAAAACCTTTAATCTGAACATAGTTAATGAGGGGGCATTGTCACGGTAACTATCACGGTTAAAAAAGAGGAAGCATTTCCCTATAAAGTTGTAGAGTTTTAGATTATGGAAAATAGTGGACAGATTTGTACATTTATCAATACCGCTCTGGATTGGAACAGATTCAAAATGACATAAAATGGCTCTATCCATACACACAAAATGGCTTTAAGTGCATTCTGTATGAGGTTTTGCAAAATCAAACAAACCATAATTACATTTATTTTTCTGCTCTCGCTTGCCCTTCAAAACACATTCTGACCTATTGCAGTGTGTTGTTTAGCACAAAAAACCCATTAGATGTTTTTTCTGTCCAATGCTGTGTGCCAGAAATCTCACTGTTCTAGAAATCTCTCAAACATTATACAAACAACTACATACATTATACAAACCACTAACGGGTCACCCAGCGTGAAATGTCCCTTTGAAGACAGTGTTTTTTTCTTCTTACAGCCCTTCTGAAGGTAAACACACATGCCAGAATAGCATGCAACAATGTGTCATGTAGCTATTGAAATATGAATACAACACTGATATAGCCCGTCTGCAATTCAAGAATGCATCCCACTGTCTGTCATACAAAAGCCGACAAGGCTACACTTGACCTGTTCTTTTGTATAAGAGGTGTTCGTGATGCATTTCGGTAAATCAGATGAAATGTTTTTAATATTGTGTGTATACTATTCAAAGGCACTGGCTTTATTGCAGCTAAACCTAACAGAAGGCATGGTATAAGAGCTGCTGACAGGAATATTAAGTGAGGCAACCGTGGCAATATGGAATATAAATTAGGTTATTTTACACTGCAGAGCTCTGGAAACCGACGCAAAGACTTCTCTCTTTGTAATAAATCATTCCCATACAGACAGCCGTGTACTCTTAGGGCAATGTTTAATACTATCTGCAATGGAGAGGAAAATAGTAAATTGGGTTTACATTGCAGAACAGGTGCTGTGGTCGGGAATGGATGATGTGATGATGAAAGATGGAATTTATTTGACTTATTGATAATAATGAACTTGCAGCAGAGCAAAATGTTGCATTGGGAGATATCACGAAAGTCATAATAAAAAAGGAATCTGGTAAGAAATCCCTAGCAAGTAGTAAATGTAGCCGAGTCAGATTTTCTTTAATAGCATTGTTGTTCCTTGCCACTCCTTTCAATAAAACAACATAAAAATGCAGATTACGTCTCTGTCCTGCTTGTTATAGGTGAGATACATATTTTGTCAGAGACGCAGAGATCAAAAGATGAAGTGGTTTATTGGATGGATCTAATTTAATGTGTTTTGTCCCTGTATTATATGCTACATGAATAGTTAAATATACCTGGCCGCCAATGAGGAAAATAAGATGTTTTAAAGTAAATATTTAAGATTTTACAGTCAAATAATAGTGTTGAACCAGGCTATTCGTGTCACGGTGACGGTTGAGGTAGGACACGGGCGCAGAGCTGGTGCGAAACATGGACAGGATATTTAATGAAGACTAGCTTTACAAAACAGCAGCAACCAATGACAACAATGAAGCTTAACAGCGGATGTAAAATGGCCACCTGAATAGGCTCCCCAATTAGAAGCTAGGCAAGGGCAGCTGGGCACAGACATGCCTCGAGGCCTCCGTAATGTCAGGTGGTGACACATTGATTCTACCGTGAATAAATGACGGCGCTGATATTTAGCTGACCAAAACCTGATGTGTGATGATGATGCGTAGGGAATTCCATTAGGTCTAATACCCGCAGCAGTACATTGATGAACACTGATGTACATGATGCTTTGTGGGAAATAAAAGTGGCTGATATTTGTAAAAAAAAAAAAATTACCAGGTAGGCCGATTGAGAACAAATTCTCATTTGCAACGGCGACCTGGGGAGAAGCTGGGGACATCATACATACAAAGCATGTACTCTACCAGTGAGCTACACCAACTCCTCCATGCACTCTACCAGTGAGCTACACCAACTCCTACATGCACTCTACCACTGAGCTACACCAACTCCTCCATGCACTCTACCACTGAGCTACACCAACTCCTCCATGCACTCTACCACTGAGCTACACCAACTCCTACATGCACTCTACCACTGAGCTACACCAACTCCTACATGCACTCTACCACTGAGCTACACCAACTCCTACATGCACTCTACCACAGAGCTACACCAACTCCTACATGCACTCTACCACAGAGCTACACCAACTCCTCCATGCACTCTACCACAGAGCTACACCAACTCCTCCATGCACTCTACCACTGAGCTACACCAACTCCTCCATGCACTCTACCACAGAGCTACACCAACTCCTCCATGCACTCTACCACAGAGCTACACCAACTCCTACATGCACTCTACCACAGAGCTACACCAACTCCTCCATGCACTCTACCACTACACCAACTCCTCCATGCACTCTACCTACACCAACTCCTCCATGCACTCAACCACTGAGCTACACCAACTCCTCCATGCACTCTACCACTGAGCTACACCAACTCCTACATGCACTCTACCACTGAGCCAACTCCTCCATGCACTCCTACCATGCACTCTACCACTGAGCTACACCAACTCCTACATGCACTCTACCACTGAGCTACACCAACTCCTACATGCACTCTACCACAGAGCTACACCAACTCCTACATGCACTCTCCATGCACTCCTGCACCACTGAGCTACACCAACTCCTCCATGCACTCTACCAGTGAGCTACACCAACTCCTCCATGCACTCTACCACTGAGCTACACCAACTCCTACATGCACTCTACCACAGAGCTACACCAACTCCTCCATGCACTCTACCACAGAGCTACACCAACTCCTCCATGCACTCTACCACAGAGCTACACTAACTCCTTCCCAGAAGGAGCTGAACATCATATGATATGTTGAACATGATTTAAAATCATTAGGATTTAGCACAATTGAAGCAATGTCGCTTGGCCACTCAATATTCTCATACAGGGCCACAATTCCGTCATTAATACATTATCTCTTAATACATTTTCTCTTTATATCTATCAACACAGTTTGATGCACAAGGACTCGGGTAATGAACCGCAATGCAGGTTTCCATGATTATAGAGAAAGCGAAATGATCTCACATTTTCACTGCTACTGTACATTCTGGACATGCATAAATGTCTCAATCTCAGGTTTTGTGCATGCAATCCCCCCTGTTGGACTTGGATTATTCAAAGTAATATTTGTTTGTGGTCTTCATATTAGGATGTATGATTGGTAGAAAGAGTTTCAGAATTTCTATGCAGAAATATGTAACGTATACTTCTATACAAAATATGAATCACGAGGTACCTTTTAAACAATTGTGAGATTATTGTCACGTTTGTCCACAGGAGTGTACAGGTGCTGGTCATATAATTAGAATATCATCAAAAAGTGAAACTTGGATATTATATTAATTCATTACACACAGCCTGATATATTTCAAATGTTTATTTCATTTAATTGTGATGATTAAAACTGACAACTAATGAAAATCCCAAATTTAGTATTGCAGAAAATCAGAATATTACTGAAGACCAATACAAAAAAGGAGTTTTAGAAATGTTGGCCAACTGAAAAGTATGAGCATGTACAGCACTCAATACTTAGTTGGGGCTCCTTTTGCCTGAATTACTGCAGCAATGCGGCGTGGCATGGAGTCGATCAGTCTGTGGCACTGCTCAGGTGTTATGAGAGCCCAGGTTGCTCTGATAGTGGCCTTCAGCTCTTCTGCATTGTTGGGTCTGGCGTATCGCATCTCCCTCTTCACAATACCCCATAGATTTTCTATAGGGGTTAAGGTCAGGCGGGTTTGCTGGCCAATTAAGAACAGGGATACCATGGTCCTTAAACCAGGTACTGGTAGCTTTGGCACTTTGTGCAGGTGCCAAGTCCTGTTGGAAAATGAAATCTACATCTGCATTAAGTTGGTCAGCAGCAGGAAGCATGAAGTGCTATAAAACTTCCTGGTAGACGGCTACGTTGACCTTTGACCTCAGAAAACCCAGTGGACCAACACAAGCAGATGACATGGCACCCCAAACCATCACTGACTGTGGAAACTTTACACTGGACTTCAAGCAACGTGGATTCTGTGCCTCTCCTCTCTTCCTCCGGACTCTGGGACCTTGATTTCCAAAGGAAATGCAAAATGTACTTTCATCAGAGAACATAACTTTGGACCACTCAGCAGCAGTCCAGTCCTTTTTGTCTTTAGCCCAGGTGAGACGCTTCTGACACCACTAGGTGTCTTCAATATTGAAGCTTTTCACGATATTCTAACGTTCTGAGATACTGATTTTGTGTGAGCGCTGATGTTTTTTTCCCCTTCGTGTGATGATGTTATACCAGTACGTTGAGATTTGAATCAACAAATAAACAACACGAAGAAGTTATATCGGGATTACTCTTTAATGAATGGATGACAACAACATATTGCACATCGACATGACAGACAGAAATGAAACTCCACCACTCTTCATCAACGGTTACGCCCCTTCTGCTCTCCCTACACAGTGTTTGTGCTTCTATTTGCAGATTGGGGACAGGTGGAGCTGATTGTGTCGTTAAGGTGACAGGTTGTACCTGGGTTTTGAGCCAAGTAAGAGATAAAAGGTGCTCTCTCTCTCCCGCTCTCTCTCTCCCGCTCTCTCTCTCCCGCTCTCTCTCTCGCTCTCTATATAAGCACAATGTTGTTTTGTGGTTTGGTTGAATATTTTTTCCAACACACACACATTTTACACCGGTCCACTAGCAACAGAAATTGCACCTGTTACACTCCTCGTATGTTCCCAGGTCAGTTTTCATTCCTATGTTTATACTGTTAGTGATTTATTAAACATAATTTTTACTTTCTAATATCAATGTTTGGACTCCCTTGCTTGTCACCATCTAAAAGCTGAGTTGTGACTCAATTGTATATAGGTTTTGTTTTATTATAAATGTCTCCAGAATTGCTCCATTTCACAGAGCAGACAATTCTACAGAACAATACAAGGCTATATCTCTTTGTATAAGAGAATCTAAACCCTAATTTAGTCAGCAATAAAACTAGAGGACTTATAGAAACTGATTATTTCCAGGACATTAATCATGAAAATTTAATGGATATCAAATATTTAATAAAGACGAACGAATAACTTATTTTGCTTTGGCTTTCATCCGATCGATCATGTATGGGGGGAATCTATAATTAAATGATGCTAGCTGGTGTAAATCATTACACTTTTTTACTCGCATTTGCAAAAAACTCAAATGTATTCCCTGTTAGTGATGTACATGCTATTAGAGACTATAATAAATCATTGGTATTGTGTTACATAAAATCAATAACTGATTATATTACAATATTAACAATGCAAAAAGTGCATATAATATTCCAATTCATGTTTAGTAAAAAACATGTGGAAATTTGAGTTAACATTATGTGCCATGATATGTGGCAAAACAGTAACACATTTGACCATCAGCTTTACCAGTTTTAGTCTTAAAGTATATTTGAACAGTATATCTGCCCACAATGCCTAGCGGATACAGCCCAATCCCAGTGGTGGTACCACCGGCTGCCTGTTCGTCTCTGATTGGGTGACCTGCCATCCGGGTTCTGGCCGGATCCATGCCTTCATCCACTGGTGGTTTGAGAGGCCCACCATCGGGGCGGACATCCTTTAGCCAGGTCGATTTATCAGCAAAACGCTAACCGCTAGTTTTCAGACAATGGCAATAATCTGAAATCACAGGAAATTCAAGTCATTAACAGCTTTCGGCCAATCAACATCAAGGGTTTTAACCACCTGGTTATTATGCACGTTTTTCTTAATGTATGTGTGCCAGTCAGGGCCGGCAGCAGGCACAGGCAAATGAGTTGGTCTACTAGTTCAAATAATCAGATTTACAGACAATGATATCATGAATAATTCAGCCACTGCAGTATTGCCTTTTATGTACTTTATATGCTACTGCTATGACAGAGTATACAACAGCTACAGATAACGAGGGAGTTCAATTTGCACGTGGGCTGGTATGACATCCTAACCAATGTCCAACATGTGAACAAACTCCTGCAATCTGTTACAATGCAGTTCGTTGTAGCAGTTGTGGCAGGCAGTAAGATTGGAGTTAGCAATAAATAATCTTGTTTTAGCATGAACATTTTTATTAATGTTATTGTTTGTAATTCTTAGTTGTTATGTATATTCAGTAATGTTTACTAGGAATGTGTACCAGACAGGAGAGGGACATAGAGACAGAGAGCTGGTGTGGGCCTGTGGTCACATTTCTTGTGCATACAGATTAACAAACAAAAACCTACCTACACTAAGGGGAAATAATAACAGGACTGGCAACAAAAAAGGAGCAATAACAGCGACTAAACAACTCGGGCGATGGAGTTTTGGGAGTGGTGGAGCTCCCCGGTGTTGAAGAAAAACCTAATACATGAAAAACCTACAGACGTTAGTCTCTCTCCCTGTCTTTCTCAGGAGTCTTTTTATATGGCCGTCTGAATAATCCTTAATGAGAGGAAGGTGTGTGACGGCGGACGTGCCCACCTGGCTGCTTCTCTAAAATTCTGTCCTGCTCTATATTTCCCTGATTCTGCTCCATGTGCGATATGGGTGGGGGGCAAACGTGCTGATGTTCTAAACACTGAACTATTCTAAAGTAGGCAATTTTGTATTTTATTCAGTGCATACTGTAGCTGTGTTAGCATTGTTAGCTGTAGCATTGTTAACTGTGCTAACGTAATTGCTAAAGGGTTTTGTAAAGATCAGTTAGCCGTTTACAATGATAAACTTGGATTAGCAGACCCAATGGAAGACAGGACTGATGGTGGCAAATAGTGGGCTCTGTATGCCTACGTAGATATTTGATAAGAACACGGTGTCCTGCTACAATAATCAATTACAACATTAACAATGTATTACTGGTCAATTTCATGTTATATAATGCGCGCGTTTTTCTTTCAACAAATTAAGGCATTTCTATGTGACCCCAAACCTTCCAACATTAGTGTATATAAATGTATTTCTGTTAGGATATTGTTATTTAACAAGGATTAGAATTAAAACGGAGTAGGCTAAGATAGCTACCTTCAGTCCTCCAGGAAGGGCTTCCCTGGTGACTAGATTTCATTTTACTTAAAATGAGCCATTAAGCCTTAGTGACAGAGAAATGAATCTGTTCTTGTGGCAGAAACAGCTTCTCATCGCCAATCATTAGGTTAGCACTCCATAATCACCCCTTCACGCTGTGCGTTCATCAGCTCGCCACTCCTCTCGCTCTCTCTCATTCTCTTTGTCTATCACTCTATCTCTCCCTGCTTCTGCCTGGTATTGTATTGGAGAGGCAAGCCACTATCATCTGGGCAGCATGGAGAAAATTGCTCCATAAAACAAAAGTAATACCCAATAAAACAGGAGAGCAACTGGCATTTACAACATAAAACTGAAAGATTACCATGAAAGTACAGTGGTAAACACACAGTTATTTCTCCAGTGTAATCCAAATTGCAACCTTGGTTCTATTTTGCCTCTCTTAAGTTCTAAGGCCTTGGTTAAGCAATATATAATAATGAGGAATTTGAGTTTTAGATTAAATGCTATTCAATAAAACATATATTCACGTTAAACGTCTATAATAGTGGCAAGCAGGCAGGGTTTGATTATTCCAAAATGCTTTTGTAACATGGTAGTGAGAGAGAGCTAAACCTCTTGGTGTTTGTGGCATTAAAGGTTCTGCGATTGAACAATATGTTCTCATTGGACCCCTGACTTGAAAAGTCAAGCAGAGATGTTGTAAAGGTTGAAATGGTGACTATTGTACTTGGAGAAACCTATGCCGGTTTGCAACAGAAAAGAGCTAAAACAACAATCATATTCTTTATGGTTTCGGTCCAGAAGCAGTCTTAAATGATTATGTATTTACAGTATCTGTAATTGTCAATTGGTTAATCATATTAATGAATAATAAGTTATCAAACAACATAAAACAGTATTTTACAACTGGGATACAAAAAAAAATCCTTGGTAAGCTCAGGCAGAGGAGGTAGAGGCCCCTCCTCTGTAAGCTCAGGCAGAGGAGGTAGAGGCCCCTCCTCTGTAGGCTCAGGCAGAGGAGGTAGAGGCCACTCCTCTGTAGGCTCAGGCAGAGGAGGTAGAGGCCCCTCCTCTGTAGGCTCAGGCAGAGGAGGTAGAGGCCCCTCCTCTGTAGGCTCAGGCAGAGGAGGTAGAGGCCCCTCCTCTGTAGGCTCAGGCAGAGGAGGTAGAGGCCCCTCCTCTGTAGGCTCAGGCAGAGGAGGTAGAGGCCCCTCCTCTGTAGGCTCAGGCAGAGGAGGTAGAGGCCCCTCCTCTGTAAGCTCAGGCCCCCCTATAGAGGAGGGGCCTCTGTAAACTCAGGCAGAGGAGGTAGAGGCCACTCCTCTGTAGGCTCAGGCAGAGGAGGAAGCGGTTGCTGGTTCTAAAAGGCAGGGGGCACTGGTTGCTGGAAGGGCTCATTGCTCTCGGTGGCCCTGACTGCAGCCCCAGAGCAATGTGTGGCGCTAGTTGTTGCTCCAGGGCCGTGTGTGACACTGGACCCACAGGTGGCTTTGCCCGGCGTAAGGGAGATGGTACGGGGCGTGGCTGGTTTTCTGGAGCAACCTGCTGAGCTTCAGCGTGTAGGAATTCCCATGTGGCGCTCCTAGCACACCCCTTTAGCACCCCCCTAAAATTATTTTTGGGGTGCCTTCTGGGTGCTCCCATGCCCGGTCCTTCCTTATGAAATCATCAGTAAATTCCCCCTAACGTCATGCTCTTCTGGATCCTGATCTTTGTGCTTCTCATTTTCTCTTGAATCCTTGGGTGGAATGCAGGAAAGGAACCAAACGCAGAGCGTAAAAGCATCAGTGGGTTTTATTACTCAAATACACAAGACAACAACAACCAGACTGACCAAGTATTTAAAAACAGATATGACAAACAAACACACACCAAATACAAATGGTCGTGAAATGGGACAATGAGAATAAGACCGCAGTGGAAACCAACAACCTAAATGAAACCTGGTGTGCGTGATTACAAACAGACCAAACTGAAATTAAAAAGGTGGCCAACTGAAATAATCCCAGAGTCGTTATATTTATATTGTGCAATGCACACATAAAACGAATTAATTGTGCTTTAAAAAGAAAATATTTAAATATAATGGAATAAAAACACTAAAATATACATCAAATCTACAAGTCTAAAATATTCTGGTAGTTTATTCCTGTTGTATGCAGCCTAACTGCTAAATGCAGCTTCCCCATGTTTAGTTTGGACTCCAGCTGACCCCAGTTCGTGGATATAAGAGCCCTGCTCAGTTATATAAATAAAAACCATTTAGTGATTTATAGACTGAAAGCATCACTTTAAAATATTTTCTGTAAATAATTGGAAGCCAATATAAGGATTAGGAACTGAAATGATGTGCTTTGTTCTTTAGTCCTGGTTAACATTCTAGTAGCAACATTCAGTCCAGTTATGAGTCCATTACAGTAGTCAACCCTACTGGAAATAAAAGCATCTTAGTCTATCAGAACACATAAATAGTATCTGCCCTTGGTTTATAGGGCCCGAGAACTTAGCTCTTTACTAATACTAGTGCTTCTATTTTTGTTAGCAAACACAATAACATCTGTCTTATCTTTGTTTAATTGTAGACAATTTTGCTTCATCCAGGCATTTATGTGTTCTATACAGTGACAGAGTTAGTACATTGAGCTGTAGTCACACAGTTTGAGAGCCATATATATTTAAGTATCATCTGCATAGCTATGGTAGTTCATGTTGTTGTTCTGTAGAATTTGGCCTAGAGGTAGAGACTGAACAGAAGTGGTCCAAGGACTGAATCCTTGGGGAATTCCCACTACATGCTCTCTGAGGTGTCGAATCTCTGTGCGCTGTACAGCGAGCGGAGCTGATGAATTTGGCACTGATAAACTCGTTAAGAAAATTGTGTGTTCAAGAATCTACTTGCAGAAACAAATTGATATACATAGGTCACAAAGTGGAGTAGTGCATTGCTAAACATGGAAAACCATTTACAGATGAGAGATGAATCATCAAAACGAGACTCAGTGGACCTTCTTCCACTGCTCCATGGTCCACGCGACCTCGTACGCGGCAGATTGTGAGACACTGTGTGTTGTGACACATTCCTCCCATACCATCATGCACATTATCTGTAGACCTTCTGTTGGTAGACCTTTTGTCAGTCTGGGCTATATGGACTAGCCTTGGTTGCCCTTGGGCATCGATGAGGACATCTGACACCCTGTTGCTGGTGTGGTTTGTCCCTCCTCGGACCACTGTCGATAAGTAGTCACCACTGCTGACCGGGAGCACCCCACAGTTTGGCCCTTGTCAAAGTCAATTAGTCATTAACTCCTGCCCATTTCTCCTGCATACAACACGTTGACTATGATTGTTTGCAGACCGTGACATGTGCCCTAACGAGATGTTTTGGCTCTACCGTGTATGTGCTGCTAATTGGAAATCAACGTAACGTGACCTCTGCAGCTCTGTTTGTATTATAGTCAGCTTAAAATAGTTTTTATTTCCCTGATGTTTCTGTTATATTGTCAACCACCTGGTGATTTTGGAAAAATGTTTGATTGAGATGCATTTCTATGATGTTGGAGAAATTCCTTCGACTCAACCTGTCTCTTCCTTCCCTGCTACATTAAAAACTCCCCTCTAAATTTGAAATTAAACTGTGCTGACAAGCTTCTACATTGCTAGCAGCTGGCAAGCCTTATTTTATTATTTTAATAGGTTCAGCGCCAACATGGCATCAACACAGAAAAAAATGCTGCTTATTATTTTCTACTTAAATCAAAGCATACAGATCTTTTTTACCAAGGCTTGGCTGTTTTGGTTTTCAGTTTTTTCGTCTGACCTGAAGGATACAGAGTCAATTTGGAAGGAGCTTTGTAAAAAACGTCTCGCATGAGGCTGGCAAACCTGATGAATTCAAAAGGACTTTGTCCCCGTTAAAAAATAATGTGTGCAAGAATCTCAATGGAGAAAAAAATCTAGATACATAGTTGAGAAACAAAGTTGAGTAGTGCTAAACATGATTTACTGATGAGAAATACACTAAAGAGGCATTCTTCAGTAGATTGGAAGCTTGATGGATTGTCCAAAATCAGTAAACTCAAACAAACATTAGTGCGTAAAAACGCTTATATGTTTTGTTTGGCTCTTGATAAGATTTTGGTTTGTGAACTAGATTCTACATTTAGCTGTTTACATCCATAAATCAAAATGAACATGTAGTGACAATGGTGGTATTCATAATTTTTTTTATGTAAAAATAAAATACACAGTGAGTGTTCAGTGCATATTGCAGCTGTGATATATATATATTTTAGTAAATGTTTGCATTTGCGATCCCCTGGCTAACATGAAACCCAGGTCATCTCTCACAGTCATACTGTTCTGTTAGCTCCTCCAATGAAACTGTGTAGTCCGGTTTAAACGTAGTTTAATCTTTTTTATTGTTTTGAATGTCAACATAGTCCCAGTTCCAGTATTCTTCATTGGAAAAACTGTTTCAACAAAATGTATGTATAAAATACTTAAATATACTTAAATTGTACAGGTGAATGTAGTATATTTTACACGATCTAAAGAAATGTTTGCTGATAGTGAAAGATAAGACCTGTGTAGCAAATAGCTTTTTCGCATTTAGGTCTACTGTCTTTATGTTTGGCTATAGGGCACCGGAATATTTTAACTTATTCTTGTGATTTTATTACTGATGGATGTTAAAGTAGAAATTTGACAAACGTCTTTTGAACTTTCAAATTGATTTAAAGTGACCGTATCTATGTTCTCTTTTTAGAAATGATTGATTGTCTTCTAAGCAGGAGTTGTGATCTGTTCCATCTGGCAAACTGACTGTTATTGATACTGTTTTTGCCATACCACGGGAACTGCTCCCACCAAGTTAATGTAATGAGCATGTCAAGGAAAAAGAAGCTCTTAAAAATAGGTAACATATAGATGAAGGTGACTGCCAGCGGGAGAGAGAGAGAAAAAAAGTGAAAGATTGAGAGCTAAAAAGATTGACAGAGACAGAGAGTAGAGTTTGAGTGAGCGGTTCAGAGATGGAATATAAAAATGTGTCAGAAGAAGAATTAGAAGTGGGGTCTAATCAACACTTAGATCTTTACAGCTTTTGCTAAACAGCTCTACCCTCTGTCAGGTCTCTCAGAGATACATATGGTATGTTCTGTTAAAAACACTGTACTGTATTCGACTGTGAAAATAAAATCGCAGACTCCCCGTCACTCCATATTTATTACTTAGTATCTATACATTGCTTTCAACAGATCTAAAGAGGTAATGCATGGAGCCTACAGACACCACCAACGTCTATGCTCACCAGCTTTCAAATGTAACATGCATTTTAATTGTTTACTCTTCACAGTTTTATAATGCATATTTTTACCTAATCAAATGACCAGTGTTGCTCACTAATCATGTCAACGTCAATAAATCATCAAAATATATTTTTTATTTTAGATTCCGTCACTCAGAGTTGAAGAGTACCTATGATAAAAATTACAGACTCCTACATGCTTTGTAAGTGGGAAAACCTGCAAAATCGCCAGTGTATCAAATCCTTGTTCTCCGCACTGTATATGCTCTTGTAATATATTCTGTAATTTTGTTAAAATTCTGTAATTTAAATGCAATCAGTTTTAACTAGGTAACTACTGTCATTGTAGTTTTATTGTAAACATTCTATATACTGACAGTGTAAGCGAAGAAAATTGAACCGTCCACAGCTTCCAACTCTGACAGCATGATCAAAAATGTTGTCGTTGATCAATCTGCTGGAGGAGCACAGGACTTCCCTCTCCACAGAGTTCAGATCATCGATCCGACCGCTTGAGGCCAAAGTCGAAACTGCCTCCTGGTCACAGTGACTAAAGATGCTCAAAGTATTACATCCATAGAAACTTCAGCATACTTGTTTGAAGATCTGATAGAGGCACTCGAGACAACCTGCGTGGCTATGGCGGACAGCAATGCCCAGCTAAAAGCCAAGGCCTCAGCCTTAAACCCGAGTTGTAGGAATGCCTTCTGAGTCCTCTAGAGTCTATTGAATGGACCCACCCTACGGCTTTATGTTCGGAGATGCTGCAGGAGATCTTCAGAATGCTGGATTTAGTTGTGTTGTGGTTTGTCTGTTTTTTCTCTATATTTTGCTTGTTGTTTTCTCACCTCCCTCACTCTTGGATCTGCAGCACCAAATCGGGTAAAATCACCACCACAATACTTCCTATCCACTACCTCTAGCAGGGGAGTGCGCTTCATTTTTCTGGAACATTAAAGGGATGAACAACGCAATCAGAGCTAATAAGGTGTTGACATAGCATCGTCTCCAGGGCAACAGCTTATTTTTGCAAGAAACATTTAACCCTCTCCATATTAAGAAGGTCTGGATGGGCCATTTCTTCCGCTCAAAATGCTCTAACAGGGCGAGGGGCTGCCATTACTATTTACCAGTATGTTAGAACCAACAAATAATATCATGGATTACAATCCAATGATCCCTGTGTTGTACTCTCAGGCATGCCTGCACAACAATCTAGTAAAATGTTGCCCAAAAAATCATTGGGGGGGATTTGAACCGTTTTCAAGATGTGAGTCTTGATGTCGGTAGCTGTGACATATAGGAAGCGTTTACAGCATTTATCTGCGGAAAGGTCATAGACCATGTGTCTGAATCGCAGACGGTTAAAAGATCCTGGCTGTTGGCAATAACAGACAAATTCTCTCTTAAATGTATTGTATATTTGAGAACTTTTTACCAAAGTCTTGTCTCTCCGGTAGGTAATACCAGACATAATCTCACCAGACCAAATAGACTTCACACTAGGGAGACAGTCATTTCTTACACTAGGAGAATACTTAACATTCTTTTTTCTCCCACGTCAAACTTACCCGAAATTCTAGTGTCTCTTGACGCAGGAAATGCCTTTGAGATATGCCTTTTTTCTTGTTTTAGAGAAGTAAAATTGTACCTCCTTGATTTGACTTATTTATGCCTCCCAATAATTATGTCCCCCGTACTCAATCACAACCAGTTTGTCTTCAAAGCGGGACATGCCAAGGCTGCCCCTTCTCTTCCCTGTTATTCAATATAGCAATAGAGCGAATGGAGTGTCCCACTTTGAAGACAAATTGGTTGTGATTGAGTATTATTTGTGTTCAAACAAGGTTTTTAGTGGGGTGGTTCTTGTCTCCAACAGAATAAGCTGGGGCAGGGGTGCGTCAACAGTTAGCCTGGTGTTGGTTTTGCCCGGAAGCTCTGAGTAGTGCCAAAATCCTAAATTTTACATCGTACTCTGCTACGCTGCGCCCTCTCTGGTGCAAGGAAAAAAGTATCTTGGATGCATCCAAAACCCAACTGGATGATCAAACATCATCTTCAATTCCGTTGTGAATGCGCTGTAGGACTCGGTGAAGGGTCCTTATTGCACCCAGATTCCCTAGGCCCACTTTAATGCTTCTCCTCGGAGAAGTCCCATAACGTTGAGACAGCCTGGCGAACAGGGTCAAAATCTGTTGGGTTCATGACCTGGCTGGATTGTACTGCCGGGAATCAGACTGGTTTGAACCTAAAAGCAGACGGACATGGATAAGAAGCGTAACGGGGATTTGGTGTTGACATAGATTCCAATCCTCTAACAGGCCTGTTTGGTCGGCTCATGAGGCCAGGTGTACCCACTGCAAGGCAGCACGCCAGCTGTGAACCTTGAAAAGCTAAGATTCTCAATAAAAGGATCACTGAAGTCCTTCCATAAAACTTGGAGCACGATCTCATTATTTCACCTGACGATGTACAGGTGGATCCTGCCTATCATGTGCTATATGATGCCCATAAAACTTAATGATCATTTTTTTTAAATAGGACCATCGGTGAGTCTGTGTTTGGATATATAATCAGGAGGTGAAGGTTGCATAACACCACTCAGAAAGTTCCATGAAAAGGCTGCCCATTTAACACTTAGCTGTGAAACATGGGGACAGAAAGCCCAACTATCAATTTAAAGACGATACAGGGGTCAGTTTACTTAGTTACTTAGAGTTTCCTACACTGGACCATGACTTGATCTGTATCCATGGTTGTTTATTGATGCAATTACTTAAATGTCCATCCATTCACACTTGCTAATAAGTTAGCCACATCAAAAAAAGCTGCTACCATCCAACCATAATTGATCACTATTTCACTTTATTGAATTATCAATGGTTCACTGTTTAAGCCTATTGCTAAAGTTTTAACTTTTCTTGTTTACTGGAACCCTGGAGGGAATCTAACATAATAAACCTGACATTGCATGCTTTATCCAATATTAATTTAGCCACAAAGGACTATCAGCCTGTCTTTGCAACACACAGACATCAATCATCCAAGGCGTACAGATATCATGAGTATATCACATTGCTAATTCCAGACATTGAGAAGAGAGAGGCACTGGACGTTATCTGAATAGATAGATGGGCATTGGTTGATACAGAAGTCCACGGCCTTAACGGCACCGGGTAAATGTTCATTTTCTTTTGGCTGTAGTTCTGGTGAATGTTAAGCAATACGTCTGAATAGGGAAGAGTAGACAGCTTATTGAAAACCACTGTCACAAAGTCAAAATTGTTCCTGCGAATCACTAGATTCACATAACTTCATCAAGCAAATATGACAGATGGGTGGTGCCAGATCGTTTATTTTAAATGTAGTTATTCAAGAGTAATGCTTTTATCCAGATGGACCTACAGTGCATGCATTTTAATATACATGTTACAGCCTGGCCGTGCTCGCTGTATGTTAGTTATAGTTTGTGATATTCTATATTTGGTTTCAAGCCGCTGCGTTTACCCCCCCCCCCCAATTTCCTATGTTTGGCGTTAATCAAAGTGATGTTGCTGCCCAAGTCGATTGTCATCAACACAAGTTCATTAAAAGTCCTTGTTCCACCACATCTGCACCTGCTTCCTGTCTTACCTCGACCTTACAATGCCTGAGTGAAACATTTACACATTTTAGTAGTAGTAAGCACAGTCAACTGAAATAATGTGTTAAATTAAAAAAATGAAGTACAATAAAAGGGGTGGCTGTGAATTTATTATAGGTACTAAAATGTCTGTTTTAAGAGTCTCGGACTCAAATAATCCTGCTGTGGGGAATACAATTTCAGCTAATTCACAGTATGTCTACATATTAAAAAAATGGCCGATTCAGAACATCCCGATGTTACACGCTGTAACTGTATCAGCAGTTATCAACACGTGGCGGAGCCATTTACTACAGCAATCATGACCTTTTATTTCTGTTTGGAGAAAAAGGTCTCCTGTTTGTCCATGTTCTCCTTAGCTGCCTTAATACACTTTCCATAAAGCCATCTAGTAAAACAAACAGCGCTCCCTTTACTCTCTAAGTACACAGACATCTATACCATGACGTGTACTGTCACTTTTATCTGCCACTGTGTTGTCATTCTCTGGTGAGTGCATTCTGGGCATTGTAAACCAAAGCTGTTTGCTAGTTTTAGTGCAGCCATTGTTCACTGACACAAAAAAGCTGTCTGGCTTTCAGGCTGGCAGAACTCCGGAGCGCTTTAACGGCAGCCAAATGTTTATCGTTGTTTCGACACCACATAGGAAACAAGAAAGCGGAGGGTATGTAGATACCTATGGATTCCAGGAGACGGAGGGAGGATTTATCCTGCGGTGAAACATGCTAACACTATTCCGTGTTCACAGCGGCCTTGTGTCTACGACAGGAACGCATGTTTTCACTCATTTCACACATTTCACACATTTCTACGGTTTGCGTTGTCTTTCTTTCCTTCCTACTAGTTCTCCCTCTCCGTATTTGCAGCTTGTGACATAACCTCGATGCTGAACCGTTGATTTTGACTTTGGATGAGAAGTGTCAACATCATGTGGCTGACATGAGAAGTGCTATCTGGGCTTCAGTAGGTGGATGAAAACCCTTATATCAGGTTTCTGCCTTTATCCACGCTCTTGCTTTTACTCTCCTACATATGCGTATGTATTTATTTTCATCCTCTAGTCTCTCTCTCTCTTTCTCTCGTTTCTGTCGCTTTTCTTTTCCTTTTTCTACACCTCTTTTTTCTAGATCCCTTTACCCGTTGAGTCTCTACTCTACGGTAGTATGTGCAGCCAGGGCTGTTCTGCTTCATTCTAATTGCATCCTTTCGATTAGAAAAGCTTGTTTTCCTTGATTACTTTGATGTTGAAATGGGAGCAAGGGAGCAATTCACATTCACTCTGCAGTTCTGTTCGCCCCCCCAACTCTTTTGTGCTAACAGCAGAATTCCTATTCATATATTGGCACTGGAACTAAATTACTGCAAACATCTCTGTGTGCCAGCCATGCAGAACGGATCGGGATGAGACTGCAACAAGACAGTGCCCCCTGCTGTTCACCACCGGGACAGGTTCATGACCAGTCATTCCAAGCACGTATGTCATGACGGCCAAAAGAAACACATTGGAATGGGTTCCGGGAATCTTTGTCGAATAAATTACTCATGGCTAGATTCTTGACTGTGATCTCAGGACATTACACGTTTGTGCTCGGATATTCACTGAGATGCGGAGGGACATGAATGAAAACGAAGCCCCAGCAGACGAGTTAACTGCCAGGGTATTAGAAGTCAATCAATATAGAGATTGAAATGTTTGCAGTCTTCTCCAAATATGTGAAAAGCAATATCTATATAGACTATTGTACGGTTAACAATTTGGTCAAAGTGGATCTAGATTGAGATGCTATTGTACTGTGGCTTAGGGTGGACATCTCAGGAAGGCTCTTACAGAGATGATCTGAAGGACAAAGAATCAGATGTCCTCCTTCAATGACACTTTATTGCAGCGGAGAAGAGAAGCATGTCAGCTCCAGCAGCCCCCTACCGTGCACCCCCACTGGGATCTGAACGCATCAACCCAACCATCTACCAAGAGTCTCATAACAACACAGGAACACATCAAGGCAATTCTTTATCTTTCGCTGGGTCTACACTTTCCCCAATTCTAAATCTGAGAGACCGTGTCTGTTTTCTGCAACCCAATATCAACTGTGTGGCGAGCGACAGCGGTTTAAGTGTACGCAAAGCAAAAAACAAACACTTTGGCTAATTAGGCTTTTAGCAGTCAGATATGGGTCAATTTGGGGGTTGATGCAGCTGCTGGAAGCCCAGCTGGAGCCAAAGCCCGGAGATAAAAGCAAAGATAAAAAGGCCCTTTTCCGCATGTATCTGGGGCTCAGGAGGAAATCACAGCATATATCACACCATTACAACGATAATGCAGTGGTAGACTGTGATATATTTTACGGTATTAGTCTACATAATTGACAGCGGCGACGCCAATAACTAAAGCCAATATCACTGTAATATGAACCGCGGCACCTGGGGAAAATATTTGTTTTATTAGCATCCTGTTAATTCCAGTCTTGTGCCGCTTCACCCGGTTGAGAGCCCCTGCGGTCTGCCCTGTTATATCCAGCCAAACTAAAGGCCACGTAACACAACAGTATGTAGGTCACGGTTTAATCGTTGTCATGGTATCTCCGCCACTTTACGAGGTGTTTGTTTTCTATTAGCCTGGATGAATTGTGGAATGGGGGTGGGAGAACTGGGGGGTGCGGAGGGATTGAGCAGCTGGTGTGGCGCCTGCTGTGAGACTGCTGGTACTGTACCAGGACAGCAGGTTTCCCTGGAGTTCCCTGCCCACCTGGAAAGACTGCGTGTTTCCTGACAACTCAGCGATGCCTGTTTGGAAGCGCGCGACACAACATGGAGACCTCCTGGCCTGACAGGAACGCGTTCCCCTGATCTCACCCTGATTTGCTTTCATCTGAATTTCACCGCCAGAGCTAAACGTCTGACCAGATTTGTGTCGTTGATGCCGCGTTGCGCCTGCCCCCGACTTCAAGGCACATGAAGATACATAAACTTCTTCACACACAAATGTAAACACATAGACAGTCATATATGGCTACAAAAGTACACATAGCAATGCGCACAGATACACACATGCCTACCAACTGTTATCCTTAAAATTGGATTAAGCTTTAATACGGCTACATCCGTGTAGCAGATGAAGATAGGAGGTCTGCATAATCAGGTAGCACTGCCCACTTGATTTTGCCTGCTGTTGAATGTAACAATTTAAGTGAAAATCTATGGATAACCATTATACAATGTGACATCTAATTAAACCAATAAGGATGTGAAATTACTTCATATAGACCTAATTTAGACAGTCAAGAAAAAAAGAATACATCAAGTATTGTCAGCAGTTTATAAGAAATAATTATTTCCCACGTGGAACTTCCCTATGGGGCTGTGTCTGTTCTCCTCGCTTATATTGAATCTGGCTGTAAATAGATAGCAACTGCTATGCGCTCTACGTGTAATTCAGAGTGATTAGCATTTGTGATTTAAGCTTATTCTTCATTAACCTTGTTCTTCATTACTTTCTTTAGCTTATTCTGATAGGAGCCAATAGAGACAGTGACGGCTCATGGGATTGGCCTACACATCTCTGCCACTAACAGAGCAATAGCCATAGAGCAATTCTGTATAGCACATTATGGCATTGATAAGAGTACAGTCACTTAATTTAATATACTATAATTTTTTTGTCCAAAACTTAATGTCTAGTTTTTGATTATTGCCTGGCTATTTGTTTGTCAAAGTGTATCTACAGTGCTACTATTGTCCATTCTCCCGCTCAACTCCAGTCACTACACACCCTGGAGTCATCATTACGCACACATGTTCCTCATCACACAGCTTATATATGACAGTCTTTGTCCAAGTATTGTTTTGTGTTATGTCCGTATGTGTGTGTGTGTGTGTGTGTGTGTGTACTACCTGTTGCAAATCGTTCCGTCCTAAAGCCGTTGTTTATCCTGTGCCCCTTTCTTCACACCACCGTGACAACAGTTTCACGAGATTCAACAACATATCTTAGCAATTTCTGAAAGGAGAAGCTTCTATTTCTCAGAACAACAATCGACTGGGAATTTTCCGAAAATAGTTCAATATTTTAGGTCAAATGGTAACATGTCAACCTGCTAGTGCGAGGAACCCAAATATCTTTATTAAGATGGCTTTACTTAATATTCTCTCGGCAACAAATAATTATTGGTAAATTAAATTATAATATCCTACAACTTCCATTTTAGGTTTCTAACTGAAACTTGGTTAACTGAGGCCTGTAGTGCTACTATGTTTCACAAGACAGCACCCAGACATTTTTAATATATGAATACATGTTGAAATGGTAGGAAGAGGAGGAAGGGTAGGTGCTGTATTCAACATTCCAGTGCAAAGAAATTGCACTTGGTAATTATATTTATTTTAAATACCTCTGTTTTATGTACATTACATACATACAAAGCATGCACTCTATTACTGTGCTACCAACTCCTCCTATAGGAACCCAGAACATCATGCATAATGAAGCATGCCTTCTGCAGCATATAATGAATTGGCTCGTTTCTTCAGAGAAAAAATCTAAAGTATTAGGCAGACCATAACTACACAGACGCCACTATAACCATCAAGAAATAACTTTGTCTATAATCTCACAATTTAATAGAATTGACCCAAAAACGCTAGAATAAACAGTTGCATATCTTAATGCTTCCACATGTTGTCTTGACACAATACAATTAGATCCTTTAAAAACTATTTTTAACTCCATAACAATGGATCTGCAGCAAATTGCTCATAGCTCTCTGCAATCAGGGGTTTTCCCACCAGCTGCCATTAAGCCTCTATTAAAAGAAGAACACTGGATGCAACTATTTTGAACAACTATAGACCTGTATTAAATCTACCTATTATCGCCAAGATAATTGATTATTGAGAATATTGTCTTAAATCAACTCAGAAAATTTGTCAACAGAAGCGGCCTCCTTGAAAAAATCAGGCTTCCGGCCTCACCACAGTCCCAAAACGGCTCTGATAAAAGTATTAAATGATATACGACTTAATACTGATTCGGATAAAATGACAGTTTTGTTTCGATTAGATCTTAGTGCTGCATTTGAGACTGTAGATCATATAACATTTCTGGACAGGTTAGAAAATGTGCTAGGACTCTCCAGGACTGTTCTTAATTGGTTCAGGTCTTATATGGTGGGCAGTGTTACTTTGTAACCATCTGCAATCATGAATCTGACAAGGTAGTTATGACATGTGGAATTCCCCAGGGATCAGTTCTCGGACCACTTCTGTTTTCAGGTTTATTTGTCAAGTCTGTTTATGCATACAAGGAATTATTCTGACCCATAGCTGCAGCATTTAGAACACACACTTTTTTAACGTACATGAATGGTGCAAAAAAACACACAGCACAAACAGTTTCACAAGAGACCATGCTTTGTGGCACAAGTAATGGATAAATATAGTATATGCCATATATACCTCTGGGCCAAATTCTACAGAACAACAACGATAACTATCATAGTTATGCAAATGATACTCAGATATATATGGCTCTTGAGCCATATGACTGCAGCTATATAGACTCACAGTGCCCATCTATAGAGCACATCAATCTCTGGATAAACCAAATGTGTCTACAATTAAACCAAAATTAAACAGAGATTATTGTGTTTGGCAACAAAAATAGAAGAACTGATATTAGGAAAGAACTGGATTACACTTTTACACCACAGGGGATGGTGCTTATTGACGCTGCCCCCTGCGCTGCACACGGGGTCACTCTGACCAGGTCATGATCCACCGGATTCCTGCAAACAGACAAAAATGAAAGCTCTGTAGTGAGGACATCAAAGCAGTGAACCAGTAAAGCTGTTGAGGATGTTCAGGCATGCTTAGACTGCACTGACAGGGACTTTAGCAATACCACCAGTCTGGATGAGTACACAGAGGCTGTGACATCATACACCAGCTTCTGCGAGGACTGCTGTATTCCATCAGGGTTAGGGTTAAGGTTAGTTAGGGTGAGTTATAATAATGACAAACCTTGCATTAATCGTCGAAGTACAGGTTAATGGCTGTGAAAAAAGCAAAACGACTGTACTCCGATTTATTAAAACGTCAGTCATCTGCAAATGACTTTACATTAGTCTGGCGGGGCCTTAGGCAAATTACAAACCAAAAAGCCCCTACCTCCACTAATGACCCTTGGATGGCCAACGACCTGAATGAGTTCTACTGTCGCTTTAAAGGACAATGGGACAGTCCTGACATCATCGACTTAGCTCCAGCCCACCTCTCCCACTACAGGAGGGGTAGGGGCCACTCTCAAACTGCCCACCCCAGTGGCGCCCTCCTCCCCCTCGTCCTCCCCCAACACAATGTCTTCTCTCTCTGTGCTAGAGAAGGACGTAAACAGGCATTTAAGAGACAGAACCCCAGCTAAGCAGCTGGCCCTGACTCTGTCTCTACATCTACCCTGAAGCACTGTGCTGATCAGCTTTTTCCAGTGTTCACAGATATATGTAACACCTCACTGGAAATATGCCATGTGCCATTTTGCTTCAAGACCTCCACCATCATTCCCATTCCCAAGAAACCAAGGATCACAGGACTAAATGACTACAGACCCCTCGCCCTGACCTCATAAACATCTCCTACTAAAGCCAACCCACAGCTCTGATGTGGAAACAAGGAACTAGTTTACATTTTTGTTGGAATTTCCTAAACATCATAAAAAGAAGCAATGCAAGCAGAGCAGTCTAACCAAAATGTAGGGTGATTGACAAAGAATTGAAAAATTGTGTTTTAATTTTCCTTTCTCAAATACATTTTTTGTTCTGAAAATATACTTTATATACTAAGCTTTTGCTTTCAGAACAATTACTTCTGATTGTAAAGAAAAAGGTTTTGCCTCTGACATATGTACCTCCATACCAGACGACTGGGTCAGAGCATCTCTGAAACGTTAAGGCTTGTGGGGTACCTACCGACTGTGTTCTGACTGTGTTCCAACTGTGTTCCGACTGTGTACTGTGGAGGGATTGGCACCAAGGCTCATCAATGGAGGAGGGAAACAATGGCTTCCTTGCCTGGTCCGAACCGGACAGAAGGTTTAGGGAAGTCACAGAAAATTGTGATGACGGTTATGAGAGGAATGCGCAACAGCACACAATGCATCGCACCCTGCTGCGTATGTGGGGCTGCTTTGCCGCAGACCATTCAGAGTGACCATGATGCCCATAACGCTTTGGATCATCAGTGTATGCGTCTTGGAAATTGTCACTTTCAATTCTCAACCTGCGGGAGTGTTGGATGATAAGTCTACATGAATTGTAATATACTAAATCTCTATGATATACAGTAGTCTACTGCCTGTACTGATCATGGAACTGCGCGCAAGATCTCGGCTTCATGAGAATTTCATTAACTATTTGTGGGGTTTTTTGTGATGCTGGGCAAAACCCACACAGCAGTGATAGCACTCACGAAGAAAGTAGTGTAGGGTAAAACAAAAACACGCAATGGAATGAATTGAAATGTTAAACAGGACATTCTTGTGGTGTTGTTTTCTCTCTTTCTGTGCTTGTATCTTGAAAAGAAAGGACAACTTCACATTTTGTTATGTTACAGAGAAAATTGGCTGTCACATTTAATGAGTCATCACTTGAAGTACCTAGCGTTATGAAAATGTGTCTAATGCATGCTACAAAACACTCCAACCAAATCATATTATATAAGAATCTCATTTTGGATCATCATTTTGCACTCAATGTTTTTACTTTTCCCAAATGTGCAATAAAAACACGTTTAAATTATGCTGTTAACGTTCAGCAATACCATTATACAAATGGTGGATTTTCTGGTTATAAATTGAGTGCAGAGACGTTATTCAGATTTCCTACACACTACGTGGGCTGGTGGTGTTTCGCATCAGTTTCACATGGCCCCAGGCTGCATTGTGATTTTACCACTCTCTAACTTACCTTTCACTAAAGCATTGTTATATGTTATTTTGTTTCACCTTGCTGCCCAAATTATTGCTTTTTAATTTTTTTACAACGATAAGCTAAGAAATATTAACTTGGTAGATGTTGTTTCACCTTCCACTGACAAGTTTTTAAACATTATCAATTCATCTTTTATGTAGATGCTGGAATTATGAGAAAATTAAGTAATCCAGTCAGAATACAGCTTATTTGTACACACACTTCTACCTCGCTAACTTCTCCACTCAAGATTAATAACTGTCTGAAAGAAGTGTTACCTAATTTCTACATTTAATCTTACAGCATGCTAAAAAATAGAAAAATTCAAAAAAATTGAATTAAGTGACATTTACGCAAAAAAAGGGTCTGAATCGTCTCGTACGATTTTGTAAAAAAATAAAAAGCTTCGTATTTTTCAATTTAAGAACAGATAACAAAAGGGGAAAAAATGTATACCCCCCTTTTTTCACACATCTTTCTTAAAAGTAGTCAATCAATCCTAGAGATATCCAGTAAGCCCCTGTATGAGACCTTTACTCACATCATAAATGCTACAATTTTATTTACATCACCACCAGGCTTTTCTCTGGACAAACAGTCCTGTTTACCCAGACAGTTGGTGAGACAGGAGAACGCTGGAGGAAAGAAGCAGGTCCATTTAAACCTAACGTGTAACAAATTCAGTCTCAAATGGCACCCTAGTCCCCTCTATAGATATGGGTTTTTGAGTGTATTATATAGGATCTAGGGTTATATTTGGGATAGAGTCCGTGAGTGTTATTTCAGCAGGCTGACTGGCCAGAGGCAGAGGCCACAGAATTAGGTCATCCTGTTTACCAAGCTACAGTGTATTCCTTCATACCCCCAGAGAGCCACTGAGCTAATATTGTTATCCAGAGAGCAGGGCAGACTGAAAGTACCATGGTTACCAGACATCATGTACAGTACCAGCTACAACTCAAGGACCCCACTACACCGGCCACTAAAATAGATCTTGAGACATAAGGAAGTGTCCGTACCCTATACGCTTCAGGAAAGTATCATAAACTCACGCTAAGCTTGCTTTCTACACCCTGTTTATTCTTGTTGTGTACTCCATTGTGATCCCATTCCACCTTCTTCTATGCCACCCATAATGTAATACTATGCTCTATGGTGATGATGACTGATTATTCACCGATATCTAGTATCGGAGTATTCATATGATTCCATGAGCAGGAATAATAGCCTACATGTAAAGCAGAATGCAAACGCCTCGCAGTGATTCCGTAACGCAGAGCTGTACAAGTCATGTGATCAAATCTACAGTATGTCATTGGTGCAGCCCTTCCCCACAGGCAAGCAATTTATATGCAATCTGAGCGCTGGGTGTTTGACCCAACCCCCGAGAGCTCATGCTGACAGTAGTAATCAAAAATATGTTTTATTTTTTTTTACATTCCCAAGCTGGGCTCCTCCCGTAAATGCTGTAGTGGCGTTGGGCTTCTGCATGCCACATTTGAGAAATAATTTTGTTTATTATTTCATGTGTCAAATGAAGGAACTCTCTGTGGGTCTTTGGGTGTCACGAACATGCACAATAAATAATTCCTTTTGACACATTAAACAAGCCTTATGAACAGTCTGGACTAAATTATGACAGGATGACGCTTGATAATGTCTATTTGTCTATTCAGCTCTTAAGGGGCTCTGTGGAAACGAATTGTGACATAACAGAATAAAAAATGTATATCCTAAAATATAGCCTATTTGTTGCTTATTGCTGGTGTTAGCGTGCATATGTGTTTGTTTATGTGCGCTGTAAAGGTGCTGATTGTTCATTAGAAATGTGTTGTGTTCAGGGTGCTGTAACAGCACAACAAGCAATGTCATCTGCCAATGTCATTTCACGCTTGGTCAACTGTGAATCAATTTCATTCCGGGGAACAATTACTCAAGATTGCAAAAGGTATTTTTTCTTCACTACAATCATAATCAAATCATTTTGCTTTAACATACTGTGTCAGGTCAGGTACAATCAGGCCAGACACAGTGCTTTGAAAATAATGCCAGGACACTTTATTTCCACACCTCCAAAATGTTAAGATTTTTCTTGAATTTTCTTAAATCTAAAGCTACAGTGAAATATTTGGCTCTTTAAAGGTTCTACTTTTCTCTGGCTAAATAAAAGTAAATACCAATCGTGACTCATGTGACCTTTGAGAATCCTGCAGTTTACATTGTGGAATCACGCCAGTCGAACAGTACACTTGATATCTGAAAGATATCTGGAAAGGCTCTCAATCACTTCTGGAACTCATGGGGAAAGTGGTATAGCCTCCAAGCTTGGCAGACAAAAAAGAGGGGTTTAGTAACAAATTGTCACGACCCCAGGTGTAGTGCAGGATGAATGGAACCAAATGCACAGCTTTTCCGTTTAAGGGTTTTAATGAAAATAAAACAAAGCAAGAGCAGCAAAAACATATAGACTTAACTAGCAATGAAAGGCACTTAATTAAGCGACTTACTAAATTAAAAGAAACGCTACATGTCACACTACCCTGACCTACACGGACATAACACAAAACAATAAACTGCACCCAAACCCAGAAACAGAGAGAGCTAAATACAAATACGAATCAACTAAACGAGGACCAGGTGAGAACAATTGAAAAAGAACAAAAAGAGGATGACTAGTCATTCTAGTCACCACACAAATACACATTTACAGAGTCACAAATACATATTCTTAATCGTTTTTTTCTACTGGGGCATGGTGAAAATGTCCAAAGGAGGTTATATGTCTTCTTGCAACTTTTACTGGATGAAGATAGTTTCATCTGGACGTTAGAATGAGCATTTCTTTGAAGTTTCTAGAACATAATTCTACATGGATACACCTAATGCTTAAGCAGATAGAGAAGCTTATCGGTTATGATGATTGCTTAATAAGCAAGATAACCTGAAGTTTTTAGTGCTATTTAGCAAAGGGTCATTCATGGATCAGTCAACTCCACCACTTGGATGGCTCTCCAATTAGCGATGCGGTCAATAAAGATCTGAGACATGTTCTGGCCTGTGGTTGGACATGGATGGAGAGATATATTGCCGACACTGAATAATGTATTTGCGGAAGGTCGTTTTTGAATAATCTACTGAAGGGCCTAAAATTCAATGGTCGATGGTTGACTGGGGATGAAAGATGATCAAAAGTGGTCTTTTTCAGAATTTTTAATAAAAATATATAGAATATCTTAGGATACACACCCTTAAAAACACAAAAAAAATCATACAAGTAACCCAGCAATGTGGCGTCGCAGGAATCTTAGGCTAATCATAATTTAAAGAATAAAGTAGACATGTTGGGTTAAGTTGTGTCTGGTTATTAAAATCATTAGGCTTAGTAGATCTGTAAAAATTGTCATTAACATTCCCGACTTCCTATCAAAACAAATAAAACACCCTGCGTCGTGTTGCTACAGCAATATTTCTACTTTTCCTTGGAACACGGCTAAACAAATAGATGAAGTACAACAGTATTACTTTTTCTGTACTTCAATTACTTTGCAGGGCTCGGCCACATTGGTTAAAAACCAACAAACCATAACTTTCCCTGACATTTCCTCCCTCCATGGTGACCGCTGATGGATTCGCCCTGACAAAGCTTTCATTATGGTACAGAACAGAAAGTGCACTAAAATCTGTTCTCCTTTTCTCACTCTCCTCCAGCCTCAAGCTCGCTGTCCAAATCAGATGAACTCTGTCTGGTCGTAAATTGCTGGGAATTCACTGTACCATCCCAGAAAACCGTTGACACATGTCCAATATTAGTAGATATTCCAAGATAATCTGGGAATGATATTTCATTGCAGTTGCTAACATTATTGTGGTTTCATGCTGCGTTGCCGGTTGTTCAAATGAAATGGAAAGAACTGCTGAGTGTCCGTTAGGATGCTTTCACGGTAAAATGAGGAAGAGGTTGCCATGTAAATGAGAATAAGGAGGCGTGATTCTTTGCTATTGCAGATTAGACACTTCAACACTTTATCTCTGAATTCAATGCTCTGGGACAATTGGGTATGGAGACACACATTAGCTCCACACACATTAGCTCCACACACAGCAGGCTACACACCTATCAATAGATCAGAGGAAGGTTGAGCCAGTTCGAGGACATCATGAAAATGTGTGAGAAAAACATAATCCATCGTTTTTTAAATATACTTTAAGATTCAAACTGACATTCACATTAAATGTTCAAGGTTGTTCGTTGTTCCTTTTCGTCGCAGTTATAATTCTTGCCAACAATCGTTAATGGGAACTATCCAGCGCCCATGAGTTGGATTGGCTTAATGGGCCTTTCTTACAAACCATACGGTCAAGCTGCTCCCATAACAACTCAATAGGTTCAAGATCCGGTGGAGATGATGACACTCTGTTATAGACAGGATACCTGCAGGCTGCTGTTTTTTCTCAAAAATATTCTTGCATATTTTGGAGCTATGCTTTGGGAGATTGAGAATGTGTGCTAAGTGAGATTTAACAGACAAAATCTCAAATCAAAAGTGAATACATCCAAGACAGTTACAGGACCAAAAGCAAAGGCGATCAGTAGATATCTCCCGTCACACAGAACGTGCATACTGCCCTTCTGCGTACTGTATCCAAATGCACAAAAATCACAAGGCAGTCATGTCGCCCTTGATCAAAGCCGTTAATTATCAGAAGCCACTCAGCGGCCAAAATAACTGTCTCATCGTGTCAATTTGACCCTTTCATTGTCCACTGAGTACGAATTTACCAGCCGCACAACACAAATATAAACACGGTAGTCTTAATGATATCACAGCCAGCGCTTTAACCCAATCATATCTAATGCATATTATGTTGGATTTAATCCAGTTTGTTGCCATGGTGTTGTTGCGGTCTCTCAGGGATGAGGCAATAAGGGAATGCGGTGCTACCCAATGGGCTGATCTTTGCTTATTTCTGGACTCTGCTGATGTTCGTCTGTGATGGAGCCCTTGCTTGGTCTATGTGTACTCTTGTGTACACACGCGTGTGCATATGTCACTGTGAACATATGGTCCTCACCAGCTCTCCTCTTAACTATGTTGAACACCAGACCGTGGCAAAGTAGATCTAAGGGAACACCTCAGGGGTGGGTCCCCGGAACCATGGGTGATGGGTGGGAGTCTTAAGGGGGCTGTCAAAGGTTTCTCCATCTCCCTCCCCTCACAGCCAGACGGCAGAGCTCGATCCAGGATGAGGACAGATGAACGGGGCGAGATCACCATCACAAGTGACAACTTACGTGGGACTAATCGTAGCCCGGCGCCAATCATCCCTCCCTGCATGTGACTGCCAGTGTCATGCCAGTGTCATGCCAGTGTTAACCGTACGTGACAACATGGCCCACTCGCAGGGTTCAGTGGCAGTGCTCCTGACAGAGATCAGCGGTCTCCCTCATCTTCTCTTATAAGAACAGCAGGCTGAACCAGGCACCCTACAGACATCTCCGTGTCCACACCCTGGATTCATTTAGACACCCCAGTCCGCCGTGGCACAGGGCCAGGTCCAGAACAATAACTCATTATCTTCCACATCGAATTGTTATTGACATCTGGAGCTTGGACCGGAGGTGACAGCAGTACGAGAATGATCGACATGACAGTTATTTCGCTAGCCGCACTAGTTGGACAACGTTTCAGTAAGGGCAGATCATTGCGGACCTGCGTGGCTTCTCTCACCTAGACCAAGAGAGAGGTGTATCTGCTGCTGGTAATCTGACTGGAGCTAGAGGTCGGCTGTTCCCTTTCCCACACTGTGAAACCAATCAAATGTCACAGCCGCTGCCTCAGCAGCACCCTGGCCAACAGACACAATGAGTGACGTTAAGAGGCCCATTGAAGTCATGTGCAAACATCAGTGTTTGGCCCGGCCCAGCCATTCTTTCCCCCCAGAAAGATTCTCCGAGCAGAGCAAGACCCAAAGCTGTGTGCACTTACACATCTCTAATCCTGTAATTACTTGCCCATCAGCCCCTTGTAAAACCATAATTGGAAACAGCTGTCTTTTTGTTTTTCCTCTTCCTCCTCCAATCTGCAGCCATGACCAATCTGACATTTGCTAACGCCTATTGGACCTCCAATAGAGAGGTTCTGAGATCCTGTCCAAATTACACTCGGGCTTGAGTCCCCGTGCCAAAGAAGTGTAGAGGTTGTAGGCGACCCGAACACAGGGCAGCAGTTGCACTCGAATTGTTTATTCCAAAGGGCAACGTTAGCTGGAGTCAGCAATATGATTCAGCCACAGATTGAGCTCTAGAACGTGGATTATAGGACGAAGCTGAATGAACGGAGAAACAAATGCATACAGACAGACGAACAGACGGACCGGCAGACAGACACAGATGGATTGATGTAAAAAGAAAGATGGTGTGGCATCCCAGAGGCACTGCTAGACCCGTATAATCAACAGAGACAGTCTAACTTCTGTTTAGCTTTTTTCTCTGAAGGTCGCCGTTTGCTTTTCTCTCACTGTATATGTCACGTTTTACAGTATATCGCTTCATTTTCCCATAATGACTTACAGGCTTCTCCGTCTCGGTTGCAAGAAATGAAAGCGGACACGAAAGAGACCAAATGACTTCAATTTAGCTCTGAAATAAGAAATGCATTACACAAGACGAGCAAATAACAAACTAAAAAACAGACCATACCATTAATAAATATTCCATCAAAAGGCAATAAAGCAAAGTAATACAATCAGGCTACACAGAAATTACTAGATGACAGTTGTTTATAAAACCTGAATGGATTTTTCTTTGTCTCAAATTGTTTTTCTGCGATATTTCTTAGGCAAATTCTACGCACGCGCGTCATATCACGTACATTATCGTACTGAATGCTTAGCAAAGGGTAGTATGCCTTAAAAAGATAACGACACACAGTAATGTAAAGATTCCATATACTGTCCAGTATACTGTTTCGGGCTACCACAGGCTTCTCCAGTGTTGCCTTTGGGTTCTTATTTCAAATGCTACAAATATTCTGGCAACACAGGATCATTTAATGGGTTTCATTCCAGCCAATCCCCCAGAGTCAACACCAGACCGAGACAGGAGAGAGGCGGGTATTCTAATGTGCTTCTTGTGCGCCGGCTCTCTCCGTCTTCTCTCTGCTGTAGCAACGCTGATGGAAATGATGCTTTTTTACATGTATCTCTCTGAGTAGCAGCAGATGTTTCACCGTTCTACCGGCAGCTCTCTTTTCCAGAGGGAAATCAGGGAAAACTACACACTATAAAATTAAACCACTGACACCTCATCAGGCCTGAAAGCAAATGGGCCTGCAGCCTTGGCAGGCAGCAAACTGGAGCGGATCATTTCTCATCTCGGTGCTGTTTCTCCTCACCCCATCTGCAGCTAACATTCATTAACAGTGTCACGATCAACAGTGGATTTTCTTTTACATATAATTACACTTAGCACATTGTATTTGATGTCTCTAAATAGCATACCTTATTTTATATATAAACACATTGATGAGGGGAGACAATATGGGCACTGACTGCGAAGGGAATTGATCCGTTGATCCTCTCCGAACGTGAGCACATGTCACGATCTGGGTTGATGAGATGGTTAGCGAACAATCAGTTCTCATAGTCACTGTGTTGAATGCAGGAGAAATGGCCAGCAGTAAATACTGGAGTGACTTTGACAGGGAAAAAATTGTGATGGCCACACGACTGAGTCAGAGCACCTCTGAAGTGACAAGTCTTGTGGGGGGCTCCAGTGAGGAGGAACAAAACCAGGAACATAAACCAGCATCAGGGTGTGTGGCTTCCAAGGCTCATCGACGCTAAAGGGCAACAAAGGCCTTTTAGACAGCAGAAGGTCTACTGAGTAAAAAAAAAATATTAATGGTGGTTACAGAAGGAATGTGTCACAACACAACGTTGGTCGCTCCCTGCTGCGTATGGGGCTGTGTAGCTGGCTCAAGCGTACACATATATACTGTATGTTCCCAGATGGGAATCCTGGCAACGGCACACTGTACACACATACACTGACTATTTACATAAGCTGGTGCCACAGTTGATTTGCTGCTTCTATACCCAGAGGCAATTGGGTTCAACATCATTGCCTTCCAGTTTGAATCCAATGTTCTCAGGCTCTGAACATGCTGGATTGACATTATACAGTTACTGACGTTGTAAAACCCTTTGAAGATCTGGGTTTATATAATACCAAGACCAATTGCAGGAAACTTCTCAAGTGCATAGTCTATAGAGACTCTATTATTGGATTAATTACATGTATTGTCATTGAACAGTACAAGTACAGTACAAAGAAATTACGTTTGGATCCAACCAAAAGTGCTAAATAAAGTTGCATCTTATCTAATATAAAGAATACATTCTCGACTACTGTGTAGGGCAAAAGGTATCAATGAGGAGTACAAACAGTTTGCATTGTGCACATGGCAAATAATTAAGTTAGCAGTGTGCATGGCAAGATTACCGAAGGGTTTCAGAGTTCAGCAGGTTAACAGCAGCTGGGAAGAAACTGTTCCAAAGCCTGCTGGTGCGGGTGTATAGCGATCTGTACCGCTTAACTGATGGCAGGGACGCAATCATGAGTGAAGAGGAAATAAGAGAGTGGGCAAAGAACACAGCCCTGTGGGACACGGGTGTTCAGGGTCAGGGTGGAGGAGGTGAGATTGTCCAACTGTTATTTAGGAAGTCTAGAGTCCAGTTGCAAAGAGAGGGGCTGATCCCAAAGGTCATGGAGTTTGGTAACCAGCCTAAAGGGTATGACTGTATTGAATCTTCATTATCAGCATCCTCACATAGGTGTTGGTTTTGTCCAGGTGGGTCAGGGCAGAGTGGACAGTAGTGGAGATGGTTTCCTCAGTAGACTGGTTAGGGTGATAGGCAAACGGATGGGGGCAGAGGGACGGAGGCAGGACTTGAGCTAATACAAGTCTTCATGATGGTGAGAGTGAGCGCATCAGGTTGAAAGTTGTTTAGGAATGACCCAACCGACTTCTTCGGCACTGGCACATTGGTTGTGGTCTTGAAGCTTGTATTTGATTGACGATTCTGGTCACCTAATGATTAGACGTTAGAGACTCAGCATGTCTTTACAGAGCAATGAAACTGTTTAGTTGTGCTTTGCAACTTATTCCAATGAAGATTTTGTGTCTGCATTTAGAATCTCTTATTTGCCCTCACAGACATATGCCACATGCCTTAACCGAAGAACTTTTTACACAGTCCATTATTTGTGAAGAGGGTATACGAGTTCAATGAGAAAATGAAACACTTGTAATTTCAGCCCATTCGGAAAGGATGGTAGTTTGGCCTAGATCAAAAATGTGATTTGTTTAGGCTGATGACTTCATCTGGGGCAGTCATTTCTGTATATGTAAATATTTCTACAAATGTTTTGTAAAACATTTTCACGTTCTGTGAAATACATTTAGAGATATATATGCAAAATATAAAGTGCCTCGCATTTTCTTTTGTGGGGAACTAAGATTTATGAATAGTTTAATTAGGGATGTAACCCAGCGTTTGGGGCTTGTGTCATCAATGATGTTTTGTTTAAAGCCAGCGTTGTTAGAGTGTTTGATCTTAATTAATAATTTAATTAGCTAGCCACTTATGCAAGAATGAGAAACGCTAATAATTGTAAATATTCTACTTGTGGCTCAAGGAGAAAAGGAAGTAACAATAATTTGAAAATCATTACCTGGCTAGCCTTACTCCTAGCTACTCCTCTCTTTATACTTTATCAAATACAGCCAGGAGAAGGTAAAACTTGTTGTAAATTTGGTTATATCCACAGGATTACGGCAGTCCCTTTAGCTCTAATACAGGGACACAGTTGTGTGTGTCTGTGTGGGCGGGAGAGCCGTGTATAGGTGACACGGGCTTCTCTAAACTACATGTTAACACCTGAAACAGAGATGTCCTTATATCCTACGCACTCTTGCAAAATGACTATTGCAATGAAACTGATCTGAGGCCTGTCGTGGACGACAGATCAAGAGGAAGCAGGTTTCTAGCACAACAACCTCACACATTCTCCAACAACCCTGCCACTGGTGAACTATTATTTCAGCTAAATGAGCAAATGTATATGGTTTGTTGAGAGCCGATTAGATGTAAATTAACGTTAATAATTGGATACAGCAAAGAGCATGTTACAGGGGCCCCCGTTTTAAGTAATAAATAACGAGCTGTGTGTGTGTGTTCCGGTGGTGAAGTGAGTCATCAGTGCGCTCTGCAGGTGTGTGTGTGTTGTCAAACAGTTCTAACTGCTGTAGGCTCTAGGCTCCTGTCGCCGAGTGCTAATTGTGATCGCTGGGCAGAGAGAGAGAGTCTGAGAGAGAGAAACATCATCTTGCTTTGTGCTAGCTGGAGTCTCTGGGCTGAGAACTGAAGAGAGAGAGAGAGCGAGGCAGTAATAGCTGCCTGAAGCTACCTCTCATAGCCATCTCCAACCCCTAATTACATTGCCATCATTAAAATGCTAATTCGTGGAGTTAAAAGGGCAATTAAAAGGGTAATTAAAATGCTTTGTTCCACTCCTTTACCTGTGTGAACAGCATGGCCATTACTGTGCCCCTTCTGATGTAGAGTATTTACATTGTGCCCACGGTCTAATCCCTTTATCAAAGTTCAAATGAGAACCAGGGGAGGCGGGGGAGTGGAGAGAGTCATGATAAGTGAGTTGATATGATCTGACATCCTCATAAATGTACGCTTACATGTACACAGTATCTACAGAACATCTTGGTTCAAGACACTGGGAGGTTGCTATATGCTTATGGGTGTTGTGAAACTACAGGGGTTGGGAAAAACGTACAGAAACAACAGATGGAAAAGGACCGCCACTTTGAAGTAACAAAACCACAATTACAAACAGAGGTCGTGCACGGCTGATTGCAAATTAGCACTAAATATGTGACAGCTATGAAATATGTCTGATAAGACAGAATTCCAAAGAGGTCAAATATTCTGCGCTTGAATATTCTTGAATATTCTGCGCTTGAAACAACATCTTTCCCCAGTCTCAAAAATAATGATAGCATACTGTATGTCGAAAATTTGCAACGAGGGACAGAGGGTCCCTTGTTAAAGCTGATTGACAGGTTTAGACGCAGACTTAACAGGGTAGTTGGTCAGTGCACCAAACATTCCCCGAAAATTACCCTGAAAATGAAAATGTTATGGACGTTCTGCAGTGCAATGTGGATAGTTATCTTCTTCGTGACCATTGGTGCAATATATCCCACTACACACAGTTCAGGACGTGTTTGGCAGCATTCCTGGATGTAAATACTACGTTTTGTGTTTGCATTTTGTCCACTCACTGTATATGAACAGGGATTGAATCAATGTTTCATTTTTTTCAACATAATGTAAACGAGCTAAAAGTCAAATAATTTCCCCTCACCTTCCCAGTATTGTGTGACACTTTCCCTAAAAGACTTCACTCTAGTTTGAATACAATGCGTGGCAGTGTGTAGACACGTGAGTGATGGATTTGGAGGTCAAAGACACTAATGTAGACATAATTGTAGCCAGCTTGCTAAGAGCCTAAACTTTCCTGCTAACTCGTTTAAAACATATTTGCCTAAAATTATTAAATACCGGTATGTCTGTATGTCAGCTTGTTTTGTCGCCAGTAGCGATGAGCTGTGAACATTGTAGCAGATTGTGGGAAGCAATTGCTAATTGTTTGCAAGCCGTTTTTACAACCTTAGATACAGCAGCTAGTTAGCTATCATCTGGTGGAATATAATTAACATTATATGGGCTGAACTGGTTGGCAGCAGCAGGCCTAAATGATTATTGTATATTTGGAAATGATTTCATGGGGACTATAGTCTCTTGTTGTTTTATCGAAATCAAACTAGAGTTCATAAAAACAACTAAACAGATAATAATTAAATAAACTGAGGTAAAACAAGCAACTTGTGTTCCCAAAGCAACATGTTTTGACAGGAAAGGCGTTGACCGCACATGTTAAGCCTCTTGCCGAGCTTTCAAAGACATTCCTGCTGTCGCTAATCTAAGTAAACATGTGTATTTACCAGAGGTGTGGACTCGAGTCATGTGACTTGGACTCGAGTCAGACTCGAGTCATGAATTTGATGACTTCAGACTCGACTCGACAAAATGTAAAAAGACTTGCAACTCGACTTGGACTTGAACATCAATGACTCGTGACTTCACTTGGACTTGCGCCTTTTGACTCATGAACTCACTTCTTCATTGTCTAACATTTTCTCTAACTTTAAACGATATGTTTATAAGAACAAGTTTTGTTGCAGGAAGTTTTGTGTAAAGAATAATATAATCAGCCTATGTTATTGTTTAAAGTTAAATATATTAATAAGGTCAGTCTCAGAGTCAAATTGCCTATTTGACTTTTCTTGTTTGTATAAAGGTTAAAATCAAATAAAAGGTGAACTTTAATTTATTTGTACCGTTTTATTTCTAAAATATTATTTAGTTTTATAGGAGGAGGCTCAAAAGACTTGGCAAATGTATTTTTCAAAAGATTGTATACAGACATTCGTTGTGGGTGTTCATGGCATTTTTTCTGAGGCTTTTATATTGTTCATATCGATATTGGAATTATATCGTATCGACCGAAATTAAGAAATATATCGTGATATTAAATGTTTCCATATCGTCCAGCCCTAAGGTCAATACAATACAGGACTGAAGTTGCTGTGCATTGTTCTAGTGCAATATGCTGTTGAAATACAAGCATTTTTTGTGAAATTAAATTTTCTGTTTTTTACTGTATTAATGTCATTGTATAAAAAGAGGTTTAAATAAATACAAATCTTACAGACATACATGATTTGTATAAATTCTGTGGTAAGATGACTTGAAATGACTCGAAACTAAAATGGTAGGACTTTGGACTCGACTTGAGACTTGTTGGCTTTGACTTGTGACGCGACTCAGGACTTGCCTCATCTTTGACTCGACTTGACTCGGGACTCGAGGGCAAAGACTTGAGACATACTTGTGACTTGCATAACAATGACTTTGTCCCACCTCTGGTATTTACATATTATGGCAATAAATGAGTATTACCTGGCAATAGATTTGTTTCTGCGTGTATGCCTGCATGCCAAAATGTTTTGTGATTGGTATTTAATGTGTCTTGACCTCCTAAGATAATTACAAATAACATGGGATCTCACACTATGGGTGTCACACTATGGGTGTAGTGGAGTGTAGGAAGCCACATGCAGAAGCCAGAATAAATAAAAACTAACACGGAACACCGAATGGAAAACTTAAACACTGTATTTGAAAGGGAATTGCGCATCACGCGACTTACTAACATAACAAACCAGAACACTCGTAATATACTGTGATTGAAATAAGGACAAGCAAAGTGCAATATTGTTCAGTGACTTAAGTATCCTCGCTAACAGCTAACCGAAGTCAGCTGTGCTCAATTTAAAACAAACCACCGGAAAACAGGAAGTGCACTTTTTTTCAAACCATTATCAATCAAATAACATTTTCATGTTGCGTAATGCATACATTTCCAGTGCTGTTGTTAATCTGTATTTAAGTAAATGTAATATTGACAAAACTGTGTCACAAGTGTTACTGAATGAAATAGGCGCAGCCACAATGTTACATCATGAGTAGCTGTTAAAAAGCAATGTCTTCAATGATTAACATTTTTGCTGGAGGTGAGTGACAATGTAGAGAAACACGTCTGTGTGATCTGTGTTCATTTCTCTGACGTTCTCTAACCCTTTTCACCAAGATCAGTAGTTTTCACAACTTTTGGGGCCAGGGGCCTTGTTTATGATACCAATTTTATCCGAACCAAACTTGAGTGAGACAAAAATAGCAGGAGTTTTCTTGTGCCTTTGATGGTGCATGAATGAATGATTCCTGCCTGCGGCTCTGGAAGTAAAATTCAAAATGCCCACCGCTTGGCAAAAAGAGAACATTTATACGTTTTTAAGTTGATTTCCAGCATTTCTACACATTTGTAAGGGGGCTTAGAGAATGTACTAGCTATAGTACTGCATTCCATTATCTTTGTGTTGACTCATATTCACCTATTGAATTGTTATTCAACAGATCTCTGTGGAAGAAATCTGAAAAGCTGGAATATTTTATTATAATAACTGAAAAAAACGATACATATAAAAAATGTAAATTTCCTCTGGTCGAGGTCATACAAACCTAGAGCATTTGTATCTTTTAAACGCAACAATAGAAGCAGAGTTGTGATTTATTGGTGGGCAGACCATAATGAGCATAACATAGCCGTGGTCGTAAATTGATCCATTTGCAAGGGTTGACACGTTTTTTTTTTTGCCTGATAGTAGAGTCTCTATAGACTATGCACTTGAGAAGTTTCCTGCAGTTGGTCTTGGTATTATATAAACCCAGATCTTCAAAGGGTTTTACAACGTTAGTAACTGTATAATGACAATCCAGCATGTTCAGAGCCTGAGAACATTGGCTTCAAACTGGAAGGCAATGATGTTGAACCCAATTGCCTCTGGGTATAGAAGCAGCAAATCAACTGTGGCACCAGCTTATGTAAATAGTCAGTGTATGTGTGTACAGTGTGCCGTTGCCAGGATTCCCATCTGGGAACATACAGTATATATGTGTACGCTTGAGCCAGCTACACAGCCCCATAGGCAGCAGGGAGCGACCAACGTTGTGTTCTGACACATTCATCCAGTAATCATCATTAAAATGTTCTGTGACTTAAAGATAGCCTGCGTTGCCCACACATACCGACGGGCCCTGGACTCCTAACACCCAGATGCCAGTTTGTGGGTCGTCCCTCCAACGTCCTTGCCACGTCTCTGTTTTCCGACACGTTGACTACAAACACTGTGACATGTGCCCTTGTTACGAGGTGATCAACGTTATCCACTTCACCTGTGAGTGGTCATAATGTTTCGGCTCATCACTGTACACTTCCTAACACGAACTAGACTTTGCGATGCTCAACATTTGGCACTAATCTGACACCATAACTTGTCAGTGGCTCATTCCCATAAAGCTATAAATTCCTTTTATAATTGGTTTAGGTTAAAATAATTTGACACTTTGTCTAAAAGCTTTGCCGTTTACGGGCTCCATACAGATCTCCTCAGAATTCCAAGCCAATCACAATCATGCTTACTTCCCTCGTGATTAATCTCACTGTAATTCTAGTCACCAGTTTTCTGGTCACAAACCGGTTCTATTTAACTCTTCCGTTGATATTTCTCTCCAGAAGAGAAAACGTATATATTGAGTCATGAAACAATAGTGCCTCTGTGTTCAGGGCTGCAGCTGGGAGTTTCTAGTACACATATGCACTTATACGTGCACAGCCGTACGTGAACAAAGACTCACTCAACCAACACACACACACACTCATACACACACACACACACACACACACTCATACACACACACACACACACACACACACACTCATACTCACACATACACACTCATACACACACACACCACACACACACACACACACACACACACAGCTCTAATTATTTTCATCGAGATGAGGTCAGACCCTGCAGCCAGCGTACAATCATGATGAGAGATATCTTGAATCTAAAGACAAACAAACAAGCACTCTAATATACAGCCTGTTCTGTTCTGGCTTCCAGCTTTAGTCAACCAAACACAAATCGAAGCAAATTCATGTCCAAGCAGAAATAACCATAACCAAATATGGGCTTTTGAAACATGATGATGACTTCAGTTCTATTGCATTATTGGCATCTTGTTTACTCCCCCTCCTATGTAATATGCTGTGCTGTTTCTATTGCATTATGACACATTAAGCAGTAAAGCTGTTATTTCCCTGGCTGTCTTCAAGGTAACCATTATCTAAATGTCTCACTAATGTTCACTGATGGTTTGCCTTGGCCAGTTGTCATGGTGAAAGCTATGATTGTTAACGCCGTAAAATGGATGGTTGCGTATGGTGAGTAGCCAGCGAACCGGCAACATTCTCTACGGTTTTTCTAACGTTACGGAAATTACATCCTCAAAACATTTAAAATAGTTTGAAAGAAAACAGTATTGGTGTTTTGTGCACATCTGTCACAACCAGCACAGAGCAGTCATTTAACATTTCCATTAGGTTTCCAGGAAATGAAATAACAGTGTGCCAGTAATGGTGTCATAGATTCAGAACAAAATGTGACAACAATACAGGTTGTTTATGAGAAAGAAATGACAGGAACATTCTCCTTTTGGAAAAAAAACTTGAAAGGTCCAAGCTCTCCTCAAACCCAAATAAGTTAGTAACGGTTCTTGCTTAAAGTGAGCCATGTGTGTCATGATGTGCTCAACTTCTCAGTATTTGGCAACAAAAATAACATACTTTCCATTACTGCACTATATGTGCGTTAGCGACCATTCCGTACATTTGTGATATTTATCTTTATAACCCCATATTTCTCCTTCCCCTCGTGTTGTTCGTGCAACATCGCTACGGCAGGTGCGGGAAAGTCGGAGTTTCAGACATGTGTCCTGTGATCTGTATGTCCTCGCATAATTAACACATTTCCAGGCCAACCACCGTGATTGAGCAGGGCCACCAAGGTGCGACTAGGATCTAAACAACTGGCCACGGCACCCCTGGGGGTACTCTCGTCCATCCTTTCAGGAATTAAAGCTCCTGGCATCGTACCACCTTATACTCTTGTGACATATGCACTGAAAACTATGGCTAAACATGATCTGCTAACTGTTGTTTATATGTATCTGTTCCTAATGGTGGGGTGGCAGGATATTTAGAACAGAGTCACAGTATTGACAGGTCATGATGTACTCTTTTAGGAGACTCCGGTCTGCACCGAAGAAGCAGGCAGGCACAGCTGGAGATGTATCCAAGAATACCTCCCCAGGAACCATTGTCACCCTTTCACCCCTTGTTTTGGGCACGCCTCTATTATGCACATTGAGATGACGACAGAACCCCAAGGCAATTTAAACAAATCAACCCTCTGACAATGACGTTATATCATTAATGAGGTGATATCCATGTTTTTCAAACATATTCCCGTATTTTTCAAACATATTCCCATCGATACATTCATACGGTGATGACAAAATAACAGAACCCAGTTCTCATTCTCCCATATCAAATATGCACTACTCCACATCACAGGGTTAAGTCACATACGCGCTCTCTCACGCTCTTATCAGATTTGATATTTTGCACAATCCACTTGTTCGCATTTACAAAAGAGAGAAAGAGATGATTCTCTATAAGGTCACCTTGACACTGGTACTGAATGAATGACATTTAGACGACATCTACTATTTATCTCCATTTGCTTTGAAAGGACTCTCCCTCTCTCTCTCTGTCTCTCTCTCTCTCTCTCTCTCTCTCTCTGTCTCTCTCTCTCTCTCTCTCTCTCTCTCTCTCTCTCTCTCTCTCTCTCTCTCTCTCTCTCTCTCTGTCTCTCTCTCTCTCTCTCTCTCTCTCTCTCTCTCTCTCTCTCTCTCTCTCTCTCTCTCTCTCTCTCTCTCTCTCTCTCTCTCTCTCTCTCTCTCTCTCTCTGTCTCTCTCTCTCTCTCTCTCTCTCTCTGTCTCTCTCTCTCTCTCTCTCTCTCTCTCTCTCTCTCTCTCTCTCTCTCTCTCTCTCTCTGTCTCTCTCTGTCTCTCTCTCTCTCTCTCTCTCTCTCTCTCTCTCTCTCTCTCTCTCTCTCTTGGCCTGTCCCTCACACACCACACAGGCAAAACAAATAGGGACAGATGAATGGCCACACCTGCCACTGAAACCAGTTCTTTTGTATTGCACTTCCCTGGGTCTCTCATAATTACACAGCAGCTGCCTGCCTGCCTCAGTCACGGAACACGAGGCTCATGTCAGAAACAACCAGAACCAAACGAGAACTGTACCTACACGGGGCGGTGCCTGTTTTGAAATGTTGAGAGACAATTATAACCTTCCTGATATTTGTAAGAGACTGCGTTAGGAAACATCTTCCTGCAATCCATGTTTGACTGACGCTTTAAACTGTGTTCAGGATCAGACAAGCTGATATCACGCCTACACTGGTCTGTCAACCCACACGCAAAAGATGCTATAAAAGCAGGGTGGGACGATGAGATGCGCACTGAGATACATGTGGCAGATTGGGAGGATGAGCTGGGCACTGAGATGGCAGATTGGGAGGATGAGCTGGGCACTGAGATGGCAGATTGGGAGGATGAGCTGGGCACTGAGATACATGAGATGGCAGATTGGGAGGATGAGCTGGGCACTGAGATGGCAGATTGGGAGGATGAGCTGGGCACTGAGATACATGTGACAGATTGAGATGGCATGTGGAAGATTGGGAGGATGAGCTGGGCACTGAGATGGCAGATTGGGAGGATGAGCTGGGCACTGAGATACATGTGGCAGATTGGGAGGATGAGCTGGGCTCTAAGTATACAGGCGTTGTGGAAGAAAAACATTAAAGATCTGTTTTTCAGCGACTCTGGGTTTATTACAGACATGCAATAATAAGCCAAAACATTATGACCATCATGGACACTCTGACCAGTCAGTTGTGACACATTCCTCCCATAACCATCGTTAACATTTCCTGTCACAATGTTTCGTCTTATCAGTGTAAATGGGGGGATTAAGCCATTCAAGGTAGGATGAGTTTCTTGTCATCTAGAAGTCGCGTACAAAAGCTGGCGAGACAGCTGTAGTGGGTCCTGTTACGTTATCTTACAGCTGCAACATGCAGACGATGCCAAACGGTACCTAACTGATGAGAAATTGAGTAGAATGGAAACATCTACAAAGGTAAACCGAATTATTTGGACTCATTCATTTTTATAGGCCAAACGTCTCATCCAGACATACAAACGTCTCATCCACACAGACAGACGTCTCATACACACATACAAACGTCTCATCCACACAGACAGACGTCTCATCCACACATACAAACGTCTCATCCAGACAGACAGACGTCTCATCCACACATAAAAACTAGTTCAATCAACACTGGATATGCAATATAAGGTTTCACATATGTTGCATATGATTGTCCCTAGTTGTGTCTAAAATCAGAACAGCAGATTTGGTTGTACAGCTACGCAACACTAGATTTGTCTTGATACTGCTTCCCTGTACGGCAACTGTCTGTCTTATGAAGGGATATCATTTTTATTTCTAAAAGACACAGACTCACTACATACCGTTTCTGGGGGGTTGGACTCTACGGGGGGAAAAAACACAGTCCAACAATAACATATTTTTCATAATTTCAACAATATTTGTTAGATGTAAAGTGTGGCTCAGGGAATAGGCAAACTGGCGAACACAGGGATCTGTCAGAGGGCAGTGCAAATTGGCTGAGCACCGTCTGTGATTGGTGGGATGGATGTTGGACAAAGCTGCCTTGCCTTGTCTCGCTCTACTGGCTTATTCTAGCAGGTGAGACGCCAGCTAGCGCCATCATTGTTGTTGGCTGGAGAATGCGCCTTGCTCCAGGCACACAGGCTCCATCACATACTCTACTTCCTGGTTGGCGCAGGCGGTGCAATAACAAGCGACAGCATGGCACGTGAGGAGTATTGCTTTGGAGAACACATGTCTCTATCTTCCCAATCCGGCTTGTAGTTGTGGTAAAGCAAGACCATTTTCACGACTAATTAGGGACAGGGAGAAATAGAACAGGGTAAAATCGGACACAAAAATACAAATATAATATCTGACAACATCTACTCTACTTTTATTTTTACACTGTATTGTTTTGATAAGTATGTACTCCGGGATGAACGTGGTGATTTTGAGGTTACAGTGAGAGCCCTTGTCTTTATAGCATAATAAACAATGTTTATGGCTTCTGACAGAACTGTCTCGCAGCCTACTCTTTTCGGTAAAGAAAGCAGAATAAAAAAGCTTTCAGAAATACTTTTAATAATATACGCGTTTAAATAATCTCCTTTAGAGGTCAAAAGTCAGTGCATTTATCACACACATTCTCTAGAACAGGGGTGGACAATATGCTGAATGTTTATATTAGCGGGGTTTAAAATCCAACAGATTTTCTGACGATGTGATGCCCCAGAAATATTCTGAAGATAACGGCAAGTCTGCCCTGAAATCACCGAAAGCATCAGCCATCTCAGCAACAGCACCTTAATATACTGGGTCGCCCTGTTATGAAAAGGACACGTCTTATTGCGTTTCCCATCAAGGACAATCAAGTCGTCTTCGGCCATATGTCCGTGCTTTCCTTCACCGTCCTGACCTTTATCTCAGGATGAATCTAATTTGCCGTGAGGTTTTTGAACATGTTTTCTATTTATTTCAAATCTTTTTGCAACGTGCTACAGATCCTACATTGGTATGACATTTAGGAAAATAAAGCAGCGAGGGTATCCATGTAGACTGACTGGAAACACTGGTAGGATATAGCAGTACCTCTGAGAGGCACTCTGGGTCACAGTCTCCTTTACTATAAAAGTCTAACCAAATTACCTTCTGGACACAATCTCTATAAAACAGCTCTGACTGACTGCGGCTTCTTCTCAAAACACATAAAATCTTTTGTGCAAATTTAAGCTAGTTTCCATTGTTCATTGTCCCCTAAAAGCAGCGTGTAATGGACTGCATTAAAGGTGATGAATCACCTGTATCAAGGTTTCTCTAGCTGGGATTTATTTTGTATTCTCCATGTTGACCTTTCCTTTTTTACAATTACTATAGGGGAAAAATGGAGTCTGAAGGCGAGAGGAAAGAAGGAAGAAAGAGTGAGGCAGCAAAAGAGAATGAGGTAGTGTTGAGCTTACAATATATTACATGATAGATTCAGACGCTGTCTGGGGGTCACCACTGAGACCATGGCGATTAGCCTCTGTTGTTGTTTACTTCATTATCCATAGTGCTGTTGTTGTTTTGATAACCATCCATCCACCAAGGAGACCAAATAAATACATGTCAGCAACCCAGTTGTCTTATATTGTACAAAGTCTTCAAGACGTGTACACACGTGGTAGTATTTTTGAGGCTACATAGCTGTTTCCAGAATGACAGTGACTAGGTGATATGCTGTGTCTGACTGGTTTTAAAATGAAGGTTGACTTCTGTTGGCACACATGGTATTTTATGGTCAGGTGTTGAGTGTAAGGGGTTTAATGTGTATAAGGATAACATCACGAAAAATACTTGCAATCACCGTTTAATCACCTGCCGATTTGAACAGGCCACTCCAAAGGAACCGCTGTGGCACTTTAGAACAGATGGCTTCGACAAGCAATTAAGAATATATGGCTGATTTCATGGTGAAAAAAAATCCTCTATAAACATTCAGTAGAGTTGATCTGCGCACACACACACACACACACACACCCGTAAAGACACACATGTCGTGGTTGAGGTCAGCCCAAATGCAAACGCAACCATACACACATACACACACACACACACACTGTGTATGTGATCAGCCAAACTCCCTGCGGTTACAGGCAGATCAGTGACATTCTTCAAGGCCAGAAGAAGATTAAAGAGACTCTGTCAGGGTTCTGATCATATATTCACAAACGAGTCCTGTGAAGAACACATCTTTAAAGAGCAACTTGCAGAAAATAACACAAATACCTATTTCAATGATAGACCATTACACATCTATTATAAATGACCCATAGTGGGACAAGATACCACAGATTATTGGTGTGTTTCTCTGGGTTCAAACATCTCTGGGCAGCCTGACCCGCTGCTATTAACCCAATATTTACTTATTAACTCTTTCTTAAGTCCTTCCGTGGTATGGTCATTCTCTATAATGTTTATTTTTGTCTTGAAGAACTCATTCTAGTGTACACCTAAAGACTCAACCAATACAAACATCTCCTGCTATGGGAAATGTGTCTCAAACCTTTAAGATGCATAGCTAATGTGTAATGTGTAATTGTGGAACGTGCATATAATACAACACGTGTGTTGTGGACCATTTACACTCTAGGACTTCATATATCACCAATAAAACAATATGCACTTATGGCTGTAGAACACTGAATACCAAGACATACATTTAAGATTAATTTAACTCTCAGCTAGGTTTATGCTCTAGTGGGTGGGGCCCTGGAAAAGACAAACCCTGGAAGAGAAGGAATCTGTAGCTCTATGTATGTACTGTATGTATGTATGTATGTATGTATGTATGTATGTATGTATGTATGTATGTATGTATCTATGTATGTACTGTATGTATGTATGTATGTATGTATGTATGTATGTATGTATGTATGTATGTATGTATGTATGTATGTACTGTATGTATGTATGTATGTATGTATGTACTGTATTGTGTGTGTGTGTGTGTGTGTGTGTGTGTGTGTGTGTGTGTGTGTGTGTGTGTGTGTGTGTGTGTGTGTGTGTGTGTGTGTGTGTGTGTGTGTGTGTGTGTGTGTGTATGTAGGTATGTATGTATGTATGTATGTATATGTATGTATGTATGTATGTATGTATGTGTGTATGTGTATGTGTATATGTATGTGTGAATATGTATATATATATATGTATGTATGTATGTGTGTATGTATGTATGTATGTATGTATGTATGTATGTATGTATGTATGTATGTATGTATGTATGTATGTATGTATGTATGTATGTATGTATGTATGTATGTATGTATGTATGTATGTGTGTGTGTGTGTGTGTGTGTGTGTATGTATGTATGTATGTATGTATGTATGTATGTATGTATGTATGTATGTATGTATGTATGTATGTATGTATGTATGTATGTATGTATGTATGTATGTATGTATGTATGTATGTCCTTCAAATAATACAATTCAATATGGGTCTTTTGTACATCTCTTTCTTAGTATGTGTACAGCATGCCTAATAACATTACACAAAGCTACTGTACCATTGAATATTTAAACAAAATAATGATGTCAACATTTGATAGATTGACCTCTCAGAAAGGAATTATGGATTATTTTCATAAAATATGTTGTTTTCCTGTTTGTCTATTTTTTACTTTGCAAGAATTAAATACAATGTCAATTGTGTTTTATTTTCTCTTAAAGCAACAGAGCATCAATTCCAATGTCATTAAAACATCAATGTCTCATTTCTGCTAAATGGTAGCAGAAAGATAATTGGCATGTGTGCATGCATATTAATTAACTGATAATGAGAAGAGCCCTCCTCTCTGCAGGTATGAAACCACTAATCAATTGCCAGTGAAAATGGGGCAAAAATGTGCTTTCTTTTATCCTGAATCAGAAATTAAAAAGCTATTTAGCACCACATTTTACAACAAAGAGCTTCTCATGCATTATCTCAAACACATTATTCAATCACACTTTCCATTTGTATAATGGTAATATTTTCATGTAATTTCCCAGTGCGTCTGAGATGAGTATGTGTGATATGGGCTTTGTCAAATGGCTATTCCCTTCTAGCTTTATTCACTCGCTGGTAATAAACTTACAACATATTTTAGATAAAATGTCCTCAGCAAATGGAGCTGGAGTATTGGATATCCCTCCAAATATGGATGGACCACTTTTGCCCTCTGCTGGTAAGAAACAGAACTGCAGGAATTACATGCCCCCTGGTGGCAAAAAAAGCATTAGCCTATATTGGATTTTGTATCTACCGGGACAGTTTAATTGGGTAATAAGCATGCTGATGTCTATCCAAACAAGTACCTGAAAAAACGTCCTGATTCAGTGTTTAATAGATCTGGAGCTGAGGACGTCTGGAGTGCTCAGTAATATGCAGTACATCTGCAATAACAGCCCATCAAGCATACACTAAATTGGCTGCTTTTTGGTTTAGCCTTGGGCAGGACTGGAAGCGTTTGAAAGTATTGATTGCAACTAGCTAGTTGAAACAAAGGTCCCTGTTATGAAGAGAGATCGCGATGGAACTGCACACAGAACTTGAAACAATCAGAGAATTCAAACGTCATTGATCGGGTTGAAAGAATGCATTTACTATGGTGCCAAGTGTCACGATGTCAAATAACCATATTGGCACATGAACAAGTCATAAATGTTATGTTGTGGTGCAGCAATGGCACCCAGCAAGGTGTGAGTAATGGGGAGGGGGGCATTAATGGAGTAGGGTGTGTGAAGGGCTCAGATGACACAATAGTGATGGACAGGTGTGAAGTTGCTCCCTTCATCTGTAGATAGGCCCTCCTTCCCCCGCCGACAAGACAGTCTGTACACACACACACACACACACACACACACACCATATATAGAATGAGAGAGAAAGACTGTGTGTGATTAATTGTTGAATCACATCTACTTCATAAAATAAAAATAAAAAATCACTGGACAATAAAACATACCGAAATGCATTTACATTGTCCAATTTGCGCTCGAAAATGTAACGCATGAAATGTTAAACACTCTATCTTACTTTGAGAAGAATTTGCCTAAAGAAAAATGGACGTCAGTCACAGTCTTCCGTTTCATCTTTGTCTTTCTCTGTGTGGTCAGCCTTCTCAGCGGTGGTGTCCAGGTTTGAGCTGGCTGAAGCTGGTCTGGTTTCTGGCTTCTTGGATGGGTCCACCACCACAACACCTCGACTAATATTACACCCCATGGTTGGCCTGGCAGGAGACTGATTAAAACAAACGTCTAGTTGGTTTGCTGAAGTCGGAAAACTTATTACCACACTTGACCTAACCTTAAAATCCTTTAAAACAACTGTTGTGGAAGCAGGTTGCCTAGGTTACCATAATGACCAGCATACTTCCTGTTGGGCTTTGCCTCCATGGGCACCTGTGAAACCCTAGAAATAGAATCTCTAGAATGGACATCTTGATTCGAGTCGGTCTGAGGGCCTTTCCCATTCTTCGGATTCTATGTTTACAAACTTCTGGGATTGTATTTCTGATTTTGCAAGCGCAGACTGGTCTGTCAGGGTTTTAGTACGTCGACCTTTGTTGACTGGCTCTCATAGGCTTATTTGCTTGCCAAGCAAATTGGTTGGGAATTAACTCCTCATAACGTGTCAGGGCATGATTACTTATAGAGAGTGTAGGCATTGTTTGTCAATTCCTAGGTTGTCATGGAAACCATTTTCCCTTCCTTTAAAAGTGAATGTCTATGTGTTTTAATGTTTCTATTTTAATATGGACTGTTAGAAAATGAACAAGAGAACCATTATTCACATTCTGTTCCATATCCAACATGGCATTATGTTTATTTACAACAGCAGTACACTAGGTTGTGGAAATGTTTAAAAAAAAGTGTAAGGAGATGTATAAACTGAATAATGTTTATCCAATATAACAATACATCTAGTCAAAATGATACACTGCAACAGAAACACAACATGGGAGTATTATAAAACTGGCACTGTGGATTTTTTTGTTGTTATTCTGTCTCTCACTGTTCAAATAAATCTACCATTCAAATTCTAGACCCGATCATGTCTTTGTCGGTGGGCAAACGTACAAAATTAGACAAAACACTTTCTTCGTTCACTGTAGTAGGCTAATCCTTAGATAAATATATCTATAGGTTAATAAAGAAAGTGCTGGACAACAGACGACTAATAGTTGTGTACACTATATAACGTTATAGGTATCTACAGCATATTTAATACAGAGCTTTATTTACGCTGGAACTGCTACAGAATTCTTAATAATATTACCTGTGAGCTTTTGTTATCATTTACGATTCTTAAAAAGGTAAATGCTCATGATGTCAAATCTTTGTGACATGTTAGATCCATAACTGCTACATGAGAATGACGTTAGCAGTCACATGTTTGTGTTCAAAGTGTAATTGAAATGAATTAAACTGTGTTTTTTTGTGAAAAATACAAATCCCATTATAACGTACAGGAACTGAAAATAACCCAGACTTTCCTTATTTAATCATTACCCTGTTCTGTACTTCTTATATTATCTATATTTACTAGTGAAGTATTGAATTACAAGCATTTAACCACCAGGAAGCTTTTTAAATTCTAAAAGATCTGCAATGCCTGGTAGATGGCTAGCCAATAACAAATCAGATATTTATTTTCTCGCTGTGCAAGGTTAAGTCAATCATTTTGCTGTAAATCAGTGGTTCCTAGCTAGGGATACAAGGACCCATGGGTGTACTTGTCCTGTCAACGAGGTATTTGAGAAGACTCGTTACCCTTTAGTTACAGTCCGGACAGAGCAACATTCAGTTAGTCGTAGATTAACAAAAAAACTGCAGTGAATTCTGTATTAAACCAGAGAACAGACACAGTTTTCCTGGGTTGTGCTGCAGGACCTTTCATATCAACATGAGGACATTGGTGTTTTTAAACAGCTACATAGTTTGTTGTGGCGATGAACAAATACTGAGGATGGATGAACCACATTATGGTCACTAGAGAGACAACAACGTTTACCTGAGCGAACCTGAGTGAACATAGTGAAACATTTCAAAACGTGCATCCTATATTCCGGGGGTTCCCAAACTTTTCCATGCCAAGGCTCCCTGAATAGCATTGGCTTCTGGCCCGGGGGCCCTCCTTCTGCAGACGTTTTAAAAAACCCATTGACAATAATACGGCACAAAAATAACAACTCCTCAATACATTTCCTCACTTTTTTTAATAATAATAATGAAATGTAATTACAATGGGCTGTTTTTGACTGGCAGGCGAAGAATATGGGCTTGGCAAATAAGATTTTGAAAATAAATATAATATTAGAATCTATATTTTATAATAATATACATAATAATAATTTGAATAATTTGAATAATAATGAGCAGAATCCTGTCAGTCAGTTTTACATATTAAGGGCTAAAGCGAAGTGTACCCCAACCGATCAAAACTGTTTAAGCCTTATAAAATACTCTCTGATGTACTGGAACTTGTTTCAAGAAAATGTAACCAGGCTATCAGGGCTGACACTGACACAATGTCACATTTTAAATTCAAACAGCTTGTATTTATTACTGCTTTGGCTGTAGGTTTTTCTCTGTTAAAACATTCTGGATTTATCAGTGGAAAGGCAATAATATTGTAACAAACTTTCATTATATTGTAAGAACCTACAGTTTTTTTTGGCTAACATTTGAAAACCATTACAGGGAACTATAATCATTTTAATGAGTTCGAAGTGCAGCAGGCTGAATTTGGCAGTAGTCAAAAATGTCCGGGGAAATAAAATGCAACAACAGACAGAGGAGATGAAAATATGACACGTAAAAGTAAGTCAAAGAAAGTGACATGGCATCAACAAGTTGCTGTTGTTACATTGTAAAAGCACTTTGTGACAACTTTGTCGTAAAAAGGGCTTTATAAAATAAATTTAATTGATTGATTGTCTAGTGTGTTGCTGTTGTCTAGTGCTGTGCTTTGACTCAGCACTGGGCTTGGTTCTGAGCCCTGGTCTGGGCTTGTTGCTGGTTCTGGACCAGTTGCTGGTTCTGAGCCCTGGTCTGGGCTTGTTGCTGGTTCTGAGCCCTGGTTCTGGACCAGTTGCTGGTTCTGAGCCCTGGTCTGGGCATGTTGCTGGTTCTGGGCCCTGTTCTGGGCATGTTGCTGGTTCTGGGCCCTGTTCTGGGCATGTTGCTGGTTCTGGGCCCTGTTCTGGGCTTGTTGCTGGTTCTGGGCCCTGTTCTGGGCTTGTTGCTGGTTCTGGACCCTGGTCTGGACCTGGACATTAACCATGTCCCTAAGACGTCGCTGCCAGGCTGATGGTCTCTCCTGACAGGGTCTCTTCACCAACGGACCACACTCTTCTTTACACTCTTCATCTTGGCCTTTACATCGCTTCCTAGGCGAAGGCACACCGGTCCTAATCATGTTATTGATCTCTCGCAGACGCTGTGGAAAACATTTGAGATGCAAAGATTAGCAGCACGAAGGATTAAATGGACAGTATATATTCCTCATTATTACACAACCAGTCAGATTATCATAGTTATTGTTAATGAGATACATGTAATGTTTAATCCTAATATGATGTTGCCAATATTAGCTTCAGACAGGAAATATAAAGGCAAATCTATTGGACCGTTAGAATGGTTAAAGGAGCGTGACCTCAGACCTTTGAGGGGCTTCTGTGGATGTAGTAAAGGACCCCAGGGCCGGGGGAGTGTGGAGTGGAAGGGGGCGTGCTGGTCTCATTAGGGGGAGAGGAGATGTAAAGGGAATGGTGGTTGTATGGGCGGTATCTGCGTGGGGCTCCAATACAGTGGCAGGGGTATGGCGAAAGAGGAGGGGTTTCAGCCTGTACATGGGAAATATAAAACATGCCAATGTCATCACAATCCAGACCTAACTTATACAGGACTAATGATACACTGAGCGATTATACTGTACTAATATAATAATACACTGAGCTATTACACTGTACTAATATAATAATACACTGAGCTATTACACTGTACTAATATAATAATACACTGAGCTATTACACTGTACTAATAATACACTGAGCTATTACACTGTACTAATAATACACTGAGCGATTACACTGTACTAATAATACACTGAGCGATTACACTGTACTAATAATACACTGAGCGATTACACTGTACTAATAATACACTGAGCGATTACACTGTACTAATAATACACTGAGCTATTACACTGTACTAATAATACACTGAGCTATTACACTGTACTAATAATACACTGAGCGATTACACTGTACTAATAATACACTGAGCTATTACACTGTACTAATAATACACTGAGCGATTACACTGTACTAATAATACACTGAGCTATTACCCTGTACAAATAATACACTGAGCTATTACACTGTACTAATAATACACTGAGCGATTACACTGTACTAATAATACACTGAGCTATTACACTGTACTAATAATACACTGAGCTATTACACTGTACTCATAATACACTGAGCTATTACACTGTACTAATAATACACTGAGCTATTACACTGTACTAATAATACACTGAGCTATTACACTGTATTAATAATACACTGAGCTATTACACTGTACTCATAATACACTGAGCTATTACACTGTACTAATATAATAATACACTGAGCGATTACACTGTACTAATAGTACACTGACCGATTACACTGTACTAATAATACACTGAACTATTACACTGTACTAATAATACACTGAGCGATTACACTGTACTAATAGTACACTGAGCGATTACACTGTACTAATAATACACTGAGCTATTACACTGTACTAATAATACACTGAGCGATTACACTGTACTAATAATACACTGAGCGATTACACTGTACTAATAATACACTGAGCGATTACACTTTACTAATAATACACTGAGCGATTACACTGTACTTATAATACACTGAGCTATTACACTGTACTAATAATACACTGAGCTATTACACTGTACTCATAATACACTGAGCTATTACACTGTACTAATAATACACTGAGCTATTACACTGTACTAATAATACACTGAACTATTACACTGTACTAATAATACACTGAGCTATTACACTGTACTAATAATACACTGAGCTATTACACTGTACTAATATAATAATACACTGAGCTATTACACTGTACTAATATAATAATACACTGAGCTATTACACTGTACTAATAATACTTTTAACTATTACACTGTACTAATAATACACTGAGCTATTACACTGTACTAATAATACAATGAGCTATTACACTGTACTAATAATACACTGAACTATTACACTCTACTAATAATACACTGAGCTATTACACGGTACTAATATAATAATACACTGAGCTATTACACTGTACTAATGATACACTGAGCTATTACACTGTACTAAGAATACACTGAGCTATAACACTATACTTATAAAACACTGAACTACAACACTGTACTAATAACACACTGTACACATTTACTGACAGGATTGTGTTAACAGCCTACCAAATTGAGTTGAACCACAATTTGTACATAACCTGAACGTGTATGACTACTGCAAATCTGACTCCATTAGATAGTATAATCAAATCTCTTTCACCCCGCCTGTGGTCAGAGAGCTGAGGGAGTAGCGCAGAGCAAAAGGCTTCATCTGTTTGCTAAAGACAGTATTGTAGAAGCAGATCAGGTGTCCTCTCTCTTCCTGGCCGGGTCTCAAGCGAGCTCTGGGCACTGTACGTTGTGATGAAGAGGTCTGGGAGATAAGCAAGCAACTGCTAGCGTCTGCAGGGACTAGAAAACAGAACACCTAACATTGGTTTAATTTATATTATGATGCAAACATATCAATCTGATTGTATGCATTGATATATTTATATTTACCAACAGCTATTTTGTATATTTATATTTACTTACTGTTTTCTCCTCCAGGAGATTTTCGCACGGTGCTTGTGTTTCTGCCTAGGAGAACACTCTTGTACACCTGTCGAAAGAGGACAATACAGACTTTCTAAATCATGAACAAAAACAAACCAGCCGGATGTAAGAAGAACAAAATCTATGAAATAATTGATATCCACTTTCACTTACATGAGGCTGAGTCTTGTAGCACTTCATTATATGCTTGAAGGTCATGTCTTCTTTGGTCACCTGCTTAGGCACACGCGCACGCGCACACGCACACACGCACACACGCACACACGCACACACGCACACACGCACACACGCACACACGCACACACGCACACACGCACACACGCACACACGCACACACACACACACGCACACGCACACGCACACGCACACACACATGCACACACACACGCACACCATACTCGTGAAAAAATGCCAAATCCGTTACAAAGGATGAATGCCTTTTTGTCGAGCACCCTTCGTCAAAAACACCATCTGCTCTAGTTTAAGTATTGTAAAGCTGTACAGGCAAACAAATGGTGCCACCTTGGTCATTATATAGATGGCACACATGAGGATCTGGTCCAGGTGTCGGTCCAGCATCAGGTCAGTGCAGTGAACTAGGGAGTATTCAAAGCAGGTCCAGATCTTAAGCCGCAACTCCTCACAGATGTCCAGTTTATCGCAGGTATCCCTCAAACGCCTGCTTGCCAGGTAGTAGACCTGAGCACAGGGGAACAGGGACGACCCGCAGATCTCTTAACTGACTCGGATAAACGCAGAGCAGTGCAGATACACAATACGGGAGATGGCTCACCTTGCGGAGAAACAGTGAAAGGGAACCCCCTCTTAGAGTTTTGTTTGGAACCGAGGTCCGGGGCTCCTGGTTACTGGTGATGGACGTCTGCTGTGGATCAACAGGCTGAGATACGACACTGAGACGCACTGGGATCAATGTAATGCCACCACGGTCGTTAACAAAACCTGTGTGTGGAAGAGGAGTCATTAAACTGGGATGTCAGTATCCCGTTGTGTTTGTCGTGTTCACGGGCCTGTTGGCATTTGTCTGTGGATTAGTCTTTACCTTGAACGGGTATGGTGACTGACTGGCCGTTGTTGGTCGTGACTGTAGCCGTTGCCACAGTGACCACAGTCTGTCTCGTGACCACAACAGAGGAAGACTCGGGTGTCCCGGCCGGCGTGGCACGTCCAACAGCTACGTCTGAGCCGACGGGAGGTGAGCTGTAACGATCATCAAGGCTGACAGGGGAGGGGAGGTGGTTTCCATGGGCACCATATACATGGCTTGGGATCAGGCGTGAAGATTTAGCGGGAGTTTTGCTCTCCTTGTCTGCACCTTCTAGGTAGTGTGCTGGCATCACCTGGAACACAAATAACACAAATAAGTTTAGGCAAAAACTTTTTTTAATGCATAACCGCGAAGGCATATTTGACCAATTTGTTTTGTATGCTACTGCTAGAGAAAGTGCTGTTTAACTTTCCCAGTTCACTAACAGGTGAGTTTTGAACCCGTGCCCTCTGACCTGTTGGCAGGCAGGTACATGCTCCTGGGCACGTCTGATGTTGACCCACAGCGGAGAGTCTCTTCTCCAGGCCAAGCTCTCCAGAACTTGCTCCTCTATTTCATTCAGATGTCTGACCACGCTTGGTGGCAAGCCCTCGTCAGCCCGCAGAACTGGCTCGATCACCTTACACAGGACACAGAACACCCAGCAGACGCGTAAACAGTAGACGTTAATGAGACTCCACTATTAAAAAGGACTGCGATTTGGATGGAGAATGCGATGTGAAAATACTCATATAAACACATGAAAGTTCCATTATCCCACCCCCATGCACCAAGGACTAACGCTAGACTTTGCACACCCTCTAGGTTTTAGGTGTATTACTTATAAAAACAATTCCTTCGTACACTTACATGACTGTAATGTTCCAGTAGAGTTAGACATGTGTTGCGGGCTTTACCTTGTAGAAGTAGTATGGAGCCAGGCTGAAGATTTGAATTACATGGGGAAAGCAGAAAGTGCCTGTTGGCTGAAGGGAGAACGTGACCATCTCCAGACAACAGGCCACTAGAGAGCGCTGGAACAGTTCATGCTCCAGAATCCCCTGAAGAAACATGTCACCAAAATGTTTTACTATGCAACATTTAAATTAACAGAACAAAAAGAAAACAGAGAAATACATTTCTGTAATAAATTGTAAGACATAAAAATTATAACAAATGTATATAACTTTAAACTAAAGAGTGCAGTTCTAGGTGTACACAGCAGAGGGCAGTAGACTCACTGATACATCCTTGGTGCTCAGCCTCATACGCTCCTGATTGATGACAGCCTCGAGAACCTTGTAGTACAGAGCCCCTGCCTGGTTGGAGAACCTCACCCCCCTCTCTACAAACATAGCGGAACGTTAATGAAGTAATGCACGCAGCACAGACAGAAACTCACACACACAAACACACACGCTCAATGTGCAAATGTATGTTCCACCTCCGTTCAGTCTACTGTTCTCTTCTCTTGGTTCCTTGTAGTGCTGGTGGAACGTGTCCAGCATGCCTCTCAGTCTAGTGGAGATGGTCTCACTTGGGTTTCTGGCACAGGACCTGAAACACAACAAACCAAAAAGATGAACATCCACTTTTAAACCCATAGACTACCGATATCCACCACAAACACTAACCTTCTCCATGAAGACATTATATATTATATGGTATGAGGCAGACAGCTGACCTGAATGTGCTGGTCAGACTGTCACTGGGTCCATGTCTCCAGCCACTTAGCAAATCTTGCAGCCGCGTTGCCATGGTGATCCCTGCACACCTTCAGCGCACCCCGCTGACGGACAATATCTCAGCGTCGGTCGGTGGCGTAGCAGAGGACACCTGCATTGTGCACAACGCAGAGGTTTGAAAACCCTTTCTGGTGATACATGACAACGCAGAAATGGACTCATCTATTCTGATGTGAGTATCAAATTATTTTTGAGTAACAGCGTGGTGTGCCAGTATTGTCAGTGAGGTTTGGAACTGCTTATTGGTCTATTGAACACTTTACTGCCTGGTGTTTCCAACACGTTGGGTGTCTTTAAACGCGTCAGACATTTACTTTACTTTTAAACTGAAGAAAATTCAAATCTATAAGATATAATCTTTGATCATTTTCTCCAACAAATTGAAGGACCTCAGTGTTATGCTGGACTCAAACTTCTGTGTAAAACATTTTTAAAGAACGTATTTGTTCCTACTCGGTAACATGCAGAAAATCTAGTACCTGCTTTTGTTACTTCAAAATAAGACTTGCACTAATGCTAATGCTAACTTTGGCCTATCTTAGAATGCATCAACAGTCCAACACATCTCTCTTTTAATTGGTCCGGCCATACATTTCTGTACATACGCTAAGGTCACAAGACGCAGGCCCAAACAAACAACTAGAGCCGAGGCTTTCTCATACAGAGCCCCATTGTTGTGCAAGAATTTGCTGATTCTTCAAGAGCCAGTTTCAGTCTCAACATTTGAGGTTTTACCGAAGACTCGTCTCTTCAGTAGTGTCTATACTGAAGTGTAGTCTGGCTCATCAATGTAAAGACAAAAGGCACCAGATTAATGAACCATTCCTGTCTGACATGCTCCTCTATCCGCTGGAATATCCTCCATCTAAAGCAGTACGAGTGCTGAATAACTTAGCTCATTTGTTACCTCGTGCAGTCGTACTAAAACATCAGTACGAGGACTGGGTTACATTGGCCTGAAGGACACCAAGTTAGTTTAAGCTTTTTATCTAATCTTTGACAGCTGATGGTTATTGTCTTTCAGTGTAAACGACACCCTGGAGACTTCAGCCATGAGGGTGTGGTAACTACTCTGAGCCATGTGCTCGTTGCTCTCAGGAATACATTTGTTCTCTTACCGTTAACAGGATGTGGGCAAGTGACCATCACTGACAGCTGCAAGCTTCAACCAGAACTGGTCACATCCGCTTACCCAGTACCATGCATGAGAACCCATTTTCTTTTCAACTAACATAGTGAACGAGGATAGTCCCCAGACCACACTTGGTAGTAATTCCTGGGCAAAAAACGTTGCCAATACATTAAAAACTAAGTGCTAGATGTCAATAAGCTGTGAAATGCAACCCAGCTGTTATTGCTCAGAAACGCAGCTGAGATCTGTTATTGCACATCATATATGGGTGATGAAAAAAGTTTTCATACAGTCTTTAGTCTACTCAACAGAACATATATTATCTATTATTATATTGTTATTCTAATACTACTCTTGTTCTGACTCAACAAATAACACCAAAAGACAAACATCATGCTGTGACATGTTGTATTTCCTGCAGATATAACAAAACATACCCTTTCAGAGAGCTTCAGTAATACAAGCAGCAAGCTGACATGTTCCACAGAGACCCTCCGGAGAAGGACCTTTTCAGTAGAGGCTTGGAGTCCCCGTTCAACAGGATGTAGTTGGGTGAGCAACAGAGACCTTATGCCACTCTTACGAGCAGGTGACAGCTGCACCAGCAGTGTTACTGCACTGAGAAGGAGAGGAAGTTGAAGCACAGCCCTTTTGCCTCAAGGCTGCCACACAGACATGCCCTGACTTGTCATGGCTACATGTTGCTATGACAGAGAGACGCCTGCAGTCTGAGGACTCATTGCTCATTGTAAAACAAGCACCCCCATGTGGGGTGGTTAGGAGCATATCAAGGCACACAGGAAGCAGAAGAACTGCAAAATACACTTCACAAACCTTCTCTTAGAGCATGAAACCTACATCGTATTTATTTACTATTTTAAACTCTCTAAGGTCTGTTCAGCGTTTAATGTGCACATCCTATGCCACAAGAAGACGTGAGATACTTTGCTGTACCTGTAACTCAATGTGAAATGACAGACAAAGAACGACTCCGTGGATAGTCAGAATATGTTTAATAAAAATAATTAAACCTCCATTTCCCCTTATATAACTTCATAGAAAGTAATCCAATAAATTACAAATGACCGTTTCAGATGCTTGCCCTCTCCACTACATAAAGCATTATTTCACTACACAGACCACAACTTGCAAATATTGCAACTGTTCAAAAACAAACCAAACAAAACAAGAACTGACTTAACGATGACTTGTAGGATATTATTAATTAAGCTCGGAAACAAAAACTACAAAGGCAGTCTATTTTCGTAATTTCAGCAACTACTTTACACAAAATAAAAACTCAAATGAACGTGTCGGCTAGCAGTGTGTGCTTTCTTAGTTTCTGTCTGTCTTGCATATTGATCATTTCCATGTGTCAGCGAGGCGAGTCTGTGACTGTTTCCAGTCAGTCAGTCAGTCCAGTCATTAAGATCTGTGACAAATCAAAATACATAGCAAAACATTATTTTTGTCTAAACCCTTTATACACATACAATATCTCCCCCTGGGTAAAATAATTTAAACATCGGAGCAGTCTGCTTACAGCAAGCTCAACATCAAACTACTAGGAATCTTTCCACGTCTCCAAGTCTGAAAATAAAGCCTGACAATCACGTTTAGTTGGCCTGGAAGCAAACAAAGGCTGGGCTTTTGACTAAGAGCACTGGTCGTTTTACGGATAGTGTGGGCATGTAATGTACAAAACATAAATACAACTTCAGTTTAGGGTTGCAATTTTGAAGTGACTAGGGCTTGTGAGGCCTATTTGCTGAACCAGCCGAAATACAAGTGGCAAACTGGCGATGCAAAGCCATGAAGGTTTACTTTCAGGGAGAGTATGGACGTGGCTTTCTAAGTTCACACACACACACACACCACCCACAATAAAATACACTAGAGGTGCGCAGAGCCAACATCCGTTTTGTTTAAGACAACAAGACAGGGTTGCTGGTCGGCATGTAAATGTTTGGGTTCAGAACAGACACAAGGAAAAGCAAAATAGTTCTGAAAGACTTAATGAAGGTTTCTACCACAGGTGTAGGCAGGTGTGATGTTTTAATGTCCCTGCTCAAAAAGTCCCATTCCCCTTCAAGATGACTTGCGAACGGATTGCTGCCTAATATTCCAACCAGTGAATATAAGCAACATTAAAAACGTGGGAGAACAGATCAGATACTGACTGAGAAATTGATAGAGGAACAGAGGGTGTGAAATACAGCAAGTACAGCGAGTGTAAGGACACTTCTACATCAGTCTTTCCGTCTGCAGGTCCAGTCATTAGTGGGTTGACCAATAAAAACATGGAATACGGAGAAATGAACTAGTCTGGTAAAACACTGCATTTAGTGATGAGACAGGGCATATCAGTATGGATGCCAGGCTAAAGATGTACATCTAAAGGACAGCATTTCCATGAAGGAGCAGTTCAGCTGTAAAGGAAGGTCTGGATATTAAGCCTTGCTCAACCCAAAGCCAAGCCTGACGAAGACAACCCAATACTGAATTATATTTTGATACTTATAGTCACTGCAATCGGTGTATGAATTATCCGTTGCACATTAAATAAACAGATTGTATCGAGATTACTTAGTAATCTATAATCACATCAGAGACAATACAAACCCTGATGGTCCCCCAATATACACATGTTAACTTAATTACTAGGTCACGCGGTCAAATGGTGTTTCAACACAACATAAGCACTGTGTTCAGTTCTGCACTACAAGCATCACCACACACAGAGCACATGAGAGATTCTTCAGCTCACTTAACGGCAGAGACACACTTCACAGACAACATGGAGTGGGACGAGTGAAATATAGACATTCATACTTTCAGGACTCAGGTACTGTCCATTTTACTTCACTACTGGCTGGTTGTACTACACACAGCTCAGGCCTCCAGAAGACACATCACCATACCAACGGACAGATTGACAGTAAATCAGTATTGGGCCCGAAATACGCATCGATAAAACCGACCATGCAAACGAACACAAATGCATTTACACACACACACAGAAATAACACAGTGAGTGGTGCTCTTCTCCAGATGCTGGCTGCTTGGAGTGACTGAGTGGAAGGCGTCACGAGTATCCCATGACAACCAAGTCACTCCAGTGGGGATGAGTGAACCTGCCTGGCTGAAACACACAACTGGGTGTTTCCTGTTGTGCACAGTGATCCCTATAAAACTCGAGGTAAAGGTGCAGTCAGAAACACTGGGGTGGAATTTATGACTTCCTGAAGCTGAGCTATGTTGAAAATACCAAGGTTAGCTAATAATGCCACATGGAAGCTTTAAATTAGCAAATGGATTCATAGGACCAGAGTCATTACTAACTACTACTCGGATTTGAAATGACACAATGACTATGAGGTTAAAGTACAGACTGCGAGCGATCATTTGGAATCATGAAAAACCTCTGAAACACGCCAACTTCCCATTTCTGTAAGTCGTGACAGGTTAATAACTTCATCTTTTCGTCAAAAAATGTCACAATTACCATTCAAAAGTTTTTGAATCCACGGTAGCCTCCAAAATTAACTATGGTATTCCAATATTTACATTAGAAGTGTACTTCAAATTGACAAACAACAGAAACAAACTGCCAACACATACGACCATCCAGCATGTAGTCTGTAGTAGCCTGTGTTCTAGGAATATGGAATCAAATACATGTACATACGCATTTTCCATCATCTTAACAGGCATATTGGTTTTCTACGATGGGGAAATAGTTCAAAGTGCAGCAATGGATGCAAATAACATTTACCACAGACAGTCTGAACTTCAATCAACTCCCACAGTCATTGTATTACCTCCGGTCTAGTGATGTGTGAACGCTGTGCTACACTGGCTTGATCGAGGGGTAAAGGGATACAGGCGGTATTCGTACCGTAGAATTTAAATAGGGTCTCTGTGACCCACGCGAGGACAGCACTGAACTGGGACCGCATGTCCAGAATTGAACGTGTAAGCAGTGTACGAGTGCTGATATTGAAACTGTGTGTGAGCAGCTCCGTGGTTTGGTTGTCGGATTGAGACGTCTACAGCTTCAGTGACATTCGTTAGCTGCCCAAGTTATTGCTGACTAAGTGCGATCTGCAAAGTATACTTAGGTGTCCGAAAAAATGTATTTACAAAGGAAACCAAAATGTTCATCAAAGTGACCCCCGCTTCAAAATATATTAATAGTACAGCTCAGCAACGAGCGTTTTGTATTTACTCTTTTTTAATAAAATTAAATCCCAACATGATAATTACAATAATGCCATTTTGATTTCTTTTTTAAATGTCTGCAATTGTACATCGTTGTGTGTAATACAAGTTCACAAAGTTCAGAAATCTACCAAAGTTTGACATGCAAAATGTCTCTCAAAACCAGATTGTACCTTTTGAACAATCCCTGAAATCGAATTTCAGTTTCTCCTAAGTCATGGTTCTTCTTTTTTTCAGTTTTGTAGTCTTTATTACACAACATCTGCGTTATTTTTATTTACATAAAAATAAATCACAATGTGAGTGCCGAGAAATCCACATGTGTAATATATATGTGTGTACATTTCTAAGAGATACATAAATATATTTATATATATTCATTAGTTCAGTCTTCGTCGCTGGAGTCCGATGACCCGTCAGATGTTGAAGAGGAGCTCCCCGACTCTGATGAAGATGACTCCGCTATCCCCTCCCCCTCTGGACCACTGTTCTCCCCCTTCAGTTCCCCTGACTCCTCCCCCTCATCACCAATACCCTCCTCTTCCTGCCGCTCTCGTGTCTCCTGGGGCGACAAAGGTTTCGAGGGGGCGGTCTTAAGGGACTTGGTTGTCTTGGCGGGTTTGGGGGTTTTGTGGTCCCTGTTCGAGCCACTGTTTGGCTGCTCTGTGGTGGACGCGGGAAGTTTAAGGCCTGGAGTGAGGAGCATCCCTGGGTAAAGCATACTGGAGAGTAACATGGGGTTTAGAGACAGCGGGTGACTGGAGGCTGCCTGGGCAGCAGAAGCACTTAGTGGGGTGGTGGAGGCGGTAGCGGAGGAACCAGAGGTGGACGGGTCACTGGGGGAACAGGGCTCCCCGACCCTCATTTGACCTTCTGTCCTTTCACCTTTGGTGTCAGAGGTGTGGGATGGACCCTGGGAGAGGGAGGAGGAGGTGGTGGTGGTTTTGGAGGAGGCAGTTGAAGACTCCCCCCCTCCTTCTCCTCTGTTCCCCTTCTTCCTCTTCCCCTGCTCTGCTCCAGAAGCGGTGTCCTGTGGGGACTTTCCCTGACCCAGCAGACCGCCCATGCCCAAGAGATTGGGGAGCCCGGCCATGCCAGAGAGCATCATGGGAAACATTGAGGCAAGGTTGTTAGCATCAGCGGGAAGGCCCATAAGGCCAGCAGTGAGCTGCAGGGATTGGAGACTCTGGAGATTTTGCTGAAAGGCCTGGAAACTAGAGAGGTCCATGCCAGAGAGGAGGCCGTTGGCCAGCAGGGGATTGAGGCCCAGGGACGAGGCTCCTTGGTTGGCTGCTGCAGTAGCCTTGGCCAGGGCACTCTTGGGCCTCCGTCCACGGCGACTCACCTCCTCTGGTACGATTGGTCCCGTCAGAATCCGGTCAAACATGCTCTCTGGGAGGTATCCCTGAGGGAAAGACAGAGAAATACCAGTTAGCACCCTGACCTACTACCTCTTCAGGTATCCCAGAGGGAAGGACAGAGAGATACCAGTTAGCCCCTGTCCTACTACCTCTTCAGGTATCCCTGAGGGAAGGACAGAGAGATACCAGTTAGCCCCCTGACCTACTACCTCTTCAGGTATCCCTGAGGGAAGGACAGAGAGATACCAGTTAGCCCCCTGACCTACTACCTCTTCAGGTATCCCTGAGGGAAGGACAGAGAGATACCAGTTAGCCCCCTGACCTACTACCTCTTCAGGTATCCCTGAGGGAAGGACAGAGAGATACCAGTTAGCACCCTGACCTACTACCTCTTCAGGTATCCCAGAGGGAAGGACAGAGAGATACCAGTTAGCCCCTGTCCTACTACCTCTTCAGGTATCCCTGAGGGAAGGACAGAGAGATACCAGTTAGCCCCCTGACCTACTACCTCTTCAGGTATCCCTGAGGGAAGGACAGAGAGATACCAGTTAGCCCCCTGACCTACTACCTCTTCAGGTATCCCTGAGGGAAGGACAGAGAGATACCAGTTAGCCCCCTGACCTACTACCTCTTCAGGTATCCCTGAGGGAAGGACAGAGAGATACCAGTTAGCCCCCTGACCTACTACCTCTTCAGGTATCCCTGAGGGAAGGACAGAGAGATACCAGTTAGCCCCCTGACCTACTACAGATACATGCACAGAAGCACTCCCAATTTATTTACTGAAATGACTCAACTAACCAATCACAAATAAGCAAACTAACCAGTCCCAATACCTATTAGTCAACACATGGAAAGCAATGTTACATTGAGCGTAGTGGGAAAAACACAACTGGGAAGAAATGTCAACGTCATGAAATAATGTAATCCTTATTGCTTTATGCTTGACTCTGCAGTTTGACTTGTTACCAAACACGACCATTTAACATGTACTTCGTGTCTCCTCTCAAACTCTCTGGTGCCTCCTTAACGAGGAGACGAGCCTTAGAGGGTGTCAGACTTACCGACTGTTTGACGACATCGGCCCACTCTGGTGGAACCCCGTACTCTGGGTTCTCCTGAAGGAACCGACACAAGTCCTTTAGGGGGGGGGCGAAGGCACCACCGACCTGGAAGGAGTAGAGAACAAGACGAGCCGTAGAAAGTTAGAGAACAGTGACATTTTTCGACATTCGCACACACACGCACACATACACACACACGCGTACACACACACGCACACACACGCACGCGCACACGCACACACACACCCACACAAGCAGCTTAGTGCTGACTCACCTTCCGTGCATTTCTCCTGTTAATAATCTGCACCCTCTCTTCTCCAGTCAGACTGTTGACATCGATCTTGTTTGGGTTTCTGCAGCGATGCCTCTTCTGTTTGGGCCTGACGTCCTGCTGAAACAGCTGCATCTTAGTCACCCCCTGTGGAGGAAAAGAGACGCTCAGTATTACAGAACCAGGTTCAGAACACGAGGGAACTAAAGAGAAATCATGATGGTTATGGTCAATTCAAATACGACATTTAGATTTAAGAGATAAGATAAGAGTAAGGAAGACTCATACAATAATGATTGGGCGGCTGCAGATATTTGTTCTCTAATGCCACCGACGTCCAGCACCACCCAATAAATGAGGTCTGCTTTGCACCAGGGTGCATTTTTAACATATTATCGAATAACATATTTTCCTTGGCCATTCATGGCGCGATGGAAGTCAGAGGACTTACAGGGATGAAGGCTCCCGTGTCGGCCACAAAGCCGGGGTGTCCTTTCAGCCACAACTCCAGCTCGCTCCTCCGGGGAGCGTCGTCTCCAGCAAGCCGGGTCCCGTCTTTGAGATTGATCACAGGGACCCTGCTCTCACTGTCCATGGGGCCCTCGGCATGGGCCCCCTGGGGGTAACTCTGCCCTTGGGCCGCGGAGAGTCCAGCCTGACTAATACCGCCCCACGCTGGGGACGCCTGGTGAGACAAAAGGATCCATTAGCCGGTGATAGCACAAACACCTGAGACACGTCAACACAAACACCTGAGACACGTCAACACAAACACCTGAGACACGTCAACACAAACACCTGAGACACGTCAACACAAACACCTGAGACACGTCAACACAAACACCTGAGACACGTCAACACAAACACCTGAGACACGTCAACACAAACACCTGAGATACGTCAACACAAACACCTGAGATACGTCAACACAAAAAACCTGAGATACGTCAACACAAACACCTGAGATACATCAACACTAACAGATCTCAAACGGCGTATGGGGAACACAATCAGACGCTCTTATAAACACACCCCACAAAACCATGCAGTCTAATCTGACATTAAGAGAGACTAGGTGAGGTCTTACATAATCTGTCATGGCTGGGACTCTATTCCTGTTCATGAAGAGCAGGTCCATCCCTTCAACGTTCTTCCTCCTTCCTCTCCTCCTCTTCACCACTGGCTGGCCGTCCATCCCTCCGTTCAGCCTCATCGGACCTGGCAGTTCTGCAGAGGCTGGAAACACACACACACACACACACACAGAGAGACAGACACACACACAGAGAGACAGACAGACAGACAGACACAAAGTCATGAATGTTAAACATGTTAGATGCTTTGCTGCCGTCTAGCGGGAGAAAATAAAAAACCATGCTTTATAGCTTATACATTTGTTTAACTGTGTGGAGTAACTAAGACGTTGTTGTATGAACAGGACCATGTGGTCAGTGCTATTTTGTATGTACCATGTGGTCAGTGCTATTTTGTATGTACCATGTGGTCAGTGCTATTTTGTATGTACCATGTGGTCAGTGCTATTTTGTATGTACCATGTGGTCAGTGATATTATGTATGTACCATGTGGTCAGTGCTACTTTGTATGTACCATGTGGTCAGTGATATTTTGTATGTACCATGTGGTCAGTGCTATTTTGTATGTACCATGTGGTCAGTAATATTTTGTATGTACCATGTGGTCAGTGGCATTTTGTAGGTACCATGTGGTCAGTGCTATTTTGTATGTACCATGTGGTCAGTGGCATTTTGTATGTACCATGTGGTCAGTAATATTTTGTATGTACCATGTGGTCAGTGGCATTTTGTAGGTACCATGTGGTCAGTGGCATTTTGTATGTACCATGTGGTCAGTGCTATTTTGTATGTACCATGTGGTCAGTGCTATTTTGTATGTACCATGTGGTCAGTGATATTATGTATGTACCATGTGGTCAGTGCTATTTTGTATGTACCATGTGGTCAATGCTATTTTGTATGTACCATGTGGTCAGTGCTATTTTGTATGTACCATGTGGTCAGTGCTATTTTGTATGTACCATGTGGTCAATGCTATTTTGTATGTACCATGTGGGAAGCTGGCTGCTTGTGGCTTGGTGAAGTCAGCCAGACTTGTGTCTGAGGCACTCTGAAGCTCATGGAGCCTGGCCAAATACTGCTGCTGGCCCAGGGGCCCTTCCTCAGGCTCCAGGGGCCTCTTCAGGGGCTGGCCGGGACCCTGCTTCTGGAAGGTCAGCTTTAGACTCCCCTCCTGCTGCAGGCAGAGAGGCTGTTAGTCAGTCGCACAGAAACAGAAACTCGCGGCCTATAAGGAGTCAGCCTCAGCTTTAGACTGAGAAAAATAGTTTAAATTAGGGTTTTACAAAGAAAAACATTGTCTTCACGGCCTTCTTTGTTATTACAAATACATTGAATCTTAAGTAAAATCATAATTTCTAACTAGATTTGTTTGAAATATTCTATTAATCCGTGTTAACATTGCTAGCATAGACGGTCCTGTCTGGAGGGAGACACAGCGTGGTAGGTGTCTTTGGAAGCATTTCAAAATCTGAAACGTGATACATTTACTTTATGTTACTTTATATTCCTCTCCACATCGATGGTTCTTATGACTGTAAAACTACAATGGAAGAGGCCGCACAGACTGAATTAGCAGCGGGTGGATATTTAAATGTACGCAAGTATGACTGCTTTGTAAATCCATATTCAGTAAATTTACTCCCTGCTTGTATTTGAATCCGATTGACATTACGAAAGCCTGACGTGGCCAATCCCCATCTGATATCAGAATTGTTCTGCTGTGGACCAGTACACCTCAGAACTCTACTGAGCCGTGACTATTGGATCATGACTGTGACCAAACTCTAGTCCCTTTAGTACATTCTCTGCAGCTTTTGAACCATTGTGATATGAGCAATTCCCCACGGAATGGGCATACTTTTCTAGCTTTTCTACCCTAAATAGGAGACAACAGAAAAGTATTCTTATATTTTACCACACAATATGTGGTCCACATGATTCTCTCAAATAACCTGTCTTACTGTATGTGAGTTTCGCAGGAGCGCACCATCTATTTGGAGGAACATTCAGAAGCTTGAAGCAAGTGCGGAAACATCTCTATGTAATGCCAGGAGTAAACTGTGAAGGACTATGTCACAGGGGAGGCAGAAGCATTGAGAATCGTCCTTGTTATGGTCAGAATTCAACCCTGGCACAGAGGTCAGTAGGAGACACTGCAGCGGAGGTAATGTAGGCTGAGGTAATGTAGGCTGAGGTAATGTAGGCTGAGGTAATGTAGGCCGAGGTAATGTAGGCCGAGGTAATGTAGGCCGAGGTAATGTAGGCCGAGTTAATGTAGGCCGAGGTAATGTAGGCCGAGTTAATGTAGGCCGAGTTAATGTAGGCCGAGTTAATGTAGGCCGAGGTAATGTAGGCCGAGGTAATGTAGGCCGAGGTAATGTAGGCCGAGGTAATGTAGGCCGAGGTAATGTAGGCCGAGGTAATGTAGGCCGAGGTAATGTAGGCCGAGGTAATGTAGGCCGAGGTAATGTAGGCCGAGGTAATGTAGGCCGAGGTAATGTAGGCCGAGGTAATGTAGGCCGAGTTAATGTAGGCCGAGTTAATGTAGGCCGAGTTAATGTAGGCCGAGTTAATGTAGGCCGAGTTAATGTAGGCCGAGTTAATGTAGGCCGAGTTAATGTAGGCCGAGTTAATGTAGGCCGAGTTAATGTAGGCCGAGTTAATGTAGGCCGAGTTAATGTAGGCCGAGTTAATGTAGGCCGAGTTAATGTAGGCCGAGTTAATGTAGGCCGAGGTAATGTAGGCCGAGGTAATGTAGGCCGAGGTAATGTAGGCCGAGGTAATGTAGGCCGAGGTAATGTAGGCCGAGGTAATGTAATGTTGTACAGCGCTGAAACAAGCAGGAAGCAGGGCGTTAATAGACCAGCTGCTGTCTGCTCCATTAGAGACAGAACACCCACAGTACTGGAGCTCCATCTCAATCACCCACAGCAGAGAGCCTCCCTCTCAAACCACTCCCTCTCAAACCACTGTCTCTACACACTAAGCTTCTTATTAGCTTCTCATCCATGAATGACTGATGTCTGAAGACATGTAATTACAGCCTCAGAGCCAATCCACATGGAGTGGGTAAAAATTAAAGAGGGTATTACTATTAAACAAATCAGTGCTTTAGGCGGCCCGGCGAAAAAACGTCAGAATCCAATCAAAAGCCCAAACAGAACATGCTGAAACACGGCAATTAGGCTGTGAAGTGGTGCGGGGTCCTACGAAGGGGGGAGTAACGGAAATACACATACTTCATTGACTTTCACTGAGAACTCCTTTTCTCTTGCAACATGCTTCTTCACCTTTGAACCCTGTGGGGAGGCAGAGGGATCCTCCGAGACGACGGCGGCGGCGTCAGAGCCGAGGTTACTGCTGACGCTGGCAGCGTTGTCCAGCAGCTTGGTGGTGTAGAAGGAGGTCACAGCCCCCCCTGCCTCGTACGCCCGCCGGGCCCCCGGCCATTTCCCCTTCAGCACGGCCTGGCAGATACTGTCGAGACGGTTGATCATCACCCGATCCTGTGGAGAAACAGGGGCCAGTTATTCACAGAGGAACAGCCGGAGACGGTTAGTGAACATGCCGTTGGTTACGTGATACGGCCTCGTACTGATGTCAAGGTTCAGCGAACACGGGAGGTTCTCGGGAAACTAAAGCAAGAGTGTGACGTCATTTACCTTGGGCCAATAGGACGCGGCCAGCATGTAGCCTCCCTGGAAGGGGTGGTGGGAGTTGTTGCTGACGCCATTCTCCGCCACCCGGCTGTCCTGTATCTCGTCCTGAGCGACGCCAAGAGACGCCCCGCTGTCCTCGTCGAAACCCTTCACGGCGGTCACCGTGGCAACTGGAAGGACACGCAACGGAGCTTCAGAAAACCTCAAAACATACCATGTTTACCCAAACTGCCCGACAGGAAGTGTAAAAAAAAAAGGATTTAATGTCTGAATAGTTTACTGACCCTTCGTCTTCCCATCCTCCCCCTCACTTTCACTGTCCGAGGAGGATGAGGAGGACGAGGAGGACGACGAGCCCGATGAGCACGACGAAGACGAGGAGGACGAGTTGGACCCCGATCGCGACGAGGAAGACGAGGATGAGGACGACGACGAGGACGACCGCGACGAAGAGCTAGATGATGAGCCGTCAGAGTCGGACCCGGCAGAGGCGGCACGCCGCGCCTCCCTACGGCTCCTCTTGTTGGCCCTCTTCTCCTCCCGGGCGGCGGAGTTGGGTGTGAGGGGCTTGGTCCGCGCTGCCACCATGCGGCTCTCGTTCTCCACCTTCACCGCGTCCGGCTTCTCCTCTATCCCCGTAGGAGTGAGGGGAGCAGGCTGAGGGCTCCATCTCTCCCCCTCTACCTGGGCCCCGCTCTGCACGGCATCCTCCCCCTCAGAGGAGGGCTCCTCCTTTGCCACTGCTTCTGGGGAGTTCGGCCGCTCCCTCTGTGCCAGGGTGGGCAGCGCTGGGTCTCTACTAGCCGGGTACTGGGGGTTAAGGGACGCCTGCTGGCCACCTTTGTTCTGGCTGTAGTTTCTCTGCGCGGCCATAAAGCAGAGGTCCGGGTCCCGGAGGATGTGGTAGTCTGTGCGGCTGACGCCATGCTTGGTGGCCCCGATCAGGAGGTCTCTGTCGTGGGTACCCGCCTCCCACCACACAGGCAGGTCGGAGCCCAGCTGGCACAGGGGGAGGCGGTCGTAGAGCAGTGGGTGACGCAGCACCTGCTCCCTGACCTGGCGTAGCAGCTCAATTCTGTAGAGGGTACGAGAAGCCCGCTCCTCTGTAATGGGCAAGATGGACAAAGACGGGTCCACGGCAGAATCTGCAAAGACAGACGGGAGGGGGGTATAGACGGAATAAGGCTGGGCCTGCATAATTCAATAATCTGTTTTACTACAATATCAGCGGGGCAATTTGGGTATCAATTTACAGTCTTGTGAATAGCTCTAGTTAATTGTCCAGTTTTTATGTGCAGTTATGTCAAACCCTGATAAATGAAACGCAGCGTAGCATGAGTAAATGGTACTTTTGGGGCAGTGGCTAACCGATCTCCAGGTGAATGCATTACGTATGAGGTTTGCCATTCTTCTCCTTTACACAATTCAAACACCGTGCACGAGTCAATAAGGGCGGCTGGATTTCCACTCCCTTCCTAAAGATGGCACGGATGAACGCTATTTCTTTCCCTCTCACCTCCTTCTCTCGGTGGCAGTCGACACACCCTCCTGCACATGGCCGTGAACGCCCACAGATACTTCTGCAGACTCTCGTCTGTCTTCTTGTGCAGCCGAGCCATGGCCCTGAACTTGGTCCAGTCGAAGCGACCCAGATCTGGGTCAAAAACCACTCCGAAGGTAGACACCACTCGGTAGAAATCCGCTTCCTCTCGCCTCGTCCATCTGAAGGGAGAGCGAACAAGGAAGGAAGGATTAAATTAGGGAAGGAATAAAATAGCGACATAGACAGGGACACGCACTTCACCCTGCCCGTGCCAACACGCGGGCACTTTTCCGTGCTCACCTCTGCTGGCGTTCTATTTTGGCGGCCATCTTGGGGTTAATATTGTGATTGAGTGTGGGTGGCAGGGGGCACAGTGAGGGCGTGACTGGAGAGGTGTGCTGGCTCTGGTGGATGTGGAGGATCTGCCTGGACTTGGTGTAGCGCTGTGAGGCCGTGATCAGACGTCTCAGTCTGGCTGTGAGCACCGATGGTGAGGGCCAGTACGCCGTGTCTCCTCCCCCTGAACCTTCCATCGTCACTGGAACGCCGTCTGAGGAACCAGGGGTGGACGTTAAACCAATCTGGGGGCTTGATTTGATAACACCATCTGTGTGCCTACATAACCTATATCCTAACCTATTACCTAGAACCTATATCCTAAATAAGCCTACATAACCTATATCCTAACCTATTACCTAGAACCTATATCCTACATAAGCCTACATAAACTTGCTTATGGTTTTTATAAAGATTTACAGCAATTGTTACAGTAGCAATAGTGACTAGGAGTCAAAATATTTGTTTCATTTTTATTTTTCTGTTTATAATAATTATTAGTAATAATATTTGTATTATTAGTAATAGTAGTAAAACCAGCAGTAATTGATTTTTTTTATAGTATTATTATGCGTAGTAGTTACTATCAGCAGACATGCTAATGTGATGTGTGTGTTCGTTACGCTAGTAAACTAGTCTGTGTAGAATGTAAACAGGGCCGATAGAGGAAGCTAACCTCCAGGGTTGTCTGTGATAACCAGGTCTCCAGGAGAGGAGGCGTCATCCTAAAGTGGAGAGAGACGTCTCTGTTAAAACACACGACACCAGCAATACCAGGATGCAGACTGGTTTAAAATATATACACATAGTTGATATATATATATCCTCACCGGTCACTTCATCAGCTACACCTTTTCAACTACTTGTCATCACAAATATCTAATCAGCCAATCACATGGCAGCAACCCAATGCATTTAGGCATGTAGACATGGTCAAGACAATCGCTAACCCGGGCACCAGAATGGGGAAGAAAAGTGATTTACGTGGCATGGTTGGTGGCGCCGGACGAGCTGGTTACACTATTTCAGAAAGTGCTGATCTACTTGGATTCTCCGGGCACACTCATGTTTAGAGTTTTCGGAGAACGGTTAGCAAATATCCAGTTAGAAGCAGTTCTCTGGGCGAAAATACAGTGTTGATGGCAGTGGTCAGTTTTGAGCTGACAGAAAGGCCACAGTAATTTAACTAACCACTCGTTCAAACCAACATTTTGCTGGCAGTTCTGAAGAGTCCAACTAGCAAGGTGCACCTAATAAAATGTCAGGTGAGTGTATATATTAATATACAAAAACTGAAACAATCCGTTCAGGTCCCTAAGGACCTTATGGATTGTTCCTGCTCAACAGTCTGTGTCCTCACCTCCATATCATCCTTCAGCAGGGCTGGGGCAGGTTTGTATTCTGGGTCATCCACATCCCTGCAAACACGGATAACAGCTGTCAGCCAGTCACTTAGCAAAGGACATACCAGGTGACAGCCAGGAGAACTCTCCGGAAGCTTCTAGCAACTAATACCACAGATTCACTTCGGGAAACAGGTTTTCACCTGTCAGGATGGAATTGTCAGCCGCCGGGATTCTGTCTTTTCTTGCAAAAATGTAAGATGGATTATCAAAAGTGTTTCACCAACTGAACTAGGTTGAGTCTGTGCGCGTTTGGTCCCCGTCTGGCTCAGAGACAGGCTAGCTGATCCAGTACCCATCAGCCATGTTGTGTACCTACCCATCCATGAAGTCATTGGCTCTCTGTTCTGCGGCGATGGCCTTCTCGTCCGGCCGCCCCACACGTTCTAGGAAACAGAGAGCCGAGTCTGCGCGGACCGTGTTGTACTTCTCATAGCCTGTACGAGGTCACACACACACACACACACACACACACACACACACACACACACACACACACACACACACACACACACACACACACACACACACACACACACACACACACACACACACACACACACACACACACACACACACACACACACACACACACACACACACACACACACACACACACACACACACACACACACACACACACACACACACACACACACACACACACACACACACACACACACACACACACACACACACACAGCGTCACAGACCGATAAGGAATTGGAGGTCAGCGACACGTGCACATGGAAATGGCAAAACATTAAAATAAATACAGCTGGTCACATTCCCACTCAGGCGGGTGGAACTAGAGCTGTTTGACATTATTTTATTCTACCAGGTTAGTTCTGTTTCACAGTCACTGCATTGCTAGAGGCCTGCTCTACAAACTGATGTGCATGTGACATCCAACATAAACTAAATCCCAATGGAAAACCCAGATGGTACATGTTCTACATAACACTACATACTCTAAGAACTCTCCCTACGGGATCAGTCTCAACTCCCTCCTTAATTGTTTGGCCTGTCTACACATTATGACAATACAGGTCTGTACTCCAGTCAGTACAGTAGTCCTGGTATCACTGAGGTCTGTACTCCAGTCAGTACAGTAGTCCTGGTATCACTGAGGTCTGTCCTCCAGTCAGTTTAGTCATCCTGGTATCACGGAGGTCTGTACTCCAGTCAGTATAGTAGTCCTGGTATAACTGAGGCCTGAGCTCCAGTCAGTCGATGTCTCTCCTGTCCTCTCACCGTGCTTGTAGACCCCCAACAGCAGACACTTGTCACAGAGTTTGTCCCACCACAGGGTTGGCAGCTCAGAATGGTCTGGTTCAGGAACCCAGATCTGGATCTCACTGAGGAGGGGGAGTGAACAGAACACACAACATGAGAGACGGGACATTTCCTATATACATAAACATGCATACAACATGGGTACTTATGGTCATGTGACAGCTAACACACACAACATGGGTACTTATGGTCCTGTGACAGCTAATACATACAGCATGGGTACTTATGGTTCTGTGACAGCTAATACATACAGCATGGGTACTTATGGTCATGTGACAGCTAATACATACAGCATGGGTACTTATGGTCCTGTGACAGCTAATACATACAGCATGGGTACTTATGGTCATTTGACAGCTAATACATACAACATGGGTACTTATGGTCCTGTGACAGCTAATACACACAGCATGGGTACTTATGGTCCTGTGACAGCTAATACATACAGCATGGGTACTTATGGTCATGTGACAGCTAATACATACAGCATGGGTACTTATGGTTCTGTGACAGCTAATACATACAGCATGGGTACTTATGGTTCTGTGACAGCTAATACATACAGCATGGGTACTTATGGTCCTGTGACAGCTAATACATACAGCATGGGTACTTATGGTCCTGTGACAGCTAATACATACAGCATGGGTACTTATGGTCCTGTGACAGCTAATACATACAGCATGGGTACTTATGGTCATTTGACAGCTAATACATACAGCATGGGTACTTATGGTCATGTGACAGCTAATACATACAGCATGGGTACTTATGGTTCTGTGACAGCTAATACATACAGCATGGGTACTTATGGTTCTGTGACAGCTAATACATACAGCATGGGTACTTATGGTCATGTGACAGCTAATACATACAACATGGGTACTTATGGTCCTGTGACAGCTAATACATACAGCATGGGTACTTATGGTCATGTGACAGCTAATACATACAGCATGGGTACTTATGGTTCTGTGACAGCTAATACATACAGCATGGGTACTTATGGTCATGTGACAGCTAATACACACAGCATGGGTACTTATGTTCCTGTGACAGCTAATACATACAGCATGGGTACTTATGGTCCTGTGACAGCTAATACATACAGCATGGGTACTTATGGTCCTGTGACAGCTAATACACACAGCATGGGTACTTATGGTCATGTGACAGCTAATACATACAGCATGGGTACTTATGGTCATGTGACAGCTAATACATACAGCATGGGTACTTATGGTCATGTGACAGCTAATACATACAGCATGGGTACTTATGGTCATGTGACAGCTAATACATACAGCATGGGTACTTATGGTCATGTGACAGCTAATACATACAGCATGGGTACTTATGGAACGCTGGTTCTCTGACAACCACGATGAACACGTATAACCATGATGAATACGTATAACCATGATGAATACGTATAACCATGATGAATACGTATAACCATGATGAATACGTATAACCATGATGAATACGTATAACCATGATGAATACGTATAACCATGATGAATACGTATAACCATGATGAATACGTATAACCATGATGAACACGTATAACCATGATGAACACGTATAACCATGATGAATACGTATAACCATGATGAATGATGAATATATAACCATGATGAATACGTATAACCATGATGAATACGTATAACCATGATGAATACGTATAACCATGATGAATACGTATAACCATGATGAATACGTATAACCATGATGAATACGTATAACCATGATGAATACGTATAACCATGATGAATACGTATAACCATGATGAATACGTATAACCATGATGAATACGTATAACCATGATGAATACGTATAACCATGATGAATACGTATAACCATGATGAATACGTATAACCATGATGAATACGTATAACCATGATGAATACGTATAACCATGATGAATACGTATAACCATGATGAATACGTATAACCATGATGAATACGTATAACCATGATGAATACGTATAACCATGATGAATACGTATAACCATGATGAATACGTATAACCATGATGAATACGTATAACCATGAGCTTGAATAAAAATAGACGATGGACAACTTTTAGTACAGCATCAATGCTGAAAAGGTTTATCTAAATGTTGTATTTCAGAACTAAAGCCACCTTTTCTATGTTTCTTGCCTGTTGATTACTGTTTCATTATTGATAGTTTTGGTTTCGGACGCTGGTATAGAAGCTGCTGGTACATCTTTAAACAGCAGGGGGAGCGTCGACTGAAAACTAATTTTTCCGTTCTCTATTTCCGACTGCTGGTGCTCTCTCTGTGGCGTGGTGACAAATGAGAAAACCACCTGTTGTGCCGAAACTACATCCTTAAAGTGGAAGACATGACAAACAAAATCTTGAGAATAGACAGTCAGGAGAACTCTTCAGAGTGAAGTCTTCTTTTGACTTCATACCACGAGTCTGCCTGTATGTGCCAGCGGCTTACCAGAAATAACACACCTAAACAAATAGTGGCAAAGGGCTGGCAGCAAGGCTAAACTGGCTGGCATACCAAGGAACCTGGATAGCAGTAATCAACCCCACCAAGTAGAAATTATTAATTTAATTATACGAGGTAAAACGTGTAATCCTCATTATAACACAATAACTGCAATATTAAAAAACAAGCATTTGTGAGCATGCGTTTGGAATCAATGTTGTCCGTCGTAAAGTGTCGGTGTGGTAGAAGAGGTGAAGGTTCAGCTCACCTGGAGTCCACACCGTCCAGTACCTTCTGGGCCTGGCTGCCTATGACCTCTTGTTTCAGGTAGTAGAGCATTCTGACCCGCAGCAACACCCTGCACAGACACAAGGCACCAGTCACAACAAAGACCCAGTAAGCACAACCGCTGAGTGAGCAGAACCGCTTCTACTGTGACAAACACACCCGACTCATCCACACACACACACACGCACACACACACACGCACGCACACACACGCACGCACACACACACGCACACACGCACACGCACACACGCACACAGGCACACAGGCACACAGGCACACACAGGCACACACACACGCACACACGCACACACACGCACGCACACACACGCACGCACACACACACACGCACGCACACACGCACACACAGGCACACACAGGCACACACAGGCACACACACGCACACACACGCACACAGGCACACAGGCACACACAGGCACACACAGAGAGAGAGACAGACAGACAGACGCACATAGACACAGACACAGGCAGACATTCCCGTCTCCTGTAATCTTTTAAGTTACGGATAGAAAAAACATAGAGTTTTGATCTGTCTAGCTGTCTGTAAAGGTAAAAGTGCGGTTTCTTCCCAAGGTGTGTCCATGCTTTACACCGCCGTTATGACTGATTAGTGGAGAGTGAGTGACATGAACAAACCCTACTGGCACGGAGAGCATGTTGCTCCAGGCCCCCTTCCCCTCCCTCCCTCTCAGTCCTGGGTGGTACCCCAGGGGGTTCCATCAGCTGCTGGCTCCTGTGTCTGTCAGCAGGACCACCTCTCTCCTCCACACACTAAGACAGACAGGTGAGTGTGAGGAACATGAGTGATGGTGCAGGGAACCTATCCATGACTACTAGAAGTCAGAACACCAAAAAAGGTCTCACCACTCCTAACCACGCATTTCCTATTAGACCAGAACAAACCACACACACTGTAAACCCTAAAAGTGTCAAGTCATTGGACTGGTTATCTGAATGTCTGTGTGGGACAGTGGTCAGCCACGCTTGTTCACAGCCCGGCCAGATGACATTCCACCAAGGCGAGAAAACGCGGAGGTCAGCAAACAGCCACCCTAACAGTGTCCCAGCGTGGCCTGACTATCACCCGTCAGACAAGCCCTGGCTTCAGCACAATGGGGAACTTTCTGTAGGCGCCCTGCCGGGCCGTGTGTCTAAAGGCCGTCCCTATTGAGAGAGAGTACAGTGGTCTACGTCTATTGAGAGCGGCTTTACATCCCAACACATTCACCATTATCTAATTAGCTTCAGCAGTCTGTCAGTACAAACGTCAATGGCAGCAATTGGTTTTGGTCTCAATCCCGACATTAAGACGACGATCATTTAGCAGTAATCTGTAATCTGATTCATGTTCCTTAATAGAGGAAGGCCACAGAGAGAGAAGATGGATGCTGCAATTTGTCTTAATTACCGTACTGGTGTTTAGATGCACGAGTGAAATCTCAGCCACAGCCAAGCGTACAATTATTTATTTTTATACAGGCTGGCGCCAATACAACAATACTTTTCATACATGTTAAAACAAATCTAGGCAAGAAATATATCTACAAATCTGAATTTATTATGTTATCTTATTCTACAAAAAATCTTAAAATGGCCTGCATAATACAATTGGCATTTTCTCCAAGTAGTAAGAAATAATGGTTTAAGGCAGGTGCTTTTCCTTTATTCCTAGATGAACGAGTTACAGGTACCTACAGCATAAACAAATGTAACCAGTTTGATCCCTCCTGTTTTGTGTCACTGTGTACCGTAATGATCATAGAGAGAAGAAAGGAAACCAGACAATTACCATTCCCTTTGCTAAGTGGGTTAACTGAGGAAGTCAGACACAAGGTTGTAGACAAGCACAGGCATGCATCTCAATGCTTCAAGATCATCTCCACATACCATGATGTTCCGTTGAGGGTGACGTTATCAAGATGTTAAGGACCCATACCACCACAGCCTAGATACGGCCGCAGGACATAAAGACCCTAGCGGAGGATTGGTTGAATGGTGGAGAAAGCCCAGGCTGACCTCAGACACAAAACTACGATACTTATAAATGACATCATATGTTACAGACTTAACTAAAGCCTGTTGCATGGTAGGAGACCGACTGCTGAGAGAATGACGTGAGAAAGTCAGATTGTATACTACCAAAACAGACCTGGACATGCCAAAACCTTTCTGGGACAATCTTCCGTTAACTGAGGGGACCAAATTACAGAGTGTGTGGTAATGCACGCCATATCTATGTTTACAGAAAGCGTTGGCCAAACCGCCAGTACAGAGGTGGGAGACGCTCGACCATGACTGTAGGAAGCGTATTGTCTGATTTTGAAGAAAGTGCAAGGGTGCCAATGTTTTTGGCTACTACTGTATTACATGCTATAGTCGCTAATGCTGAGGAAAGCAGTTTCTTACTTGTTGCAGTGGTGTTTAAGGTGCTTCTTATATCCTTCGTCCTGCAGCATGTGTTCCGGGTTGTGTTTCCTGATCCACTCGGCCTTTTGAATGTCAAACGTGCTGGACTGAGTCTTCATCTTCTTGCCCTTCCTTCCTCTGGGCACCGGGGTGGAAAGGCCTGCGAGTAACAACACATCATGTTCTGACTACATGAATTACAGATATACTCATCTCAGAGTTCGCTTCACCAACCGGATAGTTAGACACCGTGTTAATAGTTCAATGGAACGTTTGTATCCTCAGTGACAAACACTTAGCCTGTCCATCGTATTTTACAGCTGCAGCATTCAAAAAACGACTGTGGTGAAGGTGGAGGTGAACGTGGAGGTGAAAGTGGAACTCACCCAGGTGGTTCTGCAGCTCCTTGATCTGTCCATCCTCAGACGGGGCGATCAGGTCCCACATGAAGCTCTTGATCTTGTCGTCGCCACGGTAATGGACCAAACAGTAGGCAAGCAGGGCTCTACAGATGGACTCTACGTCACGCTCAGTCAGCTGCTTCTTAAAACGACCATGGAGGAGGACGTCTTTCCAACGACCCCATCTGGATAACAGAAGAAACAAGCAGATTAGCCAACCAGAGTGCTTTTACAAACAGCCAGCCTGAAATACCACTAACTTCACCTACTACAGTACCCCACTGGCTACTTATACTACAACTACTGTAAACCACAAACTACTACAACTACTACTACTAGTATTACTACTGCTAATGCAACTACTACAGAACACCAGTAGCTACTACTATTACTACTACTTCTGTTACAATAATGCACAACAACTTCTACGACAACTACTATAGCAACACCACTAATTCATACATCACACCACAAACTACTATAGCAACACCACTAATTCATACATCACACCACAAACTACTATAGCAACACCACTAATTCATACATCACACCACAAACTACTACTACTATTACCACATCACACCACAAACTACTACTACTATTACCACATCACACCACAAACTACTACTACTATTACCACATCACACCACAAACTACTACTACTATTACCACATCACACCACAAACTACTACTACTATTACCACATCACACCACAAACTACTACTACTATTACCACATCACACCACAAACTACTACTACTATTACCACATCACACCACAAACTACTACTACTATTACCACATCACACCACAAACTACTACTACTATTACCACATCACACCACAAACTACTACTACTATTACCACATCACACCACAAACTACTACTACTATTACCACATCACACCACAAACTACTACTACTATTACCACATCACACTACTACAAACATCACACCACAAACTACTACTACTATTACCACATCACACCACAAACTACTACTACTACCACATCACACCACAAATCACTATTACATCACACCACAAACTACTACTACTATTACCACATCACACCACAAACTACTACTACTATTACCACATCACACCACAAACTACTACTACTATTACCACATCACACCACAAACTACTACTACTATTACCACATCACACCACAAACTACTACTACTATTACCACATCACACCACAAACTACTACTACTATTACCACATCACACCACAAACTACCACATCACACCACAAACTACTACTACTATTACCACATCACACCACAAACTACTACTACTATTACCACATCACACCACAAACTACTACTACTATTACCACATCACACCACAAACTACTACTACTATTACCACATCACACCACAAACTACTACTACTATTACCACATCACACCACAAACTACTACTACTATTACCACATCACACCACAAACTACTACTACTATTACCACATCACACCACAAACTACTATTACTACTACTAATACCACTAATACTACTACTACTACACGCTACCGCTACACGCTACCGCTACCGCTACCGCTACCGCTACCACTACCACTACCACTACCACTACTACATCACACCACAAACTACTACTACTACATCAGCTGTCTGATTCAGCAGACTGGGTTTGGCTGTGGACATGACAATACGTGGTCTCACCCGTAAACCAGCAGGTTTTTCTCCACTCTGAAGCACTCTGTCCTGCCGTAACTGTTGAGGCGGTCGTACGGCCGGCGTAGTTTGGGCTTGTCCTCGTTGTCACTCTCCCCCTCAGAAAGCTCCGCCAGCTCATCCTTGGTGGCACTGAACGGGCGAGTCTGCTTCCTTACCCGGGGAGTGTCAATAACAAGGCTGTTCTGTTGTATAGCAAAGGACAGGAAAACAGGCAGACAGAAACCAGAGTCAGAAACCAGAGTCAGAAACCAGAGTCAGAAACCAGAGTCAGAAACCAGAATCAGAAAGCAGAGTCAGAAACCAGAGTCAGAAACCAGAGTCAGAAACCAGAGTCAGAAACCAGAGTCAGAAACCAGAGTCAGAAACCAGAGGAACACAAATGATTACTATACATGATCGCCAGGCTTGAACAAACACTTCTTATAAACCTTTTCAAAAAGACAGTATGCACTTAAGACAGACCCAAAGATCCAATCATGCCTGGATTGAGTGCTTCATTGTACATCCAGGGGACTTACTCTGCCGTTGACCGTGTCCATGTCAATCTCAGCCTTCTTGGCCCACTTGTCCCAGAAGTTGGGGTCGTCCAGAGAGATGTCTGTGCGGTTTCCCGATGATACGAAACTGGCCTGAGAGAGATAAAGATACATGTAATCACATCAAAACTTTACAAAATTAATTCAAAGTTCCTGAGTGTTGTTCAAGAGATGTCTTGTAATAAAGCGTGTAAGTGTGATGTGCACTAGGACTGTAATAAGAGTGTGAATTAGGATTAGACAGGGCTGGTAATGTGAATTAGGATTAGACAGGGCTGGTAATGTGAATTAGGATTAGACAGGGCTGGTGATATGAATTAGGATTAGACAGGGCTGGTGGTGTGAATTAGGATTAGACAGGGCTGGTGATGTGATGTGAATTAGGATTAGACAGGGCTGGGGGTGTGAATTAGGATTAAACAGGGCTGGTGGTGTGAATTAGGATTAAACAGGGCTGGTGGTGTGAATTAGGATTAGACAGGGCTGGTGATGTGATGTGAATTAGGATTAGACAGGGCTGGTGATGTGATGTGAATTAGGATTAGACAGGGCTGGGGGTGTGAATTAGGATTAGACAGGGCTGGTGGTGTGAATTAGGATTAGACAGGGCTGGTGGTGTGAATTAGGATTAGACAGGGCTGGTTTCCCAAATAATTTCCAGGAAGTTACCTTGGCGAAGGTAGACCCCCGTCCTTCAGACTCAATTGTGATGGTCTTGGTCCTGCGTTGGAGGATCTGGTCGATGTCTTCCTCGCAGAACTTCGCCCCCTCGTCCTCCTCGTCCATCAGCGCACCATACGCACCCTTCCTCAGCAGGTCCTCTATTTCCTTCTTAGACAGCTGCTGCTGCGTGGGCTGGAGACGAAACAGAGCATTATGGGTACAGCACATAACTGCTGTTAAGAACCGATGAAGGACAACAGAGAATCAAAGACCGGACTGTAAACACATCACGTCATTATTACACACACACTCACACACACGAACAAACACATAAATAAACACGCACGCAAACATACACACACAAAACACATATTTCTAACTTATGCATTAGCACCACTGACCGACACACCTTACAATGCAGATAACAGAGACATTCAGCTGAACAGAAGCTGATCTGGACCATGTGACCTTTCTAAATGTATCTGTGACCTCCAGCTGACCCGCGGTGTGTGAGCGTGCCGATGGCCCTTGTGGTCTGTCAGACTCGTCTTTTCATAGGAAACCGTTTCTTTCTAATAGTTCAGCTTCCTCAAAGCTCTGCTTATCCTGAGATGGAGGAACGCTAAGCTCCCCCAACACTCCGCAGACTGAGAGGTGATGTCAAAGCTTCACAATCTAGTCTATATTGACTAGTTCCCCATTTCACTCTGTAATGCACTGGTATGCGTGTTATGCGGTCATGTGTGTGTGTGTGTGTGTGTAGGTCCATCCATATATGTGTGTGTGTGTGTATGTGTGTGGGTCCATCCATATATGTGTGTGTGTGCTGCCATATGTGTGTGTGTGTGTGTGTGTGTATATGTAGCTCCATATAATTGTGTGTGTGTGTGTGTCCATCCATATATATATATATATATATGTGTGTGTGTGTGTGTGTGTGTGTGTGTGTAGGTCCATCCATATATGTGTGTGTGTGCTGCCATATATGTGTGTGTGTGTATGTAGCTCCATCCATATGTGTGTGTGTGTATGTGTGTGTCCATCCATATATGTGTGTGTGTGTGTGTGTGTAGGTCCATCCATATATATGTGTGTGTGTATGTGTGTGTGTAGCTCCATCCATATATGTGTGTGTGTGTGTGTGTGTGTGTGTGTGTGTGTAGCTCCATCCATATATGTGTGTGTGTGTGTGTGTGTGTGTGTGTGTAGGTCCATCCATATATGTGTGTGTGTGTATGTGTGTGTGTGTAGGTCCATCCATATATGTGTGTGTGTGCTGCCATAAATGTGTGTGTGTGTATGTAGCTCCATCCATATGTGTGTGTGTGTGTATGTGTGTGTCCATCCATATATATGTGTGTGTGTGTGTGTGTGTAGGTCCATCCATATATATGTGTGTGTGTATGTGTGTGTGTAGCTCCATCCATATATGTGTGTGTGTGTGTGTGTGTAGCTCCATCCATATATGTGTGGGTGTGTGTGTGTGTGTGTGTGTGTGTGTAGGTCCATCCATATATGTGTGTGTGTGTGTGTGTGTGTGTGTGTGTGTAGGTCCATCCATATATGTGTGTGTGTGCTGCCAAATATGTGTGTGTGTATGTAGCTCCATCCATGTGTGTATGTGTGTGTGTGTCCATCCATATATATGTGTGTGTGTTGCTCCATCCATGTATGTGTGTGTGTGTGTGTGTGTGTGTGTAGCTCCATCCATATATGAGAGACTGACAGGCAGACTCACCCCTCCTCCAGGAGCACTGTTCTCTCTGCCACTCATGCTTTGCAGTACAGCCTTATCCAGGCCCAGTTTTAGGCTGGCCCGGTCAAACATCTCCCTCTCATATGAGTTTCTGGTGATCAGACGATACACCTTCACCGCCTTGTTCTGACCAATCCTGTGGCACCGAGCCTGGGCCTGAGAACCACAGCCAGTTGAAAACGTTAAAAAACATGTTATAAACAATTCAATACATGTAATATCTAATTACCAGTCCAATACATGGAATATCTAATATCCAGTCAATACATGTAATATCTAATAACCAGTCCGATACATGTAATATCTAATATCCAGTCAATACATGTAATATCTAATAACCAGTCAATACATGTAATATCTAATAACCAGTCCGATACATGTAATATCTAATAACCAGTCCGATACATGTAATATCTAATATCCAGTCAATACATGTAATATCTAATAACCAGTCCGATACATGTAATATCTAATAACCAGTCAATACATGTAATATCTAATAACCAGTCCAATACATGTAATATCTAATAACCAGTCCAATACATGTAATATCTAATAACCAGTCCGATACATGTAATATCTAATAACCAGTCCAATACATGTAATATCTAATAACCAGTCCAATACATGTAATATCTAATAACCAGTCAATACATGTAATATCTAATAACCAGTCAATACATGTAATATCTAATAACCAGTCCAATACATGTAATATCTAATAACCAGTCCAATACATGTAATATCTAATAACCAGTCAATACATGTAATATCTAATAACCAGTCCGATACATGTAATATCTAATAACCAGTCCGATACATGTAATATCTAATAACCAGTCAATACATGTAATATCTAATAACCAGTCCAATACATGTAATATCTAATAACCAGTCCGATACATGTAATATCTAATAACCAGTCCGATACATGTAATATCTAATAACCAGTCCAATACATGTAATATCTAATAACCAGACCGATACATGTAATATCTAATAACCAGTCAATACATGTAATATCTAATAACCAGTCCAATACATGTAATATCTAATAACCAGTCCGATACATGTAATATCTAATAACCAGTCCAATACATGTAATATCTAATATCTAATAACCAGTCCAATACATGTAATATCTAATAACCAGTCCAATACATCTAATATCTAATATCCAGTCCAATACATCTAATATTTAACTTCAAATCCAACAGAGGTTCATCTTTAGGGGAATTCTTTAAACTCAATATATCTTCATACCATTAATTAAATCTTCAATGAATGACCTTGACGAGATTAGACGCCCTGCCGCTAATTCCAATGCACAAGAGTCCTTCAGTCATTGCTAAGCAAGGCTCAGTCAATAAACTCAGGAAGGGACATGTTTAATTACAATCGGGACTGAGTTTAAACAGCAGCGGTCGCTGACTGTGTGTGTGTGCGTGTGTGTGTGTGTGTGTGTGCGTTTGTGCGTGTGTGTGTGCGCGTGTGTGTCTGTCTGTGTGTGTTTTACCTGCAGATCATTCTGTGGGTTCCAGTCTGAGTCAAAGATGATACACGTGTCAGCAGCAGTCAGGTTAATACCCAGACCTCCAGCCCGGGTACACAACAGGAACACAAAGCGGTCCGAGTCGGGCTTACTGAAGCGATCTATGGCTGCCTGACGCATGTTCCCTCGGACTCTGCCGTCAATACGCTCATACAGGTACCTGTAACACGGGACCGGGCATTATATCATGACTCACATCTGTTTAGTGACATACTAGTATCACACATGTCAACAGTTACATCTAATGCCACATGATTCATTATGACAGTAGCGTGTGTAACACTTCCTGTCGACGTAGTGACTTCCTGTTGTTGAACGAATGCACACTATAACGCTGGTCTAGTTCTATTCTTCCAACTTCCCTGTCCCTTTGGTTCCTATTCTCGCTCTTTCTGACAGAGAATCATGTGGTTAAGCGCCGTGATCACAGACAGGCCCATTCCCAGGAGCCTCGGCATCGGCTCTTTCCCCCTCCTCACCCCTCAACCTCCTCATCTCCTCCGCCCTGCCTCCCATCCACACACTGACCTACTTAACCCCCACTAACTGAACCCCACCCACAGACCTCTCTCTCTCTAATGTAGGAGATCCTGAGGGGGTCTATGACCTGTCGCTGAACCCTGACTAAGCCTCGCTCTGCTACTCAGCTGAGGGCAGCGCCTCATCTTCTGTGTTTACACTGGTTCGGCGTGTTCTTAGTGCCAGACGAGACAAGAGTAGAGGAAGACCACACAAGGCTAGGCCTACTCACATGGCTACTACGATAATAGTACTCTCATTTACTGTGTAACCAGGACGGTTAGGACCTTGAGTCATGAGTTGGAGACTAGCGCTGCTGTCACACAGTCGAGATTATTTCCATCTCTACACTCTAGACAGCACAATGGAGTAATGAGCGTACTGGGCTTTAGCTGTCTCTCTATCAGGCACTGGAGAGAGAGAGAGAGAGGGGGGGAGAGAAAGCGAGAGAGAGAGGGGAGAGAGAGACACTAACGCTCAGAGATTGAGCATTTATTTTTACTCGTTGAATTTAATACGGGACAATTTCTGGAATGATTCAGCTTTTGCTGCACTGCAGACCATTTAGGTGGCCAACACAAGATACTCGATAAATGTGTCACTTTAAAAAAGAAACGGCTCTAAGTAAGGGATATTACAAAAACTATATTAGACTACCCTCCAAAGCATCGTCCTTGCTATGCCCCAGAGCTAAAACGGCAGAAGGGTTTTAAAAATCAACTTGTCACACAGTAATAAACACTATGTCATCTCTAACTAGCTGATCTTACTATATTAAATAACTAAGGAACCAGAACCGGTGTTTCCAGACTTCTATCCAAGCAGAGCCCCAGAGAACTACAATGCAATACAGAAAGAACCAAGCAGTACCGTCTTTGAATGAGGTAGTCCTCCAGGATGTCCAGACAGCGGACCATCTGGGAGAAGATGAGAACCTTGTGTCCCCCGGCCTTCATCTTGGGCAGCAGTTTGTCGATGAGGACCAGTTTACCAGCTGACTGCACCATGGCCTGCAGGTGGAAGTCAAAGGCAACCGGGCTGTACACCTCCCTGAAGTCTTCCAAAATCTTCTCCTCGGCGCCTGGAGACGCAGAAATAACGATGACGGCACCGGTGTGTCACGGCAATTGTTCAAGCAATAAAAGACTGAATGCCACTTAATCTGCTACTAGGATACGTTAACGTCCTGCAGGTACTGTAATGCATACATCTGGTTTAATATTTCATACTGACCCCATGGGAATCCAAACCATCAGCCGGGAGTTGCATAATGCTACACACATCCAGCTACACAGGATACCATGTTGTAATAACCTGATGCTACACACATCCAGCTACACAGGATACCATGTTGTACTGACCTGATGCTAATCACATCCAGCTACACAGGATACAATGTTGTACTGACCTGATGCTACACACATCCAGCTACACAGGATACCATGTTGCATTGACCTGATGCTACACACATCCAGCTACACAGGATACCATGTTGCATTGACCTGATGCTACACACATCCAGCTACACAGGATACCATGTTGTACTGACCTGATGCTACACACATCCAGCTACACAGGATACCATGTTGCATTGACCTGATGCTACACACATCCAGCTACACAGGATACCATGTTGCATTGACCTGATGCTACACACATCCAGCTACACAGGATACCATGTTGTACTGACCTGATGCTACACACATCCAGCTACACAGGATACCATGTTGCATTGACCTGATGCTACACACATCCAGCTACACAGGATATCATGTTGTAATGACATGTATGTTGTGCATGTTCAGACTTCCAAGTCAGCTAAGCACCACAATTAAACCATGCAATAGATATTGTACCGTACAGGAGAAAAACAAAGGTGACGGAACAAGGAACGATCACCATGGTGACCGGCTACACTGATGTCCTTAGCTCCCTTTATATCTAATAATGGCTAACCAACTCCGGCTGACACCATTCCTGGAGGAGCAGAAGTATTGTGACGAGCGTTGTGACCCACGAGGAACGTATAAATCTGTGCCATTGCTATCGTCATGTAGAATGTGATCCAAATAAGACGGAACCACATTCTCAACATGAAAGCACATGGACTAGCCATTGGGATAGCTTATACACACACACACACGCACACGCCTCAAACTCACAAACCAGAATTGATGAAGACACATTGACAGGTACCATTATTACACTAGCCGGTGTTCAGGTCAAAGACAACCTGAGAGTCATGCATAACACCTGCTGACATTTTGACTTGAGAAAACTCACCACTACTGAATAGACATTAGAACTTACAGCCATACTAAATATGGTAAATAGAAGTACACATCATAGTTTGGCAGGGGTCAGTGTGAAAATGGGTAAATGAAAAACGATGGAGTGAAATTGACAGCGTGAGAGGTCTGGTTATCTGCTCCAGAGCTTTTGATATACGAGATCTAACACAGCTCACAGAATAGGGGGAGCAGGAACTCAGAGCTTCTGAAATATACGAGTTCTAACACAGGAACTCAGAGCTTCTGAAATATACGAGTTCTAACACAGGAACTCAGAGCTTCTGATATACGAGTTCTAACACAGCTCACAGAATAGGGGGAGCAGGAACTCAGAGCTTCTGATATTTACGAGTTCTAACACAGGAACTCAGAGCTTCTGATATATACAAGCTCTAACACAGGAACTCAGAGCTTCTGATATTTACGAGTTCTAACACAGGAACTCAGAGCTTCTGATATTTACGAGTTCTAACACAGGAACTCAGAGTTCTAACACAGGAACTCAGAGCTTCTGATATTTACGAGTTCTAACACAGGAACTCAGAGCTTCTGATATTTACGAGTTCTAACACAGGAACTCAGAGCTTCTGATATTTACGAGTTCTAACACAGGAACTCAGAGCTTCTGATATATACAAGTTCTAACACAGGAACTCAGAGCTTCTCATTCTGCTCTGTGGACCACATATTTAATATGCTGTCCTCCACATAGGTAATGTACAAACGGTATGTCTCAATCTGACATGCTTCGATAAGGTAGAGCTAGATCCAGTTAAATCACAGTTCTCACAGTGTGGACCAGTAGAGTAAAAGCTAGTTTTTATTTGAGGTCAGGGATATTAGAGGTGGGTTTACTGACCTTTAATGAGGTAGGGGTGGTTGCAGCATTTCCTTAACTCCATCATAGTATTAACCAGGTTGGGCACGTTGGCCTGGCCCACTCCTTTAGACAGGAAGGAGAAGTTCTTCTCAAGAATGGCTCTGTAGTACTTCTTCTGGATGTTGGTCAGCTCCACCTGAGGACACCATAAAAGAACCACATCCACATTATTATAGGCAAAGATAACAAGAAGGAAAGTCCACACAGGAACAAATGATAACAGAGAAGTTATAATGCATAAAAAGTATCAAGTAAACCGGACAAAAACACCCACACACACCCACACCCACACCCACCCACCCACCTCAATAATAGTCTCTTCTTTAGGAGCCAGCTTTTTTTCAACATCCTCCTTGAGACGACGCAGCATCATGGGCTTCAGGATGGCCTGCAACTTCTGGACCTGAAACACACATACACACACACAGATACAGTTTAATATGTGAAGCTTCTAGACCTGATACATACATACACTCATACAGATACAGTTTAATATGTGAAGCTTCTGGACCTGATACATACATACACACACACAGATACAGTTTAATATGTGAAGCTTCTAGACCTGATACATACATACACTCATACAGATACAGTTTAATATGTGAAGCTTCTGGACCTGATACATACATACACACACACAGATACAGTTTAATATGTGAAGCTTCTGGACCTGATACATACATACACACACACAGATACAGTTTAATATGTGAAGCTTCTGGACCTGATACATACATACACACACACAGATACAGTTTAATATGTGAAGCTTCTGGACCTGATACATACATACACACACACAGTTTAATATGTGAAGCTTCTAGACCTGATACATACATACACTCATACAGATACAGTTTAATATGTGAAGCTTCTGGACCTGAAACATACATACACACGTACAGATACAGTTTAGCTTCTGGACCTGATAAACACAAGAATAGATTGAAGATGCACGCACACGCGCACGCACACGCGCACACGCACGCACGCACACGCACACACACACTCTTTAGAGTTGCTGACGGATTAGCAAGATAAGGGGTTTAACCATTTGGAAGTCAGTGACATAGTTGCAGTAGAATATATGTGGGTCCAGTACAAAGATACAATGAGTCCATGGGGATTTCATATCATTACATTAGCATAATGCTACAGGACCACTGGCATAATATCAACCATATGGAGGTGTGTCTTAACCTGAGCACTGTGTCTGGTGTCTGTCAGCAGGACCCAGCTGTATAGCTCTATAAGCGTACCCACTGGTCTTTAAGGTGGGGTGAGTGTCTCCGACTGCTAATCCTAATAATGCGATCTCCTGTATGGTTGATGGCGGACAACACATTTCACACATGTTAAACCAACCCAGCACCGTCATACAATCACACACGGCCTGACCTGTTCCTCTGTCTTCAGGTCTCCAAACTCCTGCATGAAGGTGGTTTCTGAAGGGAACCGCTGAGGCTCAAGGAAATGCAGCAGGCTGAAGAGTTCCTCCACCGTGTTCTGGAGCGGGGTCCCTGTCAAAAGGACTTTGTGTTCCTGCGGGGACGGAGAGAACCAGAGAAGAGACGTAGAAACTATAAGGACGGGAACGTTCGATCCTAAACAATTTCAAGAGCCTCAGAGACGTAGTATTGGTTACTATCGAGGCGCTGCGTCTTCACACGCACATAGAGACCCTCTGTGTGAGTTGTGGACTACCATCTGTGACATTAGACGTTCGTACCAGATTCATGAGCTTGAAGCCCTCCAGCAGCTTGCAGTTTTTGTTCTTGAGGCGGTGAGCCTCGTCGATGATGATGCAGCGCCACTCGATGGCGTTGAGCTCGGGACACCCGCCCAGGATCATCTCGAAGGTGGTGATGACGGCGTGGAACTTGTAGGCTCCCCGAACCACGCGTCCCTGGGGGGGGGAGAACAGGCACACATGACAAGTCGATACGAGTCATCTATTCATTGAGCCGTTCATGTTCTCACTGGATGGCCGTATCGTGCCTTCTCAAAGACATGGGAACGGTGTGAATCCCTGAAGCCGAGACCAAAATGAATACAGGGGATTATTTAATGGGAATCCAGTGAAAAGCAGGGTGCAATTGGTTGTGTGCTACAGTACACTGTGACATCACGTCCCTCCAGTAATATATATTCTGGTGGCAGCTCCTCTTGCCCTGCCTCATTCATTCCTTCTATCCCCTCCTCCTGGTTACATCTGCATAGCAATCCACTAACTGCTGTCTGTTATGGCAGCGTGCCCACCGCCACAGATAAAACCAATGCCTAGGGCTACTGTCAGACATTAAATAGAGCCCTGATGACTTCATGTCCACAGCCGTGGTTCTCTAACTCAGTAGTCTCTGTCACTGTCTGGCACGCTCTTCCCTTGACAGATCTCCCTCTCGCTGATAGCACTTCACTATTCTCCGGTCCACAACAGAAGGAACAACAGTCGTCACTTTAATAGATCAGACGACACCAGGTCGCTCACGGCTAATGATAAATGCATCTCATTATATGATGTTCTTTAATTTTATGTTAGTCACCAGGGGGCAGCCAGCGGGTTTATCCTATTGGGTTCTTGCCAACCACAACCTCCCCGTAGCAGAACATTGTACTGTCATTATTTCATCTGGTAGGGCTAGCAAAAGGTATCACTCATTATGTCATCTGGTAGGTCTAACATTTGGCAGCTGTCTACACATCATATAGGGCTAGCATGTGGCGGATTTCATTGTGACATCTGGTAGAGTTAGCATGCACCAGTTGTCAGTATGTAATCTGGTTGGGCTAGCGTGTACCAGTTGTCATTATTTCATCTGGTTGGGCTAGCATGTACCAGTTGTCATTATGTCATCTGGTTGGGCTAGCATGTACCTGTTGTCAGTATGTTATCTGGTAAAGCTAGCATGTACCTGTTGTCAGTATGTTATCTGGTTGAGCTAGCATGTACCTGTTGTCAGTATGTTATCTGGTCAAGCTAGCATGTACCTGTTGTCAGTGTGTCATCTGGTTGGGCTAGCATGTGGCAGTTCTGCTGTGGTTTACCTGTGTATCTCTAAAGTACATCTCATACTGCTGTAACATCTGCCTGCTGACCATGGAACCATGGTAGACTATGACGTTGAGATAGGTCCAGGTTCTGAACTCCCTCTCCCAATTGGCGATTGTAGAGAGGGGGGCGATGATGAGGAAGGGGCCCCGGATCCCCACGCGCCAGATCTCCTCCAGAAACGTGATAGACTGAATGGTCTTCCCCAGACCCATCTCATCAGCCAGGATACAGTTCCGTCTTGACAGGGAGACACAGACAAGAGAACATGAACATCACAGTAATAAACATTGATCGGAGTGCTTGTGGTCTGGTCTGATGTTCAGAGTAAGCAAGCCTCCTTCCTGCAGTCTGCAGGCAAATCATTTCTCTGGTTGTACAGTTGGTGGGGGCGTCAGTTTTGAGCTAAATTGCAATGAGCACTGGCCTTTACCCTTTCTCTGTAAACTTAAGAACAGTCAAATACAGTTACTGGCTGCCGCAGAAACACAACACTGGACCCCGATCGATACTCTGACACAGCTTTTGTGCAGACTCTGTAAAGACCAAAACAATAGTTAGTTTACGTAAATGCCCTCTCTGACATAATCAATGAAACCGTCCAGACAAGCTGTGGTTCTTTTAATATGCCAGTGTAATACTGTTCAGGGAGTCCCAGTACCATATAGCAAGTCTAGGCTGTTGTGTTTAGGGCTACAACAAACAATTACTTGGATAATCAACTAATCCAACGATTATTCGAAACGGTTAGTCGACTAATCATATACTTTCCCAATGATTAATGAGTATGCTTCGAACGATTATTCAGCTTTTGCTACCGTTTACCTGTGCTACCGTTCACCTGTGCTACAGCTCACCTGTGCTACCGCTCACCTGTGCTACCGCTCTCCTGTGCTACCGCTCTCCTGTGCTACCGCTCTCCTGTGCTACCGCTCTCCTGTGCTTCCGCTCTCCTGTGCTTCCGCTCGCCTGTGCTACCGCTCGCCTGTGCTACCGCTCGCCTGTGCTACCGCTCGCCTGTGCTACCGCTCGCCTGTGCTACCGCTCGCCTGTGCTACCGCTCGCCTGTGCTACCGCTCGCCTGTGCTACCGCTCTTCTGAGTTGTATGTAATTGACTTCCATTCCAATTGGCCACACTTCAAAGGATGGAGAATTTGATGTTGCGCGACAGGAAGTATTATTTAATTCAGCTTGTATTCTAAAGCCATGATACGCAATTGGTGCCAAGATGTACTTGTGATATGATATAATAAAATCACCCATATTTTACATGAGCTTGGACCTACTGAGTATCCAAATAACAAACCCCAAAATAAACAAAAATGGATGCCTTCACATTTAGATTTTTACATACAATACTATTCTCAATACCCTAGCCTCGCCTTAGACATGTTTAAATATTTTTTGCTTAAACTCAGCTTAATGCATAACATGCCGTTAACGTAATGACATATCGGCCCCGGCGTCCTTGAATAGTAACTCCTTTATTTGTGACATGCGGCCATTTTGTGCAGATTTCCCAAATCGGGAATGCACCTTCAAATGGACAATCAAAATGAATAACTGTCCGTCACCCAACAAATCAAAAGTGTAAACCTATAGCCAACATGCACTTATTGACAAACAGGTTCTGTCACCCTAATGTGTGCTTGGTTGTCATTATGCTTGCAAGTGCAGGTGTTGTGTGTGTGTGCGTGTTGTGTGTGTGATCAGTTGGGAGATTTACTGACCTGTTGTACCAATTGAACAGGAGCCAGTTGACTCCCTCCAGCTGGTAGTCCCTGAGGCCATTAGCATTCCTGTACTCCCTCGATTGATCCCTCTTCTTCCACAGGCTGGCTGGGGGACGATCCTAGAGACGGGGACGCAGGGTTGGAAAAGAAGGGAAGAGATGACAGAGACAGTAAATAAGACATAGGCTTCCGTTTGAGAGAAGATATTGTAGGCCGACCTAGCATAAAACCCCTGGCGCTTTGAGCCCCTGCCCTAAAATAACGTAGTAACTAAATGCACTTAAATTAGGTGGAAACTGAGCTGCACTTCAAAACCTTTTGCCAAATAAACGTGCACACCGAGTAAGTAAAAACAATTTTAAATACAACTAATAACTGTTGTCTATGTTCCGTTTGTACCTCATCATAACACTTTACAGAGGCACTAGTCATATTAAAAGGTCTCTGTTTTTGTGAATCATTTTTTTATGTTTACTACTATTGTTAACTATTGATGAGGGCAGTGGTCAATATTCAGTTCCCTGAGGGTACTGAGTGTCAGATAAAGACCCTACCCAAATCTCTTGCCCCTGTCCAGGGAACGATGATAGATAGACCGGGGTTAAGAGAGTCAGGCTATGGCAAAGTAAACATTTCCTGTGCCAATAAAGTAAACAATAATGTAAACATTTCCTGCGCCAATAAAGCGAGAGAGAGAGTGAGAGAAAAAGACAGGAAAAGTCAAGCGAGAGGCAGACATGATAAAAATACGTTACCATCCTGTGAGAGTCTGGCCTTGCTGCCTGCAGCTGCTCAAACTCCTCTATTTTACTCTGATCCACATCTCCCTTCAGCTCCCACGTGCTGTCCTCGTAGGGCAGAGAGCACCACTTCACCAGGTAGTACACCACCTGTTGGGGAAGAGCGGGACAGAGAGGAGGGCGAAGGGAACGCACGGGTAGACAAACAAATGTGAGAAACATACAGCCACGCCATCTGCTAAACTAGACGACAGCCAGGCCAGCTGCTTTGAAACAGGACCTCGTAGAAACAGACAGGACAGACCGTCACGCTTGCACACACACACGATCTGTCTTCGTCTCTCTCTCCCTCTCTCTTCCAACATCATTTAGGGTTATTTATTGTTAGTAGATAGGCTCCCCTCCTCCCCACTCTTACCTCGCCACTGTCCTTGTCTTCACAGTAGGACACCTCCAGCACTCGGTCTACCTCTACGTAGTCAGGGTTAAAGGGATCCTCTTCCATCTGGAATGACACAAGACATAGTGAGCCAAACCCAACGTACCATCTGGATCCTGGGGAGAAATACTCTCTGTGTGACCATTTGAGTGGGCGGAATGGATGAACTGATCATGGACCTGCAGCACAGACATGCATGCAAACACATTTGGGGGAAAAGGCAAACAGCACACACACACACACACACACACACAGCCACACACACACACACACACAGCCACACACTGTCACACGTGCACACACACACACTGCCACACGCACACTGCCACACGCACACTGCCACATGCACACACACACTGCCACATGCACACACACAGCCACACGTGCACACACACACAGCCACACGTGCACAAACACACAGCCACACGTGCACACACACACAGCCACACGTGCACACACACACAGCCACACGTGCACACACACAGCCACACGTGCACACACACAGCCACACGTGCACACACACAGCACACACACACACACGCGCACACACACACGCGCACACACACACGCGCACACACACGTGCACACACACGTGCACACACACACACAAACTGCTGTGAAAAGGTCATACATCTGCAAAGAAGTGTGCCCTCTGTGCCTGTTTCATCTTGAAGCGTTTGATCTTTTGCTGAATCCTCTTGTCCTTCTCCAGCTGCTGCTCTGTGGCCCATTCACAGTGGAGGTATGAGCTGAGAGAAACATGAAATAAACATATATCTGTCAATCCTGACTAATGGAACAGCTGCATAACCCAATGCCGTACTCCGCCTATTTTACCACCCCAAAGACTATTAATATGTAGAAAATGAATTGCACGATTAAATATGCATATGTTGACTTTGAGTTTTATTTTTTGACTGCCAGGTTGTTTTAAAATATTATCTTTCATGCATTTCTGTGTGAGTGTGCTTAATCCTGACGGGTATATCAGCTTTAATGAGTTACTATACCAGGTACGGTTGTAACCAACCATGTCACATTTCTACCTATTGTCCAGGTGTCCAGGTAGACATGCAATAGGTCGACATGCAATAGGTCGACATGCAATAGGTCGACATGCAATAGGTCGACATGCAATAGGTCGACAGGCAATAGGTCGACAGGCAATAGGTCGACAGGCAATAGGTCGACAGGCAATAGGTCGACAGGCAATAGGTCGACAGGCAATAGGTCGACAGGCAATAGGTCGACAGGCAATAGGTCGACAGGCAATAGGTAGACAGGCAATAGGTAGACAGGCAATAGGTAGACAGGCAATAGGTAGACAGGCAATAGGTAGACAGGCAATAGGTAGACAGGCAATAGCTAGACAGGCAATAGCTAGACAGGCAATAGCTAGACAGGCAATAGCTAGACAGGCAATAGCTAGACAGGCAATAGCTAGACAGGCAATAGCTAGACAGGCAATAGCTAGACAGGCAATAGCTAGACAGGCAATAGCTAGACAGGCAATAGCTAGACAGGCAATAGCTAGACAGGCAATAGCTAGACAGGCAATAGCTAGACAGGCAATAGCTAGACAGGCAATATGTAGACAGGCAATATGTAGACAGGCAATAGATAGACAGGCAATATGTAGACAGGCAATAGATAGACAGGCAATAGATAGACAGGCAATAGATAGACAGGCAATAGATAGACAGGCAATAGATAGACAGGCAATAGATAGACAGGCAATAGATAGACAGGCAATAGATAGACAGGCAATAGATAGACAGGCAATAGATAGACAGGCAATAGATAGACAGGCAATAGATAGACAGGCAATAGATAGACAGGCAATAGATAGACAGGCAATAGATAGACAGGCAATATGTAGACAGGCAATATGTAGACAGGCAATATGTAGACAGGCAATTGTCTGACTACAATCCTTTTTAAATTATCTTAGCTGGAATAAAAATAATGCCTTACTAGTTTTTGTATTTCACAAAGAATTCCTCCAGTTCCAACATGACACCTGGAGAGACCTAGAAGAGGACAGAATATGTTAAAACGAAATACACACTGAAAGCTGCACAAGGTAAGTTGAAGATGCACTACAGACCACAAAGTTGTCGTACAACTACCATGAACATGTTGACTGTGATTACAATCGTACCTCGTTCTTGACAATTCGAGATGACAGAATCTTGTCAACAACAGCAGCATCCTCTTCACTGGGGTTTTCCTTAAGCAATGAAGAAACCACTTTTAAATACCTGAGTGCAGCCGTTATACCAGCTATACAGATGTTCAATGTAAAACCAGAATACAGACTAGGTCTCCTTTCAGAACAAAACCCACTAAGGTCACACGCTAAGGTCACATGCTAAGGTCACACGCTAAGGTGACACGCAAAGGTCACAAACACACACACAAACACACACCACCGCGCACCCATTCATCACAGTCTAGATACGGGGAACCACCCATCTGCAGAATGAGTTTGCCACATAGATAAACAGTATACACTGATGGGCCTAATATGCTGTTAGTCCTCTACATGCCCCCAAAACAATGTATGAAATGGGTCCGGGTGCAGCATTCCCCTGAAATAGACCACTGCCAACAAGGGGTGTACTTGGTGTACTGCAGGGGGGTGTACTGAAACAATGTTCAGGTAGGTGGATGTCTGAACCGAGGGTTCCCCAGCAGAACATTACACAAAGCATCGCACTCCCTCCACCGGCTCGTCGTCTTCCCACAGTGCATCCTGGAGGAATCATCCCTCCAGGTAAACCGTGCACACGTGCACAGCTGTCCATGTGATGTAAAAGAAAACAGGATCCATCGAACCAGCCAACCTTCTTCTAGTGCTCCATAATCTAATCCCGACACTTGAATGCTCATTGTAGGGCACATTGAGGATCTACGCAGCAGGATGTGATGCACGGTGTGTTGTGATATATTCCTTCCTTAATCATCATTAACATCTTCTGTGACTTGTGCCACTGTAGACCGTCTGTCAGGTTTGGACCAGGTGGGACAGCCTTGACCTTTAGCATCAATGAGCCTTAGGCGTCTAAGGCTACAGTCTGTAGATACCACTGCTGGCTGGGAGCAACCCAGAGATGCCCTGAACCAGTCGTCTAGCCATAACAACTTGGCACTTGGTAAGGTCGCTTCAGTCTCAACTCCTGCCCGTTACAGTTGACTACAAAAACGGATTGTTCGCTTGCTACCAAATCTACCCCGACCGTGACACGGGTCCTTGTCAGGAGACACCAAATGGTTTAATTCGCTTTGTCATAACGTGTTTTGGCTCCTCAGTGTATTTCTCTAACCTCACAGAGTAAAATATTTGTACTCTCGTCTAACAGAAGGGCGATGTGTATATATTCCTATATCTGTACCAACATCAAACTAAGACGTTAATGTATGCAAACTCCATTAAACATTTTCTGCAGATTTAGTTGTTTAAAAAATTTCTGAAAAACAGACGATGAATGTATTGGCTCGTCAGTGAATTCACTTTATAAGGTTCACTTACTCAATATGCTCTTTGTATTACTGCTGGAACATTCACTGTTATTGTATACTGTTGTGATCATAGCATTTTACTGGTTACTAATGGATACGAGTATATGCAGTTCAGTTCCTGAAGTATATTTATTAAATCCTCGGCCGGTATGTCCTCACCACAAACAGCTGTACTGCAGGCGATTTGCGTGCTGTCGTGGTGCTGGTCTTCTTGGCTTTAACAATGACCTTCCCCTCTTCATCTGACACCCTGGACTCCCTTTCCTCTGCGTACTTCTTCCTCTTCACCTGGCGGTTCGACCGACGCTTCTAGGAGAGAGAAAAGGCCACAGGTTCAGAATGACTAGGTTTATGTGCAGTATACACACCACAACAGCCCAAATAACACATTTAAGAAAAATCGCATGTTTAATTGAAGTTATCAATCGATTCTCTAAGTGTGTGTGGGTGTACAGTGTGATGTACCCTAGTGGGGTCACTTAAAAATGTCCTTGTTTTTTTATGGACATAAAACCCACTGTGGCCCATTAAAATCAAACCAAATTGATCAGAAATACAGTGCAGATGTAAATGACAATTGTAGCTGGAAATGGGCAGATTTATTTTCAATGGAATATCTATGTAGGCATACAGAGGCCCATTATCAGACACCATCACCTCTATGCTCTATTGGCACGTGGTTAGTTGACAATTCAAGTTGATCATTTTAAAAGGCTGATTAAAGAAACAATCAAACTGGCCTGCGTTATACTAGTTCAGTATGTGGAGCATCCATGTTTGTGGCTTTAAATACAGGCTCAAAATTTCTCACATTTAACCATAATGGTTCTGTATACTGCAGTATGGAGCCTGGAGGAGGAACACCCATGCATTTAACCATAATGGTTCTGTATACTGCAGTATGGAGCCTGGAGGAGGAACACCCATGCATTTAACCATAATGGTTCTGTATACTGCAGTATGGAGCCTGGATGAGGAACATCCATGCATTTAACCATAATGGTTCTGTATACTGCAGTATGGAGCCTGGAGGAGGAACACCCATGCATTTAACCATAATGGTTTCTGTATACTGCAGTATGGAGCCTGGATGAGGAACACCCATGCATTTAACCATAATGGTTCTGTATACTGCAGTATGGAGCCTGGATGAGGAACACCCATGCATTTAACCATAATGGTTCTGAATACTGCAGTATGGAGCCTGGATGAGGAACATCCATGCATTTAACCATAATGGTTCTGTATACTGCAGTATGGAGCCTGGAGGAGGAACACCCATGCATTTAACCATAATGGTTCTGTATACTGCAGTATGGAGCCTGGAGGAGGAACACCCATGCATTTAACCATAATGGTTCTGTATACTGCAGTATGGAGCCTGGATGAGGAACATCCATGCATTTAACCATAATGGTTTCTGTATACTGCAGTATGGAGCCTGGAGGAGGAACACCCATGCATTTAACCATAATGGTTCTGTATACTGCAGTATGGAGCCTGGAGGAGGAACATCCATGCATTTAACCATAATGGTTCTGTATACTGCAGTATGGAGCCTGGAGGAGGAACACCCAGGCATTTAACCATAATGGTTCTGTATACTGCAGTATGGAGCCTGGATGAGGAACATCCATGCATTTAACCATAATGGTTCTGTATACTGCAGTATGGAGCCTGGAGGAGGAACACCCAGGCATTTAACCATAATGGTTCTGTATACTGCAGTATGGAGCCTGGAGGAGGAACATCCATGCATTTAACCATAATGGTTCTGTATACTGCAGTATGGAGCCTGGAGGAGGAACATCCATGCATTTAACCATAATGGTTCTGTATACTGCAGTATGGAGCCTGGATGAGGAACACCCATGCATTTAACCATAATGGTTCTGTATACTGCAGTATGGAGCCTGGAGGAGGAACACCCATGCATTTAACCATAATGGTTCTGTATACTGCAGTATGGAGCCTGGATGAGGAACATCCATGCATTTAACCATAATGGTTTCTGTATACTGCAGTATGGAGCCTGGAGGAGGAACACCCATGCATTTAACCATAATGGTTCTGTATACTGCAGTATGGAGCCTGGAGGAGGAACATCCATGCATTTAACCATAATGGTTCTGTATACTGCAGTATGGAGCCTGGAGGAGGAACACCCAGGCATTTAACCATAATGGTTCTGTATACTGCAGTATGGAGCCTGGAGGAGGAACATCCATGCATTTAACCATAATGGTTCTGTATACTGCAGTATGGAGCCTGGAGGAGGAACACCCAGGCATTTAACCATAATGGTTCTGTATACTGCAGTATGGAGCCTGGAGGAGGAACTCACCAATTCATCGTCTTTAGAGAATCTTCGAGCCGGAGGTTCCTCATCAGACCCATCCTCGGACGATTCTGTCTTCCGCTTTTTCTTTCCTCCAAATTTAATGACAATTTTCCTGAAATGTAGAAAAACAGGGCAAACCGTCAGTATTAGTGGCTTTGGCCTCTATATTCTCCTCTTTCCGTCTGCTTTGTCTCATGGAAACAGTCTCTGAATAATTGATTACTGATTACATACATACAGTCCTCATTGTGCGATACGAACGACCTCAGGAGCGCATTGCTGTGTGGCACTGTTCACTTTCTTTCTTTTGAGGCAAAAAACGAATCTCTAATTAAATTGTTATTCAATTTCTATGTTATTACCAGTCCAGCTCTGTTTACTGCGGCCTACATTAAGGGATTATTTCCATGGTTTCTTAATGTGTTATTAAATGGACTTTCATAACCTAAAGACAAGGAGAGTCACATCACATGGTGGCTGATTCTGAGGGCTCCAACACATTTACATTATAGCATGACAAACCGTCATGTTCTTGAGAGAAACGCTGCAACCTACCAGAAGAATATATTTCACAACATACTATAGCATAACACATTACTTTGTGACCTTTTGCAAAAGATCATCACTCAAAAATACCAAATAATATATTTTGTCTTCCTGGATACTGTGAGAGAATAAGCTTGAAATATGGTGAAGAGAAGATTTCCAAATTCATTCAGTTTTCAGAAAAAATGTCAATAGTCAGACCAAGTTATAGATCACTGTACAGTTTAAAGGAAGCACATATAAAGTCTCTCTCCCTCTCCCCCTCCCCCTCCCTCTCCCCCTCCCCCTCCCTCCCTCCCTCATGTGTTCTTATCAACATGACAGACTGGACTTCAACTGCTCCATTTATCAAGCTCTTGATTGGATCAAAACAGAGATATGGATACTGACTGAGCCTCCTCCCTCTCCAACTTTTTCTTTCTTCTTATCTCTCTCTCTCCTGTCTGTCATTCTGTCTCTCTCCTTCTCCTGGTCTCCCTCTCTCATTCTCTCTCCTCTTAATATGAATGTCTCTCTCCTTCTCCTGGTCTCCCTCTCGCATTCTCTCTCCCCTTAATATGAATGTCTCTCTCCTTCTCCCGGTCCCCCTCTCTCATTCTCTCTCCTCTTAATATGAATGTCTCTCTCCTTCTCCCGGTCCCCCTCTCTCATTCTCTCTCCCCTTAATATGAATGTCTCTCTCTTTCCCGTCTCTCTCACATTCTCTCTACGGCTTAAACAAGGACTCACATGCCAATATG